>JAUTXW010002163.1:0-403578 GCA_030620095.1 Kuschelorhynchus macadamiae | reverse complement strand
TTTGACCATTATTATGGAATAGTTCATGACCTCGAAACGGATAAGTTTTCTTTTGGTTTAACACAGATACCGGTAGAAATTATTGGAAAAGACGTTAAAGTGGGAGGAATAACGTACACAGGCACGCCAGGTTTATACGAATTGCTTTTCAAAAAAGAACCGAAAGGTTATAAGAAGGAAGATTTAGATAATTACATGAACATTCTAGCTAAAACAAATGTATATCGTAGGAATTTTGATTCAAATGAACAAGTTCAAGGAAATACATCACACAAATATGTTACAATAATAGGACCATATTTACAAAGAAAGGGGATTACAAAGACAAAAACCTTGCCAAGATTAGTTACAGCATTTAACAAACCAAAACCTCCGTTTAGAACAACTAGAGCCAAATCTACAGGAAAGGGATTAATTTTGAAAACAAACAGATCAAATACAGACTATGTATACTGGAATAATGTAAACGAAATTGTTGATAGGCTACGTTTATTAATTTCATCAAGTGATGCGGGAAATAATGCTCATAGTAACGAGATTATCTCTATTATTGAAGAATTAAGAGAAGATAAAGTAATACTATAAATAACAGCTATCAAATATAATCATATTTATTGTTTAATGAAAGCTCAACATGACAGTTGATAAATTTGGACACCATATTTCAAAACAAAATCAAGAGAGAATAAGTGACATTAATAATTTAAAAAGGAGATTAGGTGAAAATGAAACAAATAATGGAATCTTTGCTACAAAGCTTAAGGTTTTTGATGAAAATTTTTTAAAGTATGAAAACCAGATTAAAGGATGTTATACCTCAGTTGAAAACGTTAATAAACAGTTGCTAACGCTAAATCAAATAAGTAAAGATTTGCAATTTTTAAATGAACATGTTAAAAAGGAAGACAAAAAATTAAGTGATGATATCAACAAAATTAATAAAATAATGGAAACAAATATAAGAGAAGTAATAATTGAAAAACACAAGGAAAAAATTAAATAATTAAGAACTTTTATAAAAAAGGTTAGATGATGAAAAAAAAAGAAATCAAAATAGCATTCTTAACAGTAGAACAATTGACCAACTCACTTTGGAAGAAAATCAACAATATATTTCCTTGGAAAATATAATGTCCAGTGTAATTAAGAAATTAGAACAAGAATTAAATAAAACAGAGGAGGAATTCAAAAATAGTGATAGTAGATCAACTACTTTCTTAACTGGAGAGATAAAAAAATCCTTTAATGCGTTAGAAAAGGAGATTACTAAAATTAGTAAAATTTTAAATGAAAAAAGTTATACAATACAAATTGATAAATTGAATGAATGGGAAAAAACATATAAAAGTTATATTTCGAATTATTACAAAACATAGAAAGTGAACTTCCTTAAAATTGAATAAACAAGTTTGTTGTCATGACAACCGTTAAACAACAAGTCGTTAATGAATTACATAAACCTGCTAGAAAAAACTACAAACGCAGAAGGGTGGTAGTGAAAGGGTTAAATGATCTTTTTCAAGCTGATTTGGTTGAAATGTTACCCTATGCCAAATTTAATAAGGGATTTAAATATATCTTGATTACCATAAATGTATTTTCTAAGTATGTTTGGGCCGAACCGGTAAAATCTAAATCTGGAAAAGACGTAACAGCGGCAATGAAAAAAAATATTAATCAGTGCAAAAACTCCACCAAAAAACTTGCAAACGGACAGAGGGAGAGAGTTTTTCAATGTAAATTTTCAAAATTTGATGCAACAATTTCGAATTAACCATTATAGCATGTTTTCCAATTTGAAACCGAGTATAGTAGAAAGAGTGAACAGGACTTTAAAGAATAATATGTGGAAAATATTTAGCATTCAAGGAAATTACAAATGGTTTAATATATTAGCGGATATTGTAAAAGATTATAACAATACAAAACATTTTTCAATAGGAATGAAGCCAAAACAAGTAAATAAAACAAATGAAAATAGAATCTTGAAATCTGCATTTACTCATGTTAAAACGTTAGATATAAAATCTCCAAAGTTTAAAGTGGGTGATCACGTACGAATAAGCAAGCATCGAGAGGCATTTTCAAAAGGTTACACACCAAATTGGTCAAATGAGATATTCCACATTAAAGAAGTTAAGATGACAAACCCTTGGACATATTTAATTCAAGACGAAGATAATCAGGACATTCTGGGTGGTTTTTATGAGCAAGAATTACTAAAAGTAAAGCATACCGATGTGTATCTTATTGAGAAGATTTTGAGAAGGAAAGGAAACAAAGGTTATGTGAAATGGTTAGGACTTGATAAAAAATATAATACATGGATTGATAAAAAAAATATTGTTTAATTATTATATTAATTATATATATAATCTATAATCAATAATTTCCTTTAATCGCCACAAATTGTCCAAAGACTCTTGTCCTAAGTATATGAAGTGTGGGCCCTTTGTAATTTGTAGAACAGGGGTATCATTTATTTTCTGAACCTGCAGATGAATGTTGTTTATATTCACACTGGTTTGATCAACTTGAGGAAAGTAGAAATTGTTTACAATAATTCCTTGATGAACACAAATGTCTTTCCAATTTTCTTCGGTTAGTGCGATTGAAAATCCAGTTTTTCCACCAATTACAATTTTTGGAGAAAAATCATTTAAACTAATGCCAACAAAAACAAATTTTGACAAAGAATTATTTAAAAAATAAATTTTTGAATTAAGAAGCGTTTCCAAAGGTTTATGAACCACAGCGTTGTTCATAATGACTAAACGAGACTGAAACATATTGTGTTATTCTTGTACTTAAATATTCTCATCCCCATTTTCTTTAAAGTTTCGATTAAAATGGATTAATGAAAAAATAGATTTCCAGTTTGAAATTTGTAATAAAGATAAATAATTAAAATGGTAATGTATAAAAATAATGCAAAGTTTAATGTAACACTAATGATGGAAAAGTAATAATTTTTGAATCCGTCATAATAATTGGTACAGTTGGGGGTTAAAATTTGTAACTGATTATTTTTAAACTCTAATCTTTCTATCCAATTTGTATCAAAAATAGATCGATTTGGATAATGATACAAAATTTTAAAAAATTTACTTGCATTTTTATTTCCATTTATTCGTTCCATCCAACTAATTGTACTATTGTTAATTAATCCAATTTTCATAAATTTACAATATTTACTTAGAGTGACGTCTGTTTTATTAGAAAAACATATTTCACACTGTGTTACGCCAGGGGGATGATGAACATAAAAAACATTTTGGAAAATAAAATAAAGAAGAATAAATTGAGATCTACTGATAGTCATTAAAACAAATTAATAATTATATTCCAAATTTATTAACATTAAGCAGATACTTTCACCACGAAAGCAAAAGCAGTTGTAAAAAAATAACAATAAAATACTTAATTTAAATATATGTAAAAGTTCATAAATAAGGATATTAATAATACTATATAAAATGTGTAGCTTGAAGACTTATTTTAAATGGTTACAATTATTCGATTCCTATTTTGCCATAAACAGTTATTTAAATCACAATTCCTAGCAAATTTCTTATGCTCCACAATAGGATCATCATAACTTAACCAATCAAAAATTTCAATACCACAATAAAAACATTTACAAATATCATTGATTGAAGTATAGTAAAAGCCAGCTCCAGCTAACACGTCTGGTCTCAATTTTCCTTTCCATTTTTTAAAAGTGGAAAGTCGTTTTTCATATGTTTTAAAATAACTGTTATCAATTTCTTTGTCAAAAGTTTCTAAGCACATTTTGTGAAAGACTTATGAAGACTAACTTTGGTTTCAAAAACAACAAATTTAAATACCTTATAATATCTACATAAATATATCTAAATCTTCATGTTCTGCATTCCATTGATACAAAGCAATATCTTGGTGTCCCCAAGCTAATGTATTAAAACTATAGGGAATTTTATACCGCTTATCATCTTCGGAACTCAAAGCCAATTTATTAATTAACTCTGTAAAAATTGTATGTTGTCTAGATCGAAAAACATACATTGAACAAAAGGTTTTAGAATGATTTTCAACAACATCTTTATAATGAATAAAATCCAACTGCTTTTTAATTGCACTTTTTTTAACACCTTTTGCTTTTTTTGTTAAACTGTTTTCCGTTTTAATACAATTTGCTTTTGTTCCAGTACCAAAGAAAGCAGTAATGGGTTCACCAGCATATTCATCTTTGAATTTTCCTATAACTGACTTTGTAATAGGCATTTCATGAATATTATTAAATTCATAATTAGATGTGTCAAATTTGTGAATATTTTTTATCATGTCAGAATAATTATTTGGAGTTGTGACTTCTAAAATGAACGAATCGGTATCGGTGTATAAAAGTGAAATATTTTCCTGATAAAGAGGTTTTAAAAAATTATAAAAGAAATCATACATAACAGTTTTAGATATATCTAATATTGAGAAGCCTACATATATTGGTTTATTGTAAGTAACTTGAATCTTTTGCATTTGAATAGCTACCAAGTTTTCAGAAAATATTGTTAAGTCCTTGAAATATGGTTTTGCAATTAAGTTCTCAGCACCATCTTTTCTTCTATTTTTTTCCCACTCTGTAACAAGTCTTACGTCAATTCTCCTATCAACATTTTCCATAGTCTTGCCATAAATACTATTATTTGCCAACTTGTAAGTATTACGATCAAATTCATTCTTTGAATCATTTCTTAATCTTGAATTCAAGTCTATATATTTTTTCAACCAATCAGATTGAGAAAACTGTAAAACTCTATGAACTTTAGTTAACTTGAGTCCATGTTCCAAACATTGTTTTAATAATTGATAGTGAATAACATATTTTGATTTATCATTTAAATTGGGTATTAATTTTATGCATTTAGAATTTGGCGGTTTAAAGTTTTCTGGACAAAACGGAAAATCGTTATGATAGGAATGTAGACTTGTAGGATATTCTAAATCAACTTCTAAAACATATCCCTTATTAGATTTTTTAGAAATATTCATAATATTTAAATCATTGATTTCTTTATCTGTTAACCAAACAAAATCTCCCGTTGGAATGTGCTGTGACATTGCATAACCATACAAATTTGTTGCATCATAATAAATTATGTATTTAGTTGGCTTTAAAGGATCAAAATTTAAAAGAAATGGGTTATTAGCTTCAGATTTTCTACAAATGCAAGAGCTCACACCACCGCGAACGCTTTTTTTGAAAAAGTGTATCATATCTGGATCAGTTAACAATTCTAACTCTATTCCAGTATAACGCAAACACGCCTCCCATGATAAACCTGGAAAAGTGTAAAAATGAGCTGGATCGAGCTTATATGTGGATAAACAAGTGCTTTTAAAATTTTCAAAAATATCTGCCAAAAGTAAAGTATCAGAGAGTAAGTAAACGTCAGAGTATTGACCAAGAGATTCACATTTAAACAATTGCCAAACCTTTACAGCTCTTTGGTATTCTGCATCACTGATGTGCTCATCCGTTAAAGTATTATAAAATTGGTCTTTCTGAGGTAAAGTTGTTTCTTCTAATTTTAAATAATCATCAATATAACTGTAAGGAAATACACCTTTTTGCCGAATAAGTTTAAATCTTTCTTCATCATAGAAAATTTTTTTTATTTCCTTACATTGTTCATCTTTTAAGCTTTCAGAGAGGTTTGATAAAGAATGGGATAGAAATTGAAAAGAATCAATAAACCTTAATGATATATTTTTTTTCTTAGCCTTTTGTGTCTTTTTATCAAAATAGTTATCCACATGAATAAGCTTTTCAAATGAAATATATTTTTCCTTGTTTTGTGCGATAACTGTTAGTTGTTCTTTGTTTAAGCATAATTTTTTAAGAAATAGATGAGAATCATAATTACGCAAATTATGCAATATAACTGGAATAAAGTTAGGTATTCTGTAATTTATGTTGCAGAGTGAATGAGCTGGACCTCTATAAAGACCGGTTATATGACAATGATCTGCAACCCTGTCATTTAAAAGAGGTTTATTACAAATATGACAAACTTTTTCATAGTTATGATAAATTTTGTCCAGTTCGTTCAAAGGGATCATTTTTTTAGGAGCCTTTAAATATTTATTGTAGATGTTATACACATCTCTTTCTAAAGAATTTATAAATAATGTATCACAATTTTGACCTCTATATTTTTCAAATTTAGAATAATTATCGTCGAAGGAACGAATATGTTCATATTGTTTTAAGGTGTATGAAGTATTAGGATTTTTATCAACATTGTCATTATTTAAAGGCTTTAAAATGCATTCAAAATCTGCATACACCACGAAAGGAACTTTCATTTGTTTATGATAATTTACAAATTTCAAAATATTATCATATGAATAGTTTCCAAACTTATCTTTTATTAATTCTTTAGAAGGTAGGTTAATTCGTAAATGATCACAATCATAGCTATTGTGTTGTAATAAATTTTCTTCTGTAGGGATATATTGTAAACAACCATCGCAAATATATTTTTTTCCGTGATGTTTAGACATTTGTGCAGAAACTAGTTTTGATAAATCTTTAATATAGCAATAATGAAAAGTTTTTTCATCATCATCACTTATTAACAATAAATTGACATGTTGATTTTTTTTATTCGATGAATAATAAAGTGGACCAATTACTTCATACCCCTTTTTAGGATTTATAATTTCTAATCCATATACATTAATAGAAATGTTATTTTTTTCTTCAAAAATCTTAATGTTCTTTAGCAACATTGGAAATTTTATACCTGACATATCCAAAACAGAAGAGTAGTGTGGGTAGGATGAAGTTTGAAAATCTAATCCGCGTGGTTGGTGAAGAGCAGACACAACTGCCCAGGCGAAGCAAAAATTGTCATCATTCCTAATGTTGATCACAGCTTGACGTCTCTTGATCTCTTGAGGAAGTTCGATAAAAGATGAGGCTCTCAGCGGATTGTGCTTGTTAACATTAATTTCCAAATGAAGTAAATTCATCAAAGACTATCCTGCAACGTAAAAATTAAAAAATTACTTTTTTTGTTGCTGTTGTAAAATCGAAAATAAATTCTTTACCTGAATCTCTTTCTGCAAATTCGTCAGCTTTCTGGTCAATAATGGTGCAGATTTGCTCTAACAGTTCTTTTTTCTGATATCCCTGGCAAATGACTTGGAACGGCGCATTAAAAGATTTGACATCATAGCTGTCGCTGCTGGGGTTAAAATAGAAACCGAACAGTTCCATATTTAGCTTGATACATTTATGTTTCTGCAGTTCTTGATCTATTAGATGTGCAATTTTGTATTCCAAATGTTGATAATATTCTTTCACATTTATGAAGTTTTGGTGTGAGGAAATCCTATAAGATATTATTCGTTCCCTGAATGTTGACTTGATAATTTCAACACCTTCCTCCAAGCCTATTTTGGAATTGTTCTTGTGCACACTAGATCGAAGATGTCCACCCCATAGACTTTGGTTTATATTTTTCTTGCATTCTTTACAATATTTTACAATATTTGTAGAATCTATAAATTAAGAAAAAAATATTTTACAAAATATAACATGAAAAATAAAATGTTCTTACCTTTAACAAGCTTTGGTTTTTTCAACCAACTGTTGAGTTTTGTGGAATTTCCGTTAACATGTTTTTTAATATGTCGCAGTAAATTATCCTTTCTAGTGAAGACTTTATTACATGTTACACACTTATGCATTTCTGAAGTTTTCTGCATAATAATAATAATAATAAAATTAATATTGTGCAATTCTATTTAGTTATAGTCAAATTTTGAAAAAAGCAATTGCATTTTTGAAGTTCTTTGTATAATAATAAAATTAATATTGTGCATTTTTATTTAGTTATAGTCAAATTTTGAAAAAAGCAATAGAAATTAATTGACTTTATGAATCCATTTCTTCAAATGAGTCAACTAATTTGTCAAAGGCCTGTTTAACACAATTCACCGTACTTTCGTCTCCCTTTTTAATTGTGATCAAATTAGTAAAATTTTGAATAGCGGAACCCAGACACTTAAGGTTTGCTATTTGTTTTTTATTTTTTTTATTAATTTTAAATTTTTTTTTAATGTTAAATGATGGTTTCGAAATTGAATTTTGTTCAACTGGTGAATTATTAGGAGAAGTATCCGAAGTTAAATTTGCTTCAATTTGTTTTTCTTGCGAATCAGAATTTACAATAGCATATGGTGAATTAATAGAAGATATAGCCGAACTTAAATTTTGATCAATTTGTTTTTCTTGCGAATCAGAATTTACAATATCATATGGTGAATTAATAGGACAAATAGCCAAACTTAAATTTTGATCAATTTGTTCTTCTTCCGAATCAGAATTTTCACTAAACAAAAAGGGAGAGCAAATTGGTCTCGGAGAATTAATTGGCGATTTTAATGTTAAATAATTTGGATTAGATTTTTGAAAACAAACAATATCCTCATAGCTAGAATTTTGAGTTTCGTCAATGTCATTCAGTTCTTCAAGAGTTTGTTTAGTTTTTGTTGTAATTAAGTCCGTTTTGTTGTCAATAATGTCATTAAGATCGTCAAGAGTTTGTTGTTGAGTAGCTGTAAATAAATATTTTTCGTTGTTGTGTTTGTTGGCATTATTCTGAACTTGGCTATTGTAAAAAATTTCATTCAAGTCCTGAATAGTTTGTTGTTGACTAGTTGTAAATACGTCTGTTTCATTGTTTTGTTGGTTTGCAAAATTTTGCATTTGAGTACATGTGTATAAGTCAAAGTCATTGTCAATTATTTTGCTACTCGATGCCAAAAAATTGTCCATTATGAAAAAAATCGTAATAACAAATAAAAATGCCACAAATGTACATAAAAATGTCACCAATATATATAAGAATTAAATCTTGCCAAATAAAAATGTTAGAAATAAAAATAAAAATTAAAAAATTACCAAATAGACACAATGTAAACACCAGAAAACTCGCGAGCTCTGCACAGTGTGAATGCAGAAATCAATTGCATTCGTCTCTTCGCTGAGGCGATTTTATATGCAAAAGTTAATCACATGTGTCCTACTTAAAGTTGAACGACAATCTCTAAAAACCACTTTCCCAAGCCGATCAACAACCTTACCCCCCCATACAGTATCATTCGCTGTAATATCAGTTGTCGATATTATTTATAACCTATAACCAAAATTGTTTTTTATCAAATATATCTATCTAAATCTAAAGCTCCTAACGATGGCAGAAAATATGATTGGAAATGCTGACCAAATTGAAGAAAATAATGTGGAGAACGCCGCTCAAATTGAAGAAAGAGAAGAAATTTTTATTAACTTGGAAGGCGATTCCATCACTTATAAACATTCATTTTTGGACAAATCATCTAGGCTTGTTAGAAGATCATTCTTGTTTAACATCGACATTAATTATATTGAGGAGGAAGAAGAAGAGATGGAAGAAGATGATCAGGAAATTGACGAAGGAGTGGACATGGATGGACAACTGCTAAATTTAGGAACCGAGGCTGACGTAAAAGTAAGCAAGTTTAGGGCTAGTGAATTATTTAATAATTTTGAAGAAAAAGATGTATGTGTTATACAAAGCTACACTAAAATTGAAAATCGAAGACTAGGAACATTTGCTATTTGCCTTCCTTGTAGTGCAATTCACATGAGATATTTACGGAGAGGGGAGTCCGATCATGTGAGCTGCCACTACAAAAGAGCTTATGTTGTTAGTGCTTCTGATTTACATTGTGCTATTTGTAGGATACATCTTTTTCTACTAATTCCTGAACATGCTTGCTTTTACTGCAATAAAAATGAAAAAAAAGAGATAGAAGATTATGTTGTTAAATATTAATAATAAACATAGTTTGTAAAGGTGATGTGTAGATTATTTCAACAATATTAATTTTAAATATAGGTTATAAACGTAATGGGTAGATAATGTCAAAAATATTAATTTTAAACATAAATTGTAAAGATAATAAGTAGAATACGTCAACAATATTAATTTTAAAAAATGTCAACTGTTTCTATAAGCGGTTATATATTTTCAGTGCTATATGCAAAATACTTCTTTTTATTCAAACACAAATTATAAAAAAAATATTATCCTCTTTTTAAAATTACAACAAAATGATGTCTAATTACATCTTTGAAGATTTGTACCAAATAGTAATATCTAGTGCGACATACAGGACAATTGTTTACCATTATAGAACAACAATTTTCATCATTCCATCTTAAAATACATTTTAAACAAAAAATGTGGGAACATGTATTTGGTCTACATGAATCATAATATTCGATTCTTTCAAAACAAATAGCACAAAACACTTTTTTCTCTTCACTCTCAGTTTTGTTCAAATTTTTTAAAACAATCCCATTATTTTCTTCTCGAACTAATGGTATATTTTCTTCTTGAACTCCTGGTATAATTTCTTCGAGGCTAATTGTCTGAAGCGGAATGGATCGATTTCTTTCTCCAACTGATTCACTCATTTTATTTTAATATTATTATTAATAGATTTATTCAACAGATTTTTTTCTTATAACAGTCACTCGTACCTTAACATACTAAAATGATCTTGATGCACCTATTTATAAGACTTAAGAATGCAAAATCAAATGTGGGAGAACAAAGAAAAAAAATTAAAAATATGATGCGAATGAGAATAAAAGGGGAGGAAGTTAAGAATGAGGGACATGAGAGAGAGGAAGAGGAGGAGGAGGAGGCGCTCCCCTATTATAACTACTTCCCTAATATTTTATTAATTTGTAAACACACCCAATTACTTTAAGGGTTAATGATTTGTAATTGCTATTATATCGTTCTTTAGAAAATAAACTTACATATCTGTACCTTTTTCCTTCAGTTGCATATTTATAAATTCCGAGTCAGAACCGATGTATGTAGATACAAAAAACAGATATACATACACTGCTGGACAATAGGATTGTCCTATGTAATTTTCTAAGGCAATTTCGTATGTATTTGTATTTGCAAAACAAATGGAAATATCGAGATGCGGTTTTCAATTTATTTTGGACAATATGATTTTGAGTAACATGATTTTGTGTCAATATTATAGGAGGCTCAAAATATTATACATAGGTGTTATTACCCTTGCAAAAATTTGAAATTTCATTTCAGCCGAGAATTTAAAAAACATAAAGTAAATTAAAATTTTTATACCAGGATAGTCAGTGGATTTATGGGGGATTTTTGACAGTTCCTATATTTTTTTAAATATGGTGATTTTCCCTAAAAAAATTTTTGCGTTAACGAAAATTGTTATATTTTTAATACGATTACACAAGCAACAGTATTTCTTTCCTCTGCCGTATTTTTACACATGCCTTTTACTAAGCAAATGCCGAAAGGGTTATTTTAGATGGTACAGGTTGTCTAAAAAATGTTTGTTTCTCCGTAATACATTGAGTATATGTTTTTCTTTAACGTTTAGTAACTTCTCGTTTATCTGCAAACTGTCACAAATTAAAACATTTTGACTTCACTGGAGTATACCCTACGTCAGTGCCTCTAAACGGTTTTTTTTATTTTTCTTTGTCGCCTTACTATTGCTTCAGTTACAGCCTGACACAATTTAAGCGTGATTGGACAATAATTTTTTGCTTTTTTTTTAGTTTTTCTAGAATTTTAGGCTTAGTTGAAATAACAGATAAAAATAATTTTCAGTTCCTCATTGTCATTTTTTCTCGTCTACAAATTGGTGAGGTTAGTTTTTTAATTCGACGTTTCCTGGATTTTTTATTTCACTATTCGGTAGCTTTTAGAACCCTAAATTAAATAATAACAAAATATCATACCATTTAATTTTTTCGAGAAAATCGGTATTATTTGAAGATTTACCAAAAAACGCCATCTAGTGACCATCACTAGAATCATTACGCTACAGTCAATAGGTCTAAGTGAAGAGCAAAGCAGAGATATAAAGGTTTGAAAGATAAAAAAATTACCTTCCCACACAACTTTATTACTGAAAATAGAAAAAATTATACAAAGGAAAAATTTGCGTAATTACTTAAAGAATACAATGGTTATATTTTCGACAAACCTTAATTGGGAAAATTCAAGCATTCAGCATTTTCCATTTTTAAGTTGCTGTTACGCCTCCTACCGGCCAGTTTTCGAACTTGAAAAAAAATTTCAGCGATTTCCCTTGGCCGATTTACCTATAAATATTTTTTCCCTTAAGCTTTATCATTGACAGTTCCCCAGCTATAGCCGCTTACCTCGCTTATTTGCCCACCCTGTCAATACCTAAGAACTGCACCGTTTTCTGCTCGGTTTCTGTTATTAATTAAGTTATCGCTGGAAACAAATGCCTAATGCATCTATTGACATGAAGCTGAAATGCATTTCTTCTGTCAAAATTGTAAAAGTATTATCTTTGTGGTGATATAACACCAGTTAATAATGCCTAAATTAAATTTAAATGAAAGAGGAAACTGTATTCGCCTACTAAATGGCGGAATGAGTGAACATGAGGTCGCCAATATTTATAGTGTTAGCCAAAAAATGATAAGTAGAATAAAAAGTCAATATAATATCGACGGGAACGTAAACTTCCGCTACCATGATGGACGTCGAAAGAAAATTGGACATCGAAAGGAACGAATTTTGATTAGAGGCGTTCGTAGGAACAGTACTCAAAGTCCAAAAATATTAAATGCTGCTTTTAGGAGACAAACCGGAGTTACAGTATCTAATCGAACAATTACGAGAACGCTTAATCGTAATAATTTAAGGTGGGTATTCTCTACTAATCTGCATAAATCTGTTAATCATTACAATAAACATCTTGTGGGAATTTTTAGCACAGTGTTTGTTTTTTATTTTGGGGCCAGACGTCGTGCAAAATGTCCAAGATTACTCCCTCGGCATCGAACAGCTCAACTGGAGTGGGCACAAAATCGTATTGGCTGGAGGGAACAGTGGAAAAACTGCCTTTTTGTAGGCGAAACCAGGATAAATTTAATTTATTCAGATGGCAGGTTTTATTTTGGAGGGAACCTAACTCGAGATATGCAGAACAAAATATGACAGCAAGCATTTGATGGAGGAGGCGTTACTGTTTGGGCTGGCGTACTGTTTGAAGTCTCAAGAGACTATTACAGCTAGATGCTATAGAAATAATATTTTTATTCCCATAGTACTTCCATATGCAAGAAACTACGGAGAAAATTTCGTTTTGGTAGATAATAATGCTAGGCCGCATCGAGCCCAGAGTGTAAAAAACCTGCTAGAGTTTAATAATATTGAAAGGATGGATTAACCAGCGAATTCGCCGGATTTAAACATAATCGACAACGTTTGGTCGTATCTAAAATTAATAATTACATCCAGGCCTAATTCACCTCTAAATTTACAAGAATTAACTCGAACGCTAGAAGAAGAGTGACAAAATGTTCCCCAGGTGTATATTACCAATTTAGTCTTAAGCATGCCAAGAGGTTTGCAATCGTAGAGGAGGACCCACAAAATATTAGAATAAATCTGAATAAGGTTTGAGGATTCATTAAAACTAAAACAGTACAAATTTAATATCAAAAGTAAAAAAAATAATTTTGGTAATTAAAAAAAATTTTTGAATTTTTATTTTTACAATTTGATACTTCTGACACAGGTAACGAACTGGCACAGGATTGATGATTGTCTTTTCTACTGAATATGTGTGCAAAAACATTAAAATTTGATTAACCTGTAACAACCGTAATACTGAGGCGACAAAGTGTTTTGATTTGTGACAGTTTTTAGTTAGTCGAGAAATTACTAAACACGTTAAGGAAAATCACAAATTTATTTCATTGTAGAGAAATCAACTTTTTTGGACAAGCTATATAATATGAAATACCCTTTTGGATGCTTTGTTGGTTTAAGGTATGCATAAATTTACGTCATACGAAGGAAATACTGGTCCTTGTATATTTTAATGTAAAAAGTTGTTTTTCGTTTTTTGATAAAATCGTCCTATTTCAAAAGATATCGGGGTACGTAAATATCGCTCAAATTTGTTTTTTATATTTGTCCACTGATTATCATAGTATAGAAATTTTACACTTACTTTTTTTGTTTTTTTTAATTATCCGTAGAAATGAAATTTCGGACATTTCAATATCTTTATTTGGTCTGCAAACATAAGTCTTGAAAATTGCCCTACAAAGTCGCAGTGGACAAACCGAGTCAATAGATCCATTAGGCATTTGTTTCCAGCGATGACTTGATTAATAACAGAAACCGAGTAGAAAACGATGCATTTCTGCAGGTATTGTACAGGGTGGACAAATAATCGAGGTAAGCGGCTGTAGCACGGGAACCTTAAAGAAGAAAATATGTATAGCTAAATCGGCCAAGCGAAATCGCTGAAAATTATTTTCAAGTTCGAATACCGGCTGGTAGGGGGCGTAACAGCAACTCAAAAATGGAAAATGCCGATTTTCTTTCTATTTTCCCAATTAAGGTTTGTCGAAAATATAGCCATTGTATTCTTTAAGTAATTTCGCAAATTTTTCCTTTCTACAATTTTTTCTATTTTCAGTAATAAAGTTGTGGGGGAAAGCATTTTTTTGTCTTTCAAACCTTTATATCTCTGCTTTGGACGAGCCGATGACATTGAGCTCGGTGTCAGAAAAAACGCTATTTTTGCTCTTCACGTAGACGTATTGACTGTAGCGTAATGATTCTACTCGCGGCGTTTTTTGGTAATCTTCAAATAATACCGATTTTTTTCGAAAAAATGAAATGGCATGATATGACTTTTTTTGTCATTATTTAATTTAGGGTTCTAAAAGAATAGTGAAATAAAAAATCCAGGTTCGTATTTAAATTAAAAAAATTGATGATGGTTGCCGAGATCTGAAACGTCGGATTGAAAAACTAACTTCATCAATTTGTAGAGGAGAAAAAATAACAATGAGGAAGTGAAAATTATTTTCATCTGTTATTTCAATTAAGCTTAAAATTCTAGAAAACTAAAAAAAAGCAAAAAATTGTTATGCAAACACGCTTAAATTGTGTCCGGCTGTAACTGAAGCAATAGTAAGGCGACAGACAAAAATAAAACCGTTTAGAGGCATTGACGTAGGGTATACTCTAGTGAAGTCAAAATATTTTAATTTGTCACAGTTTGCAAATAAACGAGAAGTTACTAGAAGTTTAAGAAACATTTTTTGGACAACCTGTATCATCTAAAATAACCCTTCCGTCATTTACTTAGTTAAGGCATGTGTAAAAATACGGCAGAAGAAAGAAATACTGTTGCTTGGATAATCGTATTAAAAATATAACAATTTTAGTTAAAAAAATTTTTTTTAGGAAAAATCACCATATTTAAAAAAATATAGGAACTGTGAAAAATCGCCCAAAATTGTTTTTTTTGTATTCATCCACCGACTAAATTTTAATCGATTTTAGGTTTTTTAAATTCTCGGTAGAAATGAAATTTCGAATTTACGCAAGGGTAATATTTAACACGCTGTATAAAATATTTTGAGCCTCCTATAATCAAAATCATATTGTCTAACATAAATTGAAAACCGCATCTCGATATCTCCATTTGTTTTGCAAATACAAGTCTTCGAAATTGCCTTAGAAAATTACATTGGACAAACCTATTGTCCAGCAGTGTATTTAACATAAAAAATATACATTTCTAATAAGATATTTTAAAATAATGAAAAGTAAAATAGGTACGTTGTTTCGGAGTTAAAACAAAGTAAGCAAAAATAAACGAGGATAGGTATACGCTTTTATATATAATGTAAAAAAATCGACTAGTTATGTTATTATGTATGCCCGCTACTATTACTAACAATGGCAAGAAAAAGATTTTGTCTTTTTCCTTGTCACACTTACTTGCGATACATATTTAGTTAATTTAATCATTGTTTCAAAACATACACGATTCTATGAATGAAACAGCACAAGATGATGGGGCTGCCTGTTATTATGTCTATAGTCTAAATGCTCGGACATTAAAATATTGTGGAAGTCATTGGCGTCCTTGATCTTTTCCAATACAAACATATTTCGAAAAACAGCGAAACACGTAAAATATATTTTATTTTTTGTCTACCGAACCATTTTTATACACTATACAGAGTAACCGAAAAAATATGAGGGAGCCCCCTGAACACGAAAAAAAAAGCGGCGAAATATGTGTATCCCTACGAGGGCGAAACAGCTATATGAAATAAAAAAATATATATTTCAGAAGTGTTTAGCTTGCACAAAAAAGACAGGGTACAGGTTGGCTTTAAAAAAATGAATTGCGATAATGGTAATAGTGGTAATAATAACAATTATAATTAATTATATGAATGATTCTAAAGTTTCCTTTTCAATACATACTCGTACTATTTTTACCTAAAACTTAAACAATACTCTTCTTATAACATAATTTTTCAAAAATGAACATTCTTTAAATTAGAAACTTTCAATTTTTTGTCATACTTCAGTAACAAAAAAAATATCTGCTTTAAACAAGCATTTTTGTCAAAATTGCTGCAAGTCTTTCGCGTTTTTATTATATGTAAGTCTAGATACATATATTACTAATATTATTAATTAAATTAAATTGTTTAAATTTTAATGACCCTTGACGAAGAAATAAAAATATTTCGAAAGCTTGGTCAAATAAAAATACTTGGTATATAAAATCTTATATTTTTTTCTTCTATACAGAGGTATAGTGGAGAAAGGTAGTTCTAGGTAATACAAGATTCCATAAAAATGCATGGTAAAACTTCACAAATTTATTTTCTTTTTTTTTTGGACATATAAGCATTATTTTACATAAGGTTAACTTAAGGGGTGAAACAGTTCCCTGAAAACAGGATTAAAATTTAAAGTTTTTTTTTAAAGCGCGAATTTTAATAAATAAACTAAAAATACTAAAACAACAAGACACTCAGTTTATTATATTTATTGTATATAAACCTTAACATGAGAAAACCATTGACGTACAAACATACATTTTCGATCAAAATATCCCAAACTCTCCTCATCATCAAATTTCCCTTTTAAAGTGAAATATAATGCAATTTATATTATACATAAACTCTGAATTATCTATATTTAAAAAAAAACGGCAAGATACGATAAATTTATTTTATGTGTGTATATAAGCCACCGGCTTTTTGAATACTCATTCCGCAGATATACAAATAAGAATTTTTGAAAATATATCTGTTTCATTGGAAGGAATAATGTTTTCACCACCACTTCCTTGATTTATCCACATTTTTAAATCTAGATTTAATATACCTACAAAATATATTAAATACAGTCACTTATTATAGTTTAATGAACTATGCCATTTCCTATTTGCAATTTTTTCAATTTGTTTCTAATTTTATTTTTCTACTTTTAGTTTCATTTAATAATTTATTTATTTTTATTTTTTTAAATACTTTTATAATGTATAAGAAAACAAATTATGTCATTTATACTTTTCTTCCATGAAAAGGTTTTAATCGAAGGTACGGTTTTTATCGACGTTTTAAACAATTTATTCGGCTACCTTTTTCCCTCGTAAAAGGGAATTGCCGAAAATCATGTTTTCTCAATTCCGTCGGTCTGTCTGTCAGTTCACGGCATAGCTTAAAAACTACTTACCCGATTGACTTCAAGTTTTGGTCAAAAATTAAGGGTCATATGGGGATGACCTGGTAACACTTAAACATTTTAACATCAAAAATCCAATATGGCAAATCAAAATGGCGGCCTCGTAAAATGTTAAAAAATTATTACTAAAAAACTACTTATACAATTTACCTCAAATTTTGCACACAAATCAAGTATTATATAGGAATCAGCTGGAAAAATTTTGGTACGAGACCAAGATGGCAGAACAAAATTGCGGCTTAGTAAAATATTAAAAAATGTAGCCTGAATACTTAAAGGTCTGATTTCAAATTGTGAACCATAAATAATTGTGGTAAACAGATGAACTAGTAAAACTGTGGTACTAATTCAAGATGACGGAACAAAATGGCAGCTAAATAAAATATTTGTAATCATGAAAAAATCACCCTCTCAGGTTTTACATATCAGCACGTTTTAGTCTCTAGATGTCAAAAAATATGTTTTATCAAATCCGTCGGTTTGTCTGTCGGTTGGCAATCTGTCAGTTCATGGCATAGCTTAAAATCTACTTACACCATTGAGTTTAAATTTTCGTCAAAATTAAAGGTAATATGGGGATGACCTAGTAAAATTTTGGTACAAATCCAATATGGCAAAACAAAATGACGGCATATTGAAATGTTTAAAAAAATTATTACTAAAAAACTGCATATCCAATTTATCTCAAATTTTATACAAACATTAAGTATTATGTTGGAATCAACTGGTAAAATTTTGGTACGAACCCAAAGTCGGAACAAAATGGCGGCTAAGTCAAATCTTTAAAAATTGAGCCTGAAAAACTACATAATTGTGGTTTACTACTAGTACAACTAGAAAAACTGTGTTACTAATTCAAGATTACCAAACAAAATGGCGGCTAAACATAATATTTGTAATCGTAAAAAAATCATCTTCTCGGGTTTTACATTTCTTTACGTTTTAGCCTCCCTAGATGTCAAAAAATATCTTTTGTTAACTTCGTCGGTCCCTCTGTCGGTTTGTCTGTCGATCTGTCAGTTCACGGCATAGCTTAAAAACTACTTATCATAGTAACTCCAAATTTTAGTCAAAAATTAGGTGGTAAATGGGGATGACCTGGGAATATTTTGGTAAAAGTCCAATATGCCAGAATAAGATGGCGGTCTAGTGAAATGGTAAAAAAATTATTACTGAAGAAATTAATTGTCCAATTTACTTCAAATTTTGCACCAAAATCAAGGGTTATATAGGAATGAACTGGTAATTTAAAAAATCGGCCTGAAAACACTACTTATTAGAATAACTTTAAATTTTGTGCAAGCAATAAGTGTGACAAAGTTAAACTGGTAACGTTTTTGAAAGACAGTATATGTGTTACTAAATGACTTTGTGCGGAATTAAATCGGATCACACTTAGTTATTGCTAATAAAAGGAAAGATGCATAACGAGGGAAGTTTCGGGTAAAGGAAATTTACCGATTTTTTCTAAAGAATTTGAAACTTAAATTTACAAGTTTGTCCCTCCAGAAGATGTAATACCTATATATACATAATTTTTTTCCTACTGATATTTTAAAGATTTTATTTGGCCGTTATTTTCATCCGTCATAATGGATTCGCGTTAATATTTAACCAGTTTATTCCACATTGACATATCTACCAAATAGGTTACTATTGCATACCCATATGACCCTTTATTTTTGAGCAAAATTTGCAGTCAATCGGCTGTGCAGTCTTTAGTTTTACAGCGAATAGACAGATAGAGAGAAATGGAAAAACGGGTTTTCCAGTATCTGATGACCTTTAAAACCATAAATCACTAATTAGTAAACTAAATCTGTCTGTATCGTACTTTATTATCCCTTGGACTTCCCTTTAAAGGATTGACTATCCGTCCCAGACTATCCCCAAATGTAAATGTAAACTACGAAAACGATAAACTACGAATGTCCGTTGCTTAATAACAATGTAACGTTATCTCATCACGTGGTTTCCCTAATAACCTTTTACCTCACCAACTATAATAAGGCAAGGTTGGCAAAAGATAAAAACAAATCTTTGTATTCCGTGGTCTTTTTTTAGATATGGCGGTAGTATGTCCACGGTCCTTATTCTATGACTACAACTATTACTTACATCCTAGCACAAGAAATAGAGACACAATAAAATATCCTATAATTTCTGATAGTATTAAAGTCTAAGAAAGTAAAAAAGAGAACGAAAAGTTACATTGGGTATATTTGCAAGAAATGAACAAATATTTATATCTATTTAATATATGTTAAAAACTTTAGTGAGTGCTAAAACTCTAACTTTCCCTGAAAGGAATTGAATTATATAAGGAACTTACGTTATGTAGGTTTATAACAAAAGTTACCTACCACTTTAAATTTTAATTCATGCCCCTAACTTTCACAAAGTCAATAACTTAGCTTGCGAGGCAATTTCTAGCTAGTTGAAGTCAGTTTGAAAATGCATATGCACGTTCGGGATATAGCAAGAGAAAACCTATTTTAATAAAGTCTAAAACAGAAAGCTTAAATGAAATAAAATGAAGAAACATCAAATTTTCTACAAAATAATTTCATTTTTACTTTTGAGAACTAAATTAATAGAAATGATACATTCATAATGACTTAGTTTAATACCAACATAACATTTAAAACACAATTTTTAAGTATTACTTGCATTGGGTACGATTTTAGAGTACACGTCATTTAGAAAAAAAGAGCTACCTAAGGCGAGTTATAGTTATTGTTGAGTTTACTAATTTATTTTAATTAGTGATAGTGAAACGTAAAAATTGATCGCTTAGTACCCAATTTGTCGGAATACCATAAACATATTATTAACACAAAGAAAATTTCAAAACTGACCAGCAGTTTAGATTCAAAGAAAAATACAATACTGCCCATGTAAGTAATTTAGAATATTTGCACCTGTATCTCTGGTGAAATAGTATTATGAAGGGAAAAACTCTACTGTTCTCAGTTGTATCTTATCTTCTCTGATCGGTTTAATATTTACATAATAAAGGAAGTAAATACACAAATATATAGATAATATAATTTTGAGGACCTTTTACTCTTAAAATACATTCCTTGTTGCAAAAAATAAATTAAATACAACGCCATAATATTAGGTGGTGACTTTGTCCGCTGAATTCGGCATACTAGCTGTATGTAGCTAGTTTATTATTTAAATAAATACATATTTAGAAATATATAATTATTTTAATGACAAGAGAATATCCTTTTTAGTTTTTAAAAACGTTTAAATGTTAATCACTATTTGTTATCTTTTACCAACACAAAGAAAGTTATAAAAATTGTTTTTTTTCCATTTTTGGAACAACCTCATCTACTTTAGCCATAACTATAATGATATGGTACGCAAAGGCCAATTGTCTGTTGTGCTTATACATAAAAAAGAGAAATTTGAAGTGATTTACCGTTTATTAAAAAAACTAAATGTTTTTGAAATACATTTTTACTTACTTCCCTTGTTAGAGGAACTTATTGTAATCGTGAAAAAATCACCCTTCGATATTTTTGCAGATCTTCGCGTTTTAAGGTCTTTAGATCCGGAAAAAATGACTGTGGCATAGCTAAAAAATAAGAAAAAAAAACAAGTGTGAAACAGGAATATACTGGTAAAATTTTAGTGCGATTCGGCGGTTTAACAAAGTTTTTAAATAAGAAATCACGGATCTTGGGATCGAATCAAAATGGAATCACTTTTCGACGTTTCGCCTCCGATTGCACGAGGCATCTTCGAGATCTTTACTTTTTTACTTTACTCATCTTACGAAATTATTTATTCAGTTGCTCACAATTGCTTTGTACAAAAATCAGATTCTATATGAAGATGAGCTCTAAAATTTAGGTACGAATTCAAGATGCGCAAAAATCAAGTTTGATATAAGGAAGATTTGGCTATATTTGTGTATGAATCTAATGTGGCCGAACAACATGGTAAACTAAAAAGCTACTTATTCAATTGTTTTTTAAATTTTGCCCAATGAATCCAGTGTGAAAAATTGGTAAAATATGAACACGAATCCAATATGGCGGAGCAAATATCACGATCTATTAAAATGCTTGAAGAAACAATATAAAAATTTCCTTAATAAATAAAAGGGTTTATTACCAGGGAACTTCCGGTAAAGAATTAGAAAATTATTATTTACGTACCCGGAATGTTTCAAACATATCTTCAACATGTATTTTTTAAATGGAAGATCCTATATATTATATGTCCATAAGTTAGGTCTTTTCTTGCTTATAATAAATGAACTACGTTTGTCACCTTTGCATTTAAGGCACTCGAGAATTTTGAAAAGAAAACTGCAACGAATTTTCATTGGTTCCTCCACTGATTCACTCCACTATTTCTCGAATAACTTTGAAGATAAAGGTATCACACAGTAGTATATATATATATATATATATATATATATATATATATATATATATATATATATACGGTGAGATCCATTTTAAAAAATATATGTTGTATCTGCTACACATTTTTAAGACATTCTGTATACCTAAATATTAATTCTCTATAAACTACGTAACTTAAATGTTTAACGAATTTCTCTATCTTTAAAAATTAAAAAATATTGGGAGTGCTGAATTATGTGAAGTGAAAATTCAGTACGTGTCTGATGTTAGCGTAAGATAATAAAATTCACACCTCAGGAGGCTAAAATTATTTGCGTTTTAGTCCTAAATCGCGTGTTCATCAAGCAGACGCCCTTGTCCCAAATGCAACCTAAATTGTACACTGACTCTCCTACTTAACTGGCTGAGGCATCACATTAATTGTAAAAAGCAAGAAAAGGAAATTAAAATACAGGCTTTTCAGTTAAGGGCGTTCAGTATCCATGTCTCGGAAAACCTACGTGTTAGCGCCTTGAAAAAAATATTATAACAAAAGTGGCCAATAGCAATTAACTGAAAATATTTTTAAGTTTTTAAATTGATTGCAAGGTGGTGTATTTGCTAGGCTGAAAAATAATTTTCATAAATTCTACAATAAAATTCCGAGAACTAGATAAATATATTACCTCATGGGAAGGTAAATTCCTATCAATTTTGTTCTAAACTAATTGTAATATCATCCTTAATAAGAGTGGGGGGAGCTGTTGACTTAAAAAAGATTTGAACTTCTGAACCCCCTATAATCCTTTATTGGACGAGTTTAGGCTTATTTAAATGGGAATTTCAAGCTGTTTTAGGATTCGGATCGAATGAGACTCCTTAGTTTATTAGAAATTAGTAAGATGACTTTTGTTTAAACTTAGGTTTAACTTGTAGTTTAATATTATATTGTTTCATTTTCAATATGTATCTAAAATACCAAAACCAATGAATAAAAAAGAGAACTTCCTAACCTAACAATCCGGCTGTGAAAAATGCGAGGTTACCTTTGGGTTCAACAATATTAATTAGATCTTCTAGTCCGTCGACTTCATCAATTAATTTCTCAAAAACGTCAAATTTTTCTTCTATGGCATATCTGAGTTTAACCTAAATCTGATAGTCAACACTCCTACACACAATTTAAAATCAAAATTTTAAATTATTAAATTTGTTTTGAAAAAGTGAGGTTCGGTTAAAGAAAAGCACGGTTTATTTACGATATTTCGGATTTCGCGGAAGCCAAATCTTTAGTTTGGTAGTTTAAACTATACCAATCCACCAGTTGGAGTTTAAACTTAAGATTGCGGTTAACAGTAACTTTAAAACCGTAGTTTACAGAAAACCTTTAGTTTAACTGTAACCTTGAAATAATCCAAACCTATAAAACTTGACGTAAATAGAAACTTATATTTCTGTTACGCTAGGTATAAAGAGTAATAAAAGATCGAAGTTTTTGCGAAATCTGCACATTTTTAGTTTTTAAGCTATTGCCAAATAAGTGAATCAAAAGGTATTTTTCGCACAAAATGGTTAAAAATAAGGCTATCAGAATAAAATTAAAATCTCCGGGGACATTCCTAGACCTAGTTGGTAATTGTGACTCGTAATGTGGCAACTTAGTCTAGCAAACGAGCAAAAAATCAGCCAAATATATGTCAGATAGCCAAGATATCGCGGTTGGCCTTAAAAATGCATTGAATTTTCAATTAAAAATATTTAGTTTATTCGTTAAGATTATCGGAAAGTCTACAATATTTCAAAAAACAGAAAAAATAAAATACGAACAAAATACTGACTTTCCGATAATCTTAACGAAAAAAAAAACTGAAAACGGTATTAAACGATTATTACGTTTGGTCGAACGGATTATGAAAATATAATTTTTGAATACTGGGTAGATGATTATTAATAGCTTTATTAAATTATTTAAAATTAAAAATAATGCAATATTATTTGTTGCTTTCCACCCTTCATACTTTATCTATGTTTAGAGCTGGTCCAAACTTTGTTAGAACCGAAGTTTGGAGCGTGTTTATAGGCCAACGAGTCAAAGTAATAACATACCAGTAAAAGTAGCGCGAAAACACAAGTAAACATGAAAAACAGCATATTGTAGGTAAGTAGATAACAAAGAAAACTAAAGATTTTAATTTTCAAAATATTTTCTGTCCTTCAGTTATATACTGTTTATGGCAATTATTTCATTGTAACGATTTAGCAACACCGCTAGAAGACATGAAGATCGCTATTAGAATTAATGTGTATTATCAGCGTAATGTCCAGAAATATCTCGATCAGCATCGCTGGGTTGGATTTAATTGGTCGGCGAGGATTTCGGATTTAACTTGTTTGGACTTTGATTTATGGGGAATGATCAAAAGTTTGGTTTATAAATAGCGACCAACGACCCTGAAAAACATCATTAAGAGGAATTAAATTGCGATAAACAGTATATCAGAGACAGAAATTGAAATTGCTGTTTCACTGACTCTGATATTTTAATTAACATTTCCCTAGGTAAATTAAGTAATCTGTCAATTATATCTCACAATCATTATCTCAAAACAAGAATACGTTATGCATTCAGTTAAATTAGTTTTAAATATATAAGTAATGCCTTTACTGTAGGTGCTACAGTACGCATCGGATATTTTTATAACTTTTTATAAAAGAAAAATAAATTGACACATACTCGAGATTTATTTGTTGTTGTTGCATGTTTTTTGGCTTCTGTCCGTTGTGAAACTATTGACCAGGCCATTCTATATGGCGTTAATCGAACACTTGGCCCTGCCCTCTGAATGCTACTCTATTCGTCTGGATTATTATAGCTTCAGTAAATGAGGTCATAGCCTTAACTGTTTGATCTATTGATGTCACGCGCATAACCCTTTCTGTCAAATTATATCAGCATCCATTCTACCTCGATCACCATGCGGATTTTTTGGTTGCTATTCTATTGTAGAACTGAGTAGACAAACAGAATAGAAAACCGAAATAGCTGGGAATCTTCAAGATCACAGCGTATGCGTCTTTTGAGTAATAGTACAATTTTCGCTTACAGTTGTTTCAGCTTGCCTTAAGCCCCCGAAACTATTCACAAACCCGGTCACAAAGTATTTCTTTTCAGAGGTCTGTATATCACGAGGAGAAACCGGAAAACTGCTCAAGATTTATTTATTTAGATCAGCTTAACCAAAACTAAAACTTAGCTCAGCAAGACAATAGCAACAATTTTGAAGATCGAAGACCATCAATAAACAAGAGTTTACATAAAGCGTATTAAATAAATTAATAAATTACTGATAAAATAAAAAATCTATTCGTGAGAAAATCGCCCTCCGAGATTTTTGCAGATCTTTGTGTTTTCCGGTCACTGGACCCCGAAAAACATGTTCTCCCATTTCCGTTAGTCTGTCGACCTGTCCGTCTGTACGCGGAGTAGCTCAAAACTTACTTATCTGATTGAATGGCTTGAAATTTTGGTCAAATATCAAGGGTCATAAGGGGATGAAATGGTAAAAATCCATTTATCTGAAACAAAATTTGCACCAAAATAAAGTCTGATTTGATAAATTTTTTGAGTAAATTCATTATGGCGGAACAAAAGGGCTGCCTAATGAAATGTTAAAAAATCAGTACCAAACAACTACTTATCCAATTGACTTTTGAAATTGTGCGCAAAAATCAAGTGTTACACAGGGATAGACGGGTACATTTTAGTGCCACTCCTATAAGGCACAAAATATTTAAATATTCGGTTAAATGCTATTCCTGGAATAAAAGCTTTTTTTTAAGCAGGAAAATAATAAAGGACGTAATAGATAATAGAATACGTAGATAATGTTACGCAAAATATTAATAATAATAATACTAAATAAATAAATTAAAATCTTAAAAACATTGAATTAAATTATATTTTATAGGATCTGTATAAATTTATCACCAAATAATTTATTGTCTATGCATTAAATTATTGCTCCCTTAAGATATATAAAACTATTTTATTTCGGAACCTTCTCATATTGTACTTATTGCTAAAACAAGCCCCTAAAACGCAAGTTAACTTCGCTTTTTTGTGCAAATTTTTTACCGTGTCACGCCTGGGAAGTATTTGTACAACAACAAACCAGTATTTACGCAAGGACGTTCGAGATATAACTCTATTATTTAGATATATCAAAAATTCCCGTATTTTAGAAAAAAAAAATTTTTATACAGAAAATCATCAAAGATAGAAAGTTTGTGTTTATATTTCAGGCATCTGAAACAAATAGTTTGGTGTATAACTGTGGTGAAATTATCGACTTATCCGAGTTTTTATGCGGTACGCGTACACTAAAAACTATCTTAATATTTTTCTTTTCCAAAATTATTTTGAGTATATATCTGATACGACTAAAAATGTACCAACATTTTTTTAACTATCAGTTTTAAATTTTGCTTAGTTGCAGCATATATTATAGAAATATAGAAAATTTTTCAATCCCCGAAATTCATTTTATTGACGAAATTTAACACTGTCAAAACAATGGACTATGTAAATGTGTAATGTAAAATTATATATGTATATATATAATTTTACACATATATATATATATATATATATATATATATATATATATATATATATATATATATATATATATATATATATATATATATATATATATATATATATATATATATATATATATATGAGCTTATTTCTTGTATATATTTTTAGGGTTTTATGTTTCTTGGCCTTTAGTCAGTAAAAATCCAGAGTTTAAGAGACAAAACATTACTTACATATAGAAATGTGTACAGGGTGGCCATTTTATGGTGATACAGTACCTTATCTAGAAAACGGTAATAGTTACGACAAAAATACAAAGGTTGTTTGGATTCAAATAAATTTTTATTTTATTTCTCTTTTGCTTATACAGGGTGTTTCGTTTTGACGTGACACATTTCAACTTTCTTAATTTAAATGGGATACCCCATATATTATTACATATTTCGATTCTACTGTTAATTTGCGAAAGTTTTTATAATAACATCTATATTTGAATTCTTTATCGTTTTTGAGTAAATTGAGTTTTTAGAATTTTCTTTTAAAAAACATATTTTTTAAAAAAAGCTTTTTACCTATAAAACTTTAATGGAACTGACTAATATCCTAAACATACATTACCAAGGGTTCAGTTCAACGAGTTTCCATGCTGGTCTTACCAATTAATATACACGGTGTTAAAAATGGAGAGCAAAACAAACAGAACTTTAAATGTAAAAATCTCCTGTTTTTCAAATGGAACACCCTGTATATTTTTATTTCATCTGATTCAGCGTTCAATTACCTATCATTACTCATATGTCCTATACCTAAAATGAACAGTTTCGATTTTATTAGCCGTTTTCTGATTTGACTATTTTTTTTTTAATATAAGTAAACAGATGAAGTGGGTTAAAATAAAAATGTCATAAACTAAGCCTTATTCTCATTTCCTTAACACAGATAGCAACTATAAATAATTTTAGAAAATACAAATAAAAGTGAAATATTATGTAATTTATGTTCTTACTATTTAATGTTTACGAAAATAAGGGAGAGGCAAAAAAATATCTTGTGCCACACGGTATAACTAATAACTAACTGAGTATTAAACATTATTAAGACAGATTATAAAAAATTTTCAATATGGCCACCGTTCATTGCGATACATGAAGTGTAAATAGCCTCCATTTTTCGAATAGCGTTCCTTACCGAATTAGATGCATTAAAATTGTTGATCTCTTCCCTGATTTTTATTTTTAACTCATTTCTATTATTAATCTATTTTTATAAACTTTATTTTTTAGTGCATCCCACAAAAAGAAGTCTAAAGGGCTTAAATCAGGGCTTCGTGGTGGCCAGGATATTAAACCATGTCTTCCTATCCACAATGGAACATGTTGATTAAGGAAATTTACTACAGGTGCAACCGTGTGGTAAGGGGCGCTATCCTACTGAAAAATGATATTTTCTCGAATGTTTGCTGACAAGTCGTTGATAAGGGGCATGATTTCATTCCTTAGCAGCTCCAAGTATCTTTCGCCATTTAACGACCTGTCAAAAAATATTGGTCCGATAAATAATTCCGCTACACACATTTACGGTTTGACGGCCTTGTTTTTTAATTGCTTTTATTAGATGTTTATTGGTTTAAGACCAGTAATGAGTGTTTTTTCTAGTTTTTGTTTTTAGTTTAAGACCAGTAATAAGTGTTTTTCCGATTAAAAATACCCGCCGTATTAAATGAGGCCTCATGAGTCCAAAGCACTTTTGAAAAAAACACATTTTCGAACTGCCGGTCCATAATATCGCAACAAAAAGTCAATCTTTCATTAAAGTCTAATTGTGATAATAATTGGGTTGGAAGAAATTTATAAGGATGATAACCATTCACCTGCAGTGTTTTTTGAATACTTAAGTCAATCTTTCATTAAAGTCTAATTGTGATAATAATTGGGTTGGAAGAAATTTATAAGGATGATAACCCTGACACCTGCAATGTCTCCGTCAGCATCTCTTTGGGATATTTCATCATCTTCCTCGGAATAAAGTAAAATCTCCAGTTGTTTTTCCTCAGTGAGGACAAAATTGGAACGATTTTTCTTAGAGTTTTTAAGGACACCATTTTCTAAATCACGCACAATTCGAAAAAATATAGTCCTGGAGGAAACTCGATTATTAGGATATTCCCTCGAATATTCTCTAAGGGCTAACCCTGGACTTTTATTATTTTTTATGAAACAGTATAATTTCAAACGTTCATCTAAACTATATAAAGCCATTTTTTAACAAATTTTGCAGCAAAAATTTGACAAAAACGACAAACAGAGCAGATGTCAACTTAAGTCAACAATTGCATTAGGTTATTTCCTAAGCCTATCTTGATTTTTTTAGTTTCTGATCTCATTTATGGCAAAATTACGGGATAAATCAGAAAACGGCTAATAAAATCGAAACTGTTCATTTTAGGTATAGGACATATATACAAGTAATGATAGGTAATCGAACGCTGAATGAGATGAAACAAAAATATACAGGGTGTTCCATTTGAAAAACAGGAGATTTTTACATTTAAAGTTCTGTTTGTTTTGCTCTCCATTTTTAACACCCTGTATATTAATTGGTAAGACCAGCATGGAAACTCGTTGAATTGAACCCTTAGTAATGTATATTTAGGATATTATTCAGTTCCATTAAAGTTTTATAGGTAAAAGTTTTTTTTAAAAAAAATTCTAAAAACTCAATTTACTCAAAAACGATAAAGAATTCAAATATAGATGTTATTATAAAAACTTTCGCAAATTAATAGTAGAATCAAAACATGTAATAATATATAGGATGTCCCATTTAAATTAAGAAAGTTGACATGTGTCACTTCAAAACGAAACACCCTGTATAAACAAAAGTAAAATAAAATAAAAATTTAATTGAATCCAAACAACTTTTGTATTTAACTTTTTGTCGTAACTATTACCGTTTTCTAGATAAGGTACTGTATCACCATAAAATAGCCACCCTGTACATCAAAGGTTAAAAAATTAATATTATTGGAAAAATACCTTAAACAAATTTTCCTAGGTTCTAAATGTGTTAATATCCGCGATACAATACTATAAGATTTTCACATACAATATGGACAACACACATAATATAAAATCTACTACTAATATGGTACTTGCTAGGTACAGTACAGATAAAAAGATTCTGCTGAGATTGTTTTTGTCCTTTTTGTCGGACACGGCGCGCGGCGCGCGGCGCGGCGTTTGGATTCTTTTGAATTTCTATGGTCTCCATGGTCCATGGTCCATGGTCTTCTTTTTCCGGTTTGTGTTGTTAGTACAGTATAGTTCTTTTTGTCATATGTATGACTTTTCAGTCTGTTCTCAAGATTTTGACTGATTTGGCCAATATAAACATCTTGACAATTTTTACAAGGAATTTTTTAAATTATTACTTTTTGTATTTTGGTTTTTGTTCTTAATTTTAAAAATCATTTTTACAGGAAATTGTGTCCTTTGTGGCAAACATCTATTTTGTAATTTTTAAGTAATTTTTTTTTATTGTTGGGAGAGGCCCGGCACATATGGTAATGCTATATAATGTTTATTTGACATACAATACATCAAAAAATTACAAGGAGCAAAAAAGTTTCCTTATAGAACGGAGAACAAATTTACCAAGTAAGCTCACTGTAGTCACAAAAAACTTTAAGACGTTAAAGTTTGTAATAATATTTATCCCAGTATCTTCAAAAATTTAGAATACAAATAAAAAAAACTAAAAAGAAATACAATTTTTCCACCCGGTACCTTGAAAAATATGCGTTTTTGGGCATTAACATATATGAACTTTTATACTTAAAATTAGTCAACTAATCTCATCCCGAATTGTCAGCATTTAATTATGAAATACCTTGTATAATTTTTTTTAAATATAAAAGAAAGATATAATTGCAGATTATTTTTCAGAAAAAAAACTGTAATATATATATATCGTTTTGATTTTGTTGTTTACTAGTTTTATGGATTATGATCCGAATTCCGATCGGATACTTTAATAGATAAAAAATGCTTATACAATAAGTAGTTTATGTATTCATCTATTTGGCGTTACTTTATCATTATATCTTTTGAAGATTAAGTAACCTTGAGGGTGAACTTTAAATTCAAACACGATTTGGACTTGTAAACAGATTTACTCGGCTGCTTCATTTATGTTCTGCTTGCTCTGTTTATATGGGTTTTTAGTGCCTAAGGGAAATGAAAGTGGAACATTAAAGGTCCATTAAATTGCGGCGATGCAGACAATTGAAATGGACTATTGGGAATTTACAGACAGCTGCAACTGAGATTTTTTATTCTCCGAATATAGCAGAAAAACGAACTAGTAAAAAACTCACATATTTCTAGATAAAACTATCGGCGGATATAAATCTGCCATAAAATTGCTTAATACAGTATTCTGGTATAAATGTTTATAGTAAATTGAATTCAAATTTGCATTTCATAATGTGATGCTATTGTAGTTAGACTAGAATTTAAAAAAATGATAGATTCTTCATAAGATCAAAACCATGTCCTATAAAAAATCATATGCTATATACTTTCTATTTCTGTGGAGTCATCCCACAAACGTATATAATTTCTCGATAGAAATAGATTTTTGAGTTTTATTTCAAGAACTCACAACATATTGCCGAATGCATGATTAATAATAGCAAATTGTTATTAATTTTCTTAATTGAATATTAAAAATTTTGGACACATTTATAGTAATGTGTTATAAAGTGCGGGACACGAAAGAAAACCGGGCGGAGTCAATCGGTTTAAGAAGGTCGGCCAAGAAATCTCTTTAAACCAGTGATGTCCCGTCGTACTTTAAATAATTTGGCACTTCTTTTTGACTATACTCATTTCAGATAATTAAAAAATGTAACTATGCTTAATGAACCTTTATCCATATTTGTCTGTTTTCTTTCGTGTACCGCACTTCTATATCTCTTTTGTGTTGCAAAAAAATTGAATTTTAAAATTATTTAATTTTGATTTTTCTTGATCGATTTACCTATAAATATATTTTTTCTTGAGTTCTGTCATTAACGGTTCTCGGGCTACTGCCTACGTCCACATTGGACCACCCAGTATAGTGATACACGATTTACAAGTCCAGATTTTACAAGGGTAGCCAGCATCAGATCCAGTGAACGAGATTTATCAAAATTTTAATTTATGCAGTTCGACTTTGGGCTACTCGGGTATGCCAAAAGTGGCCGTCTGTCTCCGTTTGTCATATTACTTTATAGAGGGGCCGTTATTGTGAAGTACTACACAGGGCGTTTCCTAATTGCGTGTTGATGTTAAAGGTGGTGTTTTCATGCCCTAAAAGTCTTAAATTTTGAGATACAGGATGGTAAAGTTTAAAAAGAAAACATTTTTTTTCATCCCAATTCTGATGCTATTGTAGTAGCAAAACATGAAATTCGATACACGTCTTCTATGCATTAAGGAGCATACGGATTTACCCAGGTTAATTACATATGCACGCCACTGGTAGAAATTTCAAAAATTGATTGTTAATAAAAAATGCCCTTTTATGCATAAAAGACGTGTATCAAATTTCACACAGTTATTTATCTATAATAGCATCAGAATTAGGATTTTAAAAAAATGTGTTTTTAAAACCCTGTATCTCCAAAGTTAAGTTTTAGGTTCATATTAAACTTTTTTCTTAAAAAGGTCCAAGAATCACCCCCATTTAACATCAGCACGCAATTGGGAAACGCCCTGTATAGTACTCCAATGACGCCCCCTGTACAAAGTAATATGACAGACGGAGACAAACGGTCACTTTTGGCAGACCCGAATAGCCCAAAGTTGAACTGCATAAGTTAAAATTTTGATAAATCTTGTTCACTGGAATCAGTGCTGGCTCCCCTACTATAACTACATTGATGTGTTAATTTCGGAAAAATATGAGTTCTGTAGTTTTTCAAATATTAGTTGCAATATTAGATATTTTTCGACACCCGGTATTGAACAGAAAATTAATTATTTTGACGCAGTTTATTGACAGCTACTTTACGAACAATTTTACAGAATATATGAAAAAAAACTAAGCCATTTTTGAGGTTAACGGCTGTGATTCTAATGGTTCGATTCCTTCTAAATCGTTGTCTTCCTCTAAAAATGATGAGGTTTCGTCGTCACTACTTGAAGATCCCAGTGTGATAACTGAATCATTAGTAACCGTTTCAATTTTGCCATCTACTTCCCAGTATTTATCTTCAATAGAGCGAACATGTTTAACATACGATTTCCAATTTTCAGCCGATATTGAGTCAATCGCTTCTAATGCTATTTTATTTAAATCTTTAATTGAAAGTTCACCGGTGTTGTGCTCTCGAATATATTTTTTTACTCCTGCCCATGCAAGTTCAATAGGGTTGAGGTCGCACATGTATGGAGGCAGCCTTAAAGGTGTATGACCGCGGTTACGTAAATTACCGTCAATTTTATACTTTTTTTCTCTAGGCTCATCCCACAAACGTATATAATTTCTCGATAGAAATAGATTTTTGAGTTTTATTTCAAGAACTCACAACATATTGCCGAATGCATGATTAATAATAGCAAATTGTTATTAATTTTCTTAATTGAATATTAAAAATTTTGGATACATTTATAGTAATGTGTTATAAAGTGCGGGACACGAAAGAAAACCGGGCGGAGTCAATCGGTTTAAGAAGGTCGGCCAAGAAATCTCTTTAAACCAGTGATGTCCCGTCGTACTTTAAATAATTTGGCACTTCTTTTTGACTATACTCATTTCAGATAATTAAAAAATGTAACTATGCTTAATGAACCTTTATCCATATTTGTCTGTTTTCTTTCGTGTACCGCACTTCTATATCTCTTTTGTGTTGCAAAAAAATTGAATTTTAAAATTATTTAATTTTGATTTTTCTTGATCGATTTACCTATAAATATATTTTTTCTTGAGTTCTGTCATTAACGGTTCTCGGGCTACTGCCTACGTCCACATTGGACCACCCAGTATAGTGATACACGATTTACAAGTCCAGATTTTACAAGGGTAGCCAGCATCAGATCCAGTGAACGAGATTTATCAAAATTTTAATTTATGCAGTTCGACTTTGGGCTACTCGGGTATGCCAAAAGTGGCCGTCTGTCTCCGTTTGTCATATTACTTTATAGAGGGGCCGTTATTGTGAAGTACTACACAGGGCGTTTCCTAATTGCGTGTTGATGTTAAAGGTGGTGTTTTCATGCCCTAAAAGTCTTAAATTTTGAGATACAGGATGGTAAAGTTTAAAAAGAAAACATTTTTTTTCATCCCAATTCTGATGCTATTGTAGTAGCAAAACATGAAATTTGATACACGTCTTCTATGCATTAAGGAGCATACGGATTTACCCAGGTTAATTACATATGCACGCCACTGGTAGAAATTTCAAAAATTGATTGTTAATAAAAAATGCCCTTTTATGCATAAAAGACGTGTATCAAATTTCACACAGTTATTTATCTATAATAGCATCAGAATTAGGATTTTAAAAAAATGTTTTTTTAAAACCCTGTATCTCCAAAGTTAAGTTTTAGGTTCATATTAAACTTTTTTCTTAAAAAGGTCCAAGAATCACCCCCATTTAACATCAGCACGCAATTGGGAAACGCCCTGTATAGTACTCCACAATGACGCCCCCTGTACAAAGTAATATGACAGACGGAGACAAACGGTCACTTTTGGCAGACCCGAATAGCCCAAAGTCGAACTGCATAAGTTAAAATTTTGATAAATCTTGTTCACTGGAATCAGTGCTGGCTCCCCTACTATAACTACATTGATGTGTTAATTTCGGAAAAATATGAGTTCTGTAGTTTTTCAAATATTAGTTGCAATATTAGATATTTTTCGACACGCGGTATTGAACAGAAAATTAATTATTTTGACGCAGTTTATTGACAGCTACTTTACGAACAATTTTACAGAATATATGAAAAAAAACTAAGCCATTTTTGAGGTTGACGGCTGTGATTCTAATGGTTCGATTCCTTCTAAATCGTTGTCTTCCTCTAAAAATGATGAGGTTTCGTCGTCACTACTTGAAGATCCCAGTGTGATAACTGAATCATTAGTAACCGTTTCAATTTTGCCATCTACTTCCCAGTATTTATCTTCAATAGAGCGAACATGTTTAACATACGATTTCCAATTTTCAGCCGATATTGAGTCAATCGCTTCTAATGCTATTTTATTTAAATCTTTAATTGAAAGTTCACCGGTGTTGTGCTCTCGAATATATTTTTTTACTCCTGCCCATGCAAGTTCAATAGGGTTGAGGTCGCACATGTATGGAGGCAGCCTTAAAGGTGTATGACCGCGGTTACGTAAATTACCGTCAATTTTATACTTTTTTTCTCTAGGCTTGTTGGCTGATATTACTTCATATAATTGATATTTTCTCCATGTTGGATCACATACAAGATTGTTCGATTTAAGCCACGATATCATATGAGCTTTTGTATTTAGTTGGTACTTTATCTTCTACGTGAGAATGATAAGACGCATTATCCATTACAACGACTGATTTGGGAGGAATGTTAGGTAGAAGCTTCTCGAGCAACCACTGTTCAAAATTATCTCTATTCATCTGTCCATGATATTCTTCAATTGTTAGTCCCGAGCGAAAAACTAAAGCAGCACCTGGAACAAATCCGGCTTCTGAACCAACATGAACTATAATAAATAAAGCGACTACTAGAGCGGATTCCCTGAACAACACCTGTAACACTTTGCCAGTATTTGTTTACTGTCATATCATTATCTATCCAGGTTTCTTCCAGATACACAATATTGCGTCCTTCTTGCCTATATTGCCTTACAGTTGATAGATATTTCACCCGCCAGTGAAAAATATTTGGTCTCTTAATGAGCAATTTTCGTTTATTTTGGCATTTGCGCCAAACAAAACCATTTGATCGTAAAAGCCGATTTAAGGTTTTATACCCGTACGGAAAAACCTATTTTGTTCTTTACAGCACGAAATAGTGGTTTGCAGGTCGGAACCTTCTTTAAGTTTATATAAAAATCTATCGTTCGCCGAATTACTTGAAAATCACCACCATCAATTTTATCTTTGTACGATAATCGGGGTCTTTTTTTACCAGGAGATTTTAAAGGTGAAGAAGAACATGAGCGATCCATTATGTTCTCTTTGAGTTTTTCTTACACTACTTTCCGAAACACCAGAAATGCAGCGCGTTCTATTCGATTTTGAATTGGAATAGTCAAACTATTATTTTCAGCTTTTCTAGTACAACCCTCTATAACTTTTGCTCGCCATCGTTACTTCGAAATAATTTAAATTCAACGCAACGCATTTATATAGAAATGAAAACAAATGTTCGAAATGTATAGGCGCCACTGGAAATAGCTAGAACCTTCTAGCGGCAAGTGCATTGAGACTCTATGCACATTCCAATTACAAGTGGACCAGTGCAAAATTTACTAAATCCTCGATTAATTTTCCGTACCGCTTAAAATAAAATAACATAAAATTTATTTGTGTACACAAACTTTACTTTTCCGGTTTTCTTTCTTGTCCCGCAATTTAAGTACTAATTTTATAGCAAGTTCTTAATAATCCGATAATTTTGTATATAGATGGCAGCCGTTTAGTGTAATTAGTCATTTTATAAAATACTTGTAGTTTAAATATTACATGAAATGCCACAGTGAAATGTTAAGTTGCCACTGTAATGCTTTTGTTGTAAAATTCGCATTAACAAACATTTAAAACAAATAATTTGGTTTACAGTTTACAAATTTATATTATTTGTAATTTCAAATTATTGACAGAAATTATGTTCTACAAAAAAATTGCATTTATTATGTCAAAGTTACCATTTAAGTAATAAAATAATTCCAAGTCATGTTGGCGTTTAGCTAATCCTAATAAAATCATGCGATTATTACAAGAACTTATATCAGTTGCAAAAAATCAAACGTATTTTTACTTCCCACGTAAAAGGAAAGTATTGTAATCGTGAAAAAATCATCCTCCGAGATATTTTCATCAGGGACCCTAGATGCCGAAAAACATTTTGGTAAAAAATTAAAGGTCATATAGGGATGACTGGTAACATTTTGGTAAAAATCCAATATGACAACAAAACAATTAATATATATAAGTAGTTATTTAGTTTACCTCAAATTTTGCTCAAAAATCAAGTACCATGAAGGAATTAACTGGTAATATTTTAATACGAGTCCAAGATGGCGAAACAAAATGGCCGCTTAAGAAAATGTTTGTAATCGTGAAAATTTTACCCTTTTAGAAGTCTTCATTTTTTAGCGTCCCTAAATGTTAAATATTATGTTTTAGAAATTTCGTTGGTCCGTTTGTCTATCTGTCAATTCGCGGCATCGCTTAAAAACTACTTACCCGATCGACTTTAAATTTTGGTCAAAAATTATTGGTCATATGGGGATGACCTGCTAATATTTTGGTAATAATCCAATATGGCGTAAGATAACGGCCTAGTGAAACGATAAAAAATTATTACTAAAAATCTAATTATTATCCAATTTACTACAAATTTTGCAGAAAAATTTAGTGTTACGTCGGAATGAACTGGTAATATTATGGTATGATTCCAGTATATCAAAACAAGATGGGGGCCTAATAAAATATTCAAATAATCAGCCTGAAAAAACTACTTATTAGATTAATTCTAAATTTTGAGCAAGCATTAAGTGTTATATAGATATAAACTGGTAAATCTGTGGTACCGATTCAAGACGGCAAAAAAATTGCGGACAAATAAAGTGTTTAAAAGTTCAACGAAAAAAATCTTTTTATTCAATCGATTTTATGTTTTGCAGAAAAATTAAAGGTGAATTAGGGGATAAAATGGTACGAATTCATGACGGAACAAAATGGCGATGTGTGTCACTGTAGAAATTACTTATTCAATTTATTTTAAATTACACCCAAATCAAGTGTAGTATAGGTAGAAACTTTTAAAATAATGGTATGAATCCAAAATGGAGGAATAAAATGGTGCCCAATAAATATATTTCAAAAGGCTATGTACCGAACTAAACTGGATCCTAATAAAAGGAAAGATTCGTTTATTCCAGGTAAATGAAATTTACCGATTTTTTCAGATTACGATAGGTTGAATAAAATTAGTGGTTAAGGAGCTAATGTCAACTACTAGATTAGCACTGTAATATATCGTTTCAGCAAAAAGAATTACAACACATACACTTTAAAAATCAAATCGAGATATTATTCGATACAAATTACTTAGAGACAATATTACTGAATGTACAGAATTGGTATAACACTTGTTATATATAAATCCCTTAACTAAACAGAAAACTCTTATTTTTCCGTTAGATGGCACGATGAGTTTTCATATGAGGCGCATAAAATAGTGTTGAAAAGTCTCGGTAACCAGACGATCACTTCGAAAAAAATCATGTAAATTGGAGCAGTACAACTCTCTCACGAACTTGCTGAACAATTTGGCTTAGTGTTTTAATTATATAGTTGATGCAATGATGAGACATGGGTGTTTGCATAAAACCCTGCATAGCCATAAAAAATGGCCTATTTTTGAGAATCCTCCCCCTTTCGTCGCTATCCAAGATTTTGCGCACTATAGCTAATCAAATGTAGCCACGTTTTTTCGTTTATAATGTCCTTTATAACTGGAAATTAAAACAAGAATTGTGATTAAAATTTTGCAAAATAAAAACTAGCAGATGTTTTAAATCCACTTAATGTAAAAAAATTATGTTTTGTTGTTTAAAATTTTTTAGTATATTTTATCTACCATATATTTCTTAAGTTTTAATATTCTAAAATTGTGTGTTTTGATATTCCTTTTTAATATAAATATTTAATGTTCTTTTAGGCTATTGCAGGTTTTTAATTTTTATTATTTTGGAGGAGTTGAGGATGAGTTTATAAAATAAATATCGAAGATTAGAACCTTTTTGATTAATTTTCATATTTTCTTATAATACACTTAAAAATAATGAATAATGTATTTTTTCCGGATATTGGAATATAAAAAAATTGAAATGAAATAAAATAAACATTCTGGACAATTCGAAATGTCGCGCCACCGATAGCAAAATTTTCATACTTAACTCGTATTTTTAATGTTATTTTTAACTTCCTTGTTCAAAAGTATACTCATGTGTATATAGTATTTATTCATATACACTATCTTTTATGGTTTTATATGGTTTAGTTGCTTAGTAAGTCGTGTAAAAGGTGCTTACAGTAAGGCTTAAATTTTTTCGTCTTTATTACACAAAAAAAAAACAAGTTAGGAAATTGCGAATATACATATATCTAAACTTTGTTAAAAAGGTAAACATCAATATTTCCGAAATCAGAAAAAAGAACCTTAAGATAGGTAAAAGTTATACAGATCAAACAAGAATGATTTTTTAAACGTAAAATAAATGCAAATCTTTCAATAAACATTCTTGCCCGTAGCGCAATTTTGGGGAGGTCTCATTAAAGAAAAAAAGGAAGTTGATGTAAAATTATATCACATTTCGTTTTGTTACAAAATTTATAATTCTAAGAAAAAACAGAATAAAAAACTATAAAAAATATTTGAATGCTATAAATATTATTTACAAATATATATTAAACCATCGACTTATATCTCCGCCACTGCTATAAATGACGACCGAGTGTTAAATCGTATAGTAGCTAATGTAAATTTGAAAGTGAGGTTTAATATAAATCTATCGTATAAATTAAATTTGGCCGATGTCAAAGGAAAAATAAATAATATATTTAGGCCATATTTCAGATCTGATAGACATGAGACATTAAGATGGGTAAACTATCATTTATTATTGACGTAAACACCTACATCAGGACTAAAATATCTTGAAAATCCATTGCGAATAAATCTAAAAGAAAAAAGTGAATGTGATTCTAAATTTTTAGATTGATTTTATTTTATAAAACTTTGTATTAACATTACAAAGAGTAAGAAAATATAATACTATCGATTGATTTAAAAAATTGCCGTTTTTTTCAGGTTACCATGAAATATTTTATAATTTAGTAATATTTTCGAATATTTTTCATATATGTTAAAAAATATATAATATGTACACCTACGTACGTATACTTTATTTGACTAAGCATCCAAAATATTTTTATTTCTTCATCGTGGGTCCTTAATATTTAAACAATTTAATTTAGTTAGTAATATTAATATTATATGTTTCTAGACTTACATATAAATATAATAAAAATACAAAACACTTGTAGGGATTTTCAGAAAAATGGTTGCTTAAATCCTTTGAATAAATTCAAAGTTTAAATCAGACATTTCCACATAAAATTTTGAAGTCAAACGTCAAATGACAATAAATAAAATTTATTTATTTTTACCGAAGTATAGCAAAAAATTGAAAGTGCGCAAGATCTTTTGTTGAATCTTGCACCACTTTTATCTAATGCATTTCTTTTGGTAAATTTTGTGAAGTTTTACCAAAATGTTTTTATTGCAATTAGTACAAAAAATACCGTAGACACAATTCGATTTGTTTGAAACTGGATCTTGATCTTTCAATTTACTATAAAATCTTCCAATAGTTTTAATGTTTTTTGAGATATTTTAATATTTTCATTTTTAAAAATTTTGATAATTTTCGGATTTAAATTATGAATTAGTTAGTTGTAGGATTTAAATTATCTAGATTTTAAGGAATATTTCTATTATTGACTGTGTGTAGTACTTTGCTTATTATATTTAAAGGATAAGAATTATCTATTTCTATTTGTTTTAAAATATCTTTCTAACCTGTTTTTTAAGCCTAAAATCACATTTATTTTCGTTATGTTAAAATGGTATGACATAAAGTTTACGTATCTTTCGTTGAACTACTAGGTTTTATATACCAGTTATCCAAATAAGTGGATAGTTATTAAGTCTAATAACTCTTCTATCGAGATAAGGTAGGTTACAGTCATTTTCTTTCTCAACAGTAAATCTTAAATTATGATCATTATTAAAAACTTGTAAACATTTTGTCATATTTATTATGTATAAATGTAAAAATATCATCTTCTATTTTTATTTCCCTCATAAAAGGGTATTGTAATCGTGAAAATATTCCTCTCCGAGTTTTTTTTTTCAGATCTTCAGGTTTCAGGGTCCCTAGATGACGACAAACATGTTTTCTCAATTCCGTCGGTCTGCCTGTCTGTCTGTCTTTTCGCGGTGCAGCTAAAAAACTACTTACTTAATTGACTTGAAATTTTCGTTAAAAATTAATGGTCATATGGTGATCACCTGGTGACATTTTGGCAAAAATCCAATATGGCGAAACAAAATGGCGGCTTAGTGAAATGTTAAAAAAATTATTACCAAAAAACTACTCATCCAATTTACTTGAAATTTTGCAAAAACATCCCGTATTATGTTGGAATCAACTGACATTTTGGTACGAATCCAAATGGCGGTTTAATAAAATATTTAAAAATTCAGCCTGAAAAAACTGCTTAATGGTTTGATTTCAAATTGTGTACCATAACTAATTGTGGATTATAACTAATTGTGGTATATGGATCAACTAGTAAAATAGTAGTACTAATTCAAGATGGGCGAACAAAAGGGCGGCCAAATAAAATGTTTGTAATCGTGAAAAATTCACCCTCTTACACATCTTACGTTTCAGTCGCTAGATTCCATAAAATATGTTTTGTCAACTCCGTCGATCCGTCTGTCAGTCTTCCTGTCTGTAGCGGCATAACTTAAAGAATACTTACCCGATTGACTTTAAATTTCGGTTGAATTTGGTAAAAATCCAATACGGCGAAACAAAATGGCGGCTTAGTGAAATGTTAAAAAATGATTATTACAAAACTACTCATCCAATTTAACTCAAATTTTGTAAAAACGTCAAGTACTCGTATTATATCGGAATCAACTAGTAACATTTTGGTACGAATCCAAGAGGGCGGAACAAAATGGCGGCTTAATAAATTATTTAAAAATTCAGCCTGAAAAAACTGCTTAATGGTTTGATTTCAAATTGTGTGCCATAAGTAATTGTTGTATAGGAATCAATTAGTAATAGTGATAATAGTGGTACTATTTCAAGATGGCGAAACAAAATAGCGGCCAAATAAAATGTTTGTAATCGTGAAAAAATCACTTTCTTAGGAAGAAAAATATGTTTCATCAATTCTGTTGACCCGTCTGTCGGTCTGTCTGTCAGTTCGCGGCATGGTTTAAAGACTAACCCGATTGACTTCAAATTGATAAAAAATTAAGAGTCATAACGGGATGATCTGGTAATATTTTGGTAAAAATCGAGTATGGCAAAAACAAAATAGCGGCCTAGTGAAATGTTAAAAAAATATTATGAAAAAGCTACTTGTCGAATTTATTTCAAATTTTGTATAAAGATAAGGTATTTTGTCGGAATCAACTGGTAAAATTTTGGTACAAATCCAATATGGCGGAACAAAACAAAAAACAAAAAACTACTTAATGATTTCAAATTGTGTTACATAACTAATTATAGTATAGGGCTCAACTAGTAAAACTGTGTTTCTAATTCAAGATGGCGGAACAAAATTGCACCCTCTCAGGTTTTATATTCTCCACGTTTTAGTGCCCATAGATGGCAAAATATCATGTTTTATCAATTCCGTCGGTCCGTCTGTCGGTCTGTCTGTCAGTTCACGACATAGCTTAAGTACTACTTACCCGATTGACTTCCAATTTTGACCAAAAATTAAGGGTCATATGGAGATGACCTGGTAATATTTTGGTAAAAATCCAATATGGATGAACAATGTTAAAAAATTTTTGTTAGAGAGGTGTGTTATTTGGGGTTAAGATCCAGTAAAAAAAACTAGTCCTTTTTTAAATAGTCGACGTTTCGGAACTTTACCTGTGCATCCTCAGGACACATATAGATCCTCTATCCTGCATGAAACCCATATTATCAGTCTTTACCTACTCCGTTGGTCCGCAGATATTTCCTGGATATTAAGTTTCTAAATGGTTTTCGTTAACAAACCTCTTATTGTTATGTTACAGTGGTATTATTTGGGGTTAGAGTCCAATAAAAAAAGTCTATTTTTATATAGTCGACGTTTCGCAACTTTGTTGTTGCATCCTATATATATATATATATATATATATATATATATATATATATATATATATATATATATATATATATATATATATATATATATATATATATATTTTCTATATCCTGCATGAACCCCATATTATTAGTCTTTACCTACTCCGTTGGTCCGCAGATATTTCCCAGATATTATGTTTCTATGATTTTTGTTAACGATCCTTTTGTGGTTATGTCAGAATGGTGTATTATTTGGGGTTAGGGTCCAGTAAAGAGACAAAAGACTTTTTTAAATTGTCGACGTATCGTAACTTTATGTTTGCATTATTGCAGGACACATAGATTGCATATAAATATATAAATTATATATCCTGCCCGAAACCCATATTATCAGTCTTTGCCTATTACCTTGTCCGCAGATATTAAGTTTCTAAATGGTTTTCGTTAACGGTCCTCTTCTTTTTATGTTAGAATGGTGTATTATTTGGGGTTAGGATCCAGTAAAAAAGAACTAAGGGCTTTTTTTAAATTGTCGACGTTTCGCAGCTTTATTGTTTCATCCTCACACATTATTTTATCATATCCTGCCTGAAATCTATATTATCAGTCTTTACCTACTCCGTTGGTTGGCAGGTATTTTAAGTTTCCAAATGGTTTTCGTTAACGATCTTATTGTTGTTAGAGTGGTGTACTATTTGAGGTTAGGAAATATCGGCAGACCAACGGAATAGGTAAAGACTGGTAATATGAGTTTCATGTAGGATATAAAATCTATGTGTCCTGAGGATGCACCAATAAAGTTGCGAAATATCGACATTTTAAAAAGGTTTTTTTTACTGGAACCCAACCTCAAATAATACATTACTTTAACATAACAACAAGAGGATCGTTAACTAGAACCAGTTAAAAACTTAATATCTGGGAAGTATCTGCGAACAAACGGAGTAGGTAAAGACTGATAATATAGGTTTCAATTTAAGATTGCTAACAAAATCGTGATCCAAAAAAATTTTTAAAAAATCAATGTAAAAAATCTTGTTCAATTGATTGTGCAGAAAAATAAGATGTGAAAATGGTATAAAGTGGTACGAATTCAACATGAAGCATGACGTAGTAAAATGGTAGTATGTGTCAATGTTAAACTACTTACTTAATTTATTTTATTATGCCCAAAAGTCAAGTGTGGCATATTTAGAAAGAAAATGGTAAAATATTGGTAGGAATCCAATATAATGGAACAAATAAAAATGATAAGACAGTATATGTAACACGTATATATATATATATATATATATATATATATATATATATATATGTGATATTTTACAGTGAATTTTTTGAATAAAGTTCCATCTTTTAATTATCCTGTAAATACCATAAGACAAGTACTGCACAGGTCAATAATGCAAATATTCCTCAAAATCCAAAAAATATTAAAATTTTTAAAAATGGGAATATTTAAATATCTCAACATAAATATAAAAACTATTGGAACACTTTATAGTAAATTAAAAGATCAAGATTCAATTTCAAATAAATCGAATTGTGGCTATCATATTCCTTGAATAATTGTAATAAAAAATATATTAGTCAAACTTCACAAAAAATTATCAAATTAAATGCATTACATAGAAGTGATTCAATATTAAACAAAAGATTTTACACACTATCAGAACATATAACTAAATATTACACCTAGAAAATGATACAACCAAAAAAATCTTTGTAGAAAAAGTATAAATTAAAAAAGAACATTTGTCAACGAATAAAAAACAGATATAGAAAATTTAAGTTCGATTTATTCTTATTTTTTATTTTAAGATGAAACAAAATTTTCCACTAATAATTATAATATTATAATTAATAATATTAATGATTCTAAAGTTTGCTTTTCTATATATACTGTTATTAATTTTAGCTAAAATTTAAACAAAATTTTTCAAATATGAACATTTTCATAACCTTTAAATTTGAAACTTTCAATTGTTCGCCGTATTTCATTAACAAAAAAAAAACAATTATTTATTATCATTTGACGTTTGACAGTCACCTCTTGAGAATTTTTCAGATCTTTACGTTTGAGGCTCCCTAGATGCCGAAAACATGTTTTCTCAATTTCGTTGATCTGTCTGACTGTTCACGGCATACCTAAAAAACTACCTAAACGATTGATTTCAAATTTTGGTCAAAAATGAAAAGTTATATGGGGATAACCTGGTAAGATTTTGGCAAAAATCTAATATTGCAAAACATAATGGCGACAAGAAATGTTAAAAAAATTATTACTAAAAAAGTACTTACCTAATTTATCCCAAGTTTTGCACAAAAATCAAGTATTATATAGGAATCAACTGGCAAAATTTTGATACGAATACAAGATGGCGGAACAAAATGGCGGCCAAATAAAATATTTGTAATCCCGAAAAAATCACTCTCTCAGGTTTTTTCACGTTTTTATCAATTCCGTTTGTCGGTTTGTCTGTCTGGTTGTTAGCTCACTAAATAGGCTAAAAACCATTTATCAGATTGATTTCGAATTTCAGGCAAAGAATAAAGGTTATATAGGGATGACCTGATAATATTTTAATAAAAATCCATTATGCCCGAACAAGATGGCGGCCTAGTGAAACGAAACAAATTTTGCACATAAATCAGGTCTTACATAAGCATGAACTGGTTACATTTTGGTATGAATATAAGAGAGCAAAACAAAATGGCAGTTTAATAAAACATTTAAAAAATCAGCCCGAAAAAAACTACTTATTGAATTTATTTTAAATTATGCTCAAACATAAAGTGTGGCATAGGTAGAAACTGGTAAAATATTATAGTAGGAATCCAATATGATGGAACAAAATAGTAGGAATCCAATATGATGGAACAAAATATAAATATATATATATATATATATATATATATATATATATATATATATATATATATATATATACATATATGTATGTATATATATATATATATATATATATATATATATATATATATATATATAGAAAACTTTATTAGTTTCATTTGTAGCTAAGCCCATCAGCGATATTGTACAGAAACGTTTTTGAAAAACTTTACAGTTTAGAGTTGTATTCGTTAAGACATTAGTTAAGTAATTTTAGTGATACAAAAATTATCAAACTTTTAAAACGCACAACTCCTGTACAGCTGTGGATGGCGCTAAAGATATATCCTTTCATTTAACAAAAGAACCAGATAGGAGTTGAAGTCGAAGAAAAGTTTAAATGTGAGAGTTTTGTCGCCTAACTTCTTAACAGCTGCTTTTTCCAATGGCTGTAAAGTAATGGAATATTTTGCACAAAATCGCTTACGGTAGCTAAGATGTTTAATTTGTTCATCTTGAAAATTAAATAAAAAAAATACGTTATTTTTATATCTTTAGACCCTTTAGTTTATAAGCTATTTGGTTAAGAGTCTAGATTTCAAATGGTAAAGTCAAACTTATCTGAAATTCTAAGTAGTTTCTGCCGATTAGAGTAATCACAGTCAATTATAGTAGAGGACTAACTGTTTTCGATTTGTCATGTAATGCTTTGTAGGTAATTCCTACTTAATGAAATACACAATGTATAGTGGCGAGTGATTTACTATAATTGATTAATTGATTAATGATTTGCATAAGTGATGTTTATTGCTTTGTTTTTATAAAGATTTAAACTTATATGTGGTCATAAAACCTTTACTAGGAAACCTATGTTCCATGTATCTACTAACTTACTGCAGTTATGAATGCTTTATGTTCTAAGGAAATAGTAATTATGTTTTAAATATATGATAATTATGAAACGATAGTAGCAATATAACACGTAGTACGCATATTTCGTAAAATGTTTGACAAACGCAAAGGTTAAGTTGTAAAATACGTCGGTGCTCTTAGTTAGGAAATGCTTATTTCATTTAAAATTTGCGTGAGGGAAGTTATTTCGAAAATTATAGGTAATTTTCACTGCATACACTGAGTTTAAGCATTTAAAAAAAGTATTTATTTTATATAAAAAAAGGAAAATTTATTGTTTTAAGATTTAAGATTAAGAGGAAGATTCAATAGCGAATTCGACCTTTAATTTTTTGTTGATAATCTCATAATATTGAGGTTGTGCCTCGTTCTTTCTGCAATTCTTAACCTTAAAAGGATAACGGAATAACTCCGAAACGCGTTTTCTCTCAAGGCAAGGAAAAAATGTCCCAGAAAAAATACTAAAAGTATGCTCCACTATATGTCCACTGTATATTTGTTAACAACACGTAACATGTTTCGCTACAAAGTAGCTTCTTCGGACGTTACATCTCAAATGCAATTTTTGTCCAAGATTTGAGGTAAATTGGATTGGTCAGTTTGTATCAAAAACCTTCAAAAAATACACCTTAATTTAGGACTATTATTTCTTATTTCTATATTTTATTAAAGTTTGAAAAGCTGAAAGCGGTACTGCAAATTTTATTGCGGATCGTAAATTGAAATTATTCCCTTTATTTTGTAGCTATTTAATTAGTCAATAATTCACTATTAAAATAACTGAATATCAATATTTCACTCAAATAAAGTTAAAAAGTGAATACCCTATACATCATTTTCAAGATGTTTTCTATAACTGTATTATGGTAGGCCATGAAAAATAAAAAACAACAAAAAAACTTACATATTAAAAAATCCATGATGTTTTGCTGCTCTTTTGTAGAACAATAAACTTGTTAATAATATGTAATCAACAGCAACAGTTATGTTACGAGCGGGGATTGAACCCGCACCTTTGGATCTCTAACCCATTGTTCTAACCAATTGCGCTATCGTACCACTGATAAGCAATCCGTTAGAACTTGTACATATTCAAACTCACCAGTATCATAACCATTGTTGATCCTCCCAAATATTCGGGCACCTTGTTCGATCCCCGCTCGTACCATAACTTTTGCTGTTCATTAAGTATCTTTAAAGAAATATTTCACAGTTTAAAAATAAACCGACAAAAATACTTCTATTCAAAATAAAGTTGTTACTGTGGACTCATCAATTCATAAAAATGTAACTGGCAAAAAGAAACATCTTTTCTTTCATGAAGTTAGAGACTTTAATATTAATAATTATATATATTAAACTTAACTAGAACTTGTTTTTAAGCGAATATCGGTTCCTGCCTTCTATTACAGAAATTAGATTTTCCCCCTCCCACCATCTACAATTCTGGGAAAAAGAACTCCATTTGAGGAAATTGTGGACCCATCAATTCCCAAAAATGTTATATTCTTTAATTTAGAAATGCTAATAAATAAATAGCTACGCATTTTATGTGATGGCTAACTTTCTAAACGGCTCTAACACAAAATCACATATTTTCGAGCATTTGAATTCTAATTAGTATCCTGGAAAAAGATCGAAGTTAACACTTCCACTTTTATTCAATTATTTCAATATTGTCTTAAATATTTTACTCAGAATTATTTTACGATAAATATCGGTCTCAACGCGATTGATCAAGTATGTCTATAACATTTCTGGAACTTGTATTTGCTTTTCTTGCCATCAAACAACGTGTGAATTGCAAAGTCTGACCAAAGTAACGTAATTCTGAAATATTCCAGCATATAAAAGATTAAACAACAAATATCAGAAAATAATAATACATCTTGATTTCTTTAAAAATTACTGGGATATATTATTGATTATAATTTTTTGAATAAACCGTGTATTTCCGGTTCGGTCTTATATTCTTTTTCATTTAAAATCTACTAGGGTCAATATTTTTACGGGGTTAGGGGGCTACAGCCCCGAGAATGAGATGGTATTCTCTAAATACTTTCAAAACTTAAAGACTAAATTATAAAATTTTGGTTTTATGGTAACTTTTAAATTAAAAATGGCAATACTAAATCAGGGGGGTCCCGCATGAGTGGGAGAGAGGAAAAAGTCGCCCTAAATTTTTTCTGCATATATTTTCTGAATTTACAACCTCAAATTATAAAAACTTATGTTTTCGAAAAATGAAATGTACTTTTAGTTTAATTCGTTTTTACACCGATTTCGAGAAAAATTGATTTGAAAACTATCTTACATTAGACGTTCAACACACAATTTTCAGTTGAAAGTACAATATATCCCAATATATTGGGAGCTGTGCCCTATAAAGAACCATTTTTCGATATATGTTTACCGAAATTTTAGTCTTCTTTCATGAGCTAGATTACTTTTAAAAAATATTGAGCCTTAATTTCGGGACACCCTGCATATAATAGAAAAGTTCCCCGATCGCTTTGTATAGTTTTTTTTACAATTCTTCAGTAATCTCAAAATTAATGAATTTTATGCCAGCTAATTCGATTTATTAAACTAAATCATAAAAGAAATGACAAAATGATATAGTATTTTTCAAAAACTTTTAGAAGAATAAATACTTTATTCTGACATTTATCAAATTACAAGTAATGAAAGATGCTAAAAGGATTATGATGATTCGAGAGCATATTATAAAAAAATATTTTCCTTAGATTTAAAATATTAAATTTGGTTGTGCAAATTTTTTATAGTTTGAATTTTACCGCTTCTCTTTTCGGTTTTCTACTCGAAGCAGGCATAAATATTCAATGAAGGCAACAGCGTCTTCCTTAAAATTTATTAGTGTTGGCGACCATAAATTCATGTTTAATGTTTATCAGCGTATAGTTCTCACGTTGACGTTAAAACAAATCGTTAATAATTACAGTTTACTAAAACAAGCATTTCCAGCGTTGGTTGGATTATTATAAGATGGCCCACCGGAAAATTAGTGGTGTGGGTCTCCAATAAGAGTGTGGAAAAAACATCTTACGTAGCCGAACTTTTTATTCGGTATATATTTAATATTTATTATAATTAAACAAGATACTAAATACTCCACATTACACATACTAAAAATATATCATCACTAGCCAATTAAAACTTAATTTAGTAATTGCTTCGGAAAGCCCAATTTGGTGTTGCAATGAACAAAAGTTATATCGATTATTTCCTTCCTATCAATTTTGACTAATCACTGACGATAATTCGTACGTCACTCTTAATTTTAAAGTGAAACAATTTCCTGATATAACTGTCAGCAGTTTTTCCAGAAAAAAAATCAGAAAAATATCCTTAGGTTTGACAAGGTATATTAAAGTGAGTATGAACTAATTATATTATGTTTTTTAGTTATGTATAACATGATAGACAAACATGTAAACTTGAAGTGTTTTAAATTGTTTACATTTGTCAATAATGAAAATAGTGCAGGATCTAAAAATCATTAAGTTGTTTTGTTTTTTTAAAAACCTATACTGTGACAGGAATACAATTAATGACTTTTAAAACTTTTGTTTGTGACGATTTTTTCTGAAGAAGGTTGTACCTATATATATATATATATATATATATATATATATATATATATATATATATATATATATATATATATATATATATATATATATATATATATATATATATATATATATATATATATATATATATATATATATATATATATATATATATATATATATATATATATATATATATATATATATATATATATATATATATATATATATATAGGTAGAGTTGAAAGACATGTTATTTTATTATATCGATTATATTAAAATAGGCCGTATTTAATTTATCTATATCCGTTTTTTTATTCACTCTATTTTTGTTTTTCTGTATTTTTATCATTTTAGAAATTATTCTTTTTTTTATAATTAATTTTGGTATCTAAAATAGTGGCTGTCTCAAAAACAAAGTTATGTCCTGGGTTTGTTTTTGTAAGATAGTTTTTTGGTCATTTTTATGTTCTTTAATCGTTTGTTTGAAATATCGACCTGTTGTATTATGTCAGATTTATATTCAGTTTCTGTTTTTGCTTTTAATTTTGAATAGAAATGTATCCCTACTGTATTTTCACTCTTCTGTAAATTTTGATTTTTTCATTGTTAACAGTAGTATGACCAACAAAAACATTTTTTAATTTCTCTGCTAAGTTTTCAATACAATCTGGTTTTTGAGTCAGTGCTTCGTATTTTATTTTGATTTAATATTTTTCTAATTAGAGAAACCTGGTCACTGTTTTTAACCAACATATTCTCAATATATTGCAGGTTCTTCAAGAAATAAAACCCTGTATTTTAAATTTTTAATTATGTTTATTTTTTGTTGTAACAGGTGTTGTGAATTGTAATTCAAGAACCTTTCTGAGAAGGATGGTTTGTGATACCAATCAGTATTTATTGTTCCATCATTACTCCTGATCACTTCAACGTCGAAAAAGGAAATATATTGCTGGTTGGCATTTTAGTGTCCCGATGATACAACAATAAAGTTGCGAAACATCGATAATTTAAAAAAAATACTTTTGATTTTTTATTGGATCCTAACCCCAAATAATACATCACTCTAACTTAGTAATTATTATTCTTATATTAAAAATATTGTCATATTAAATAATATTTATTGAACTCAGGAAATAATCTTACCAAATATCCCTCATGCATCCAATTTTTCCTATGAAAAAATTGAAATATTAATTTCTAAAAAAATTGTTTAACAAATAGCATTCGCGCAAGTGTAAAACCCCTAACGCTGATGGTATTTGTTAAACCAATTACTTAGAAACTCGTTTTTCCGAATTTTTCAGGAAAAATTAGATGCAGTAATGGTATTACTACCGATTATATTATCAAGAGTAATACCACTAGTGCTTCAAAATTACCGATAACTTTACATGAAAGCGTATTGTACTGAAACTGCACGAGTGGATTTTCTATTTTGTTTTTCGTAATTGAAATAAAAAAGAAAATAACCGAATGCAGTTTCTGTAAAACACGCTTGATTGCTGAATTATCTGGTAATGCCCGAATATAGATTTATTTTATACATTTTAGGTTCATCTTTCCTACATGCACGCATAAAAGAGACTCTGTTAAAATTAGTTTTTATTAAAATACAAATTGTTGTTTAAAACAATTAACACAATACAAATTGTTGTTTAAACCAATTAACACAATCATATTTTTTCAAAAAGTCAAAAAGTATTGGCATCTAAAAGGAAATTAAGAATTAAAAGTATTAACATTGAAGATACAATTTTGGTAATACACCACATGATTTTTCTGAGATGTAGCAGAGTTTTTGGCTTTGACAGATGAGCATGGTCCTGGTTGTAGTTATGGTTGATGGTCAATTGTATTGTTCCTCAAGTTATCAATAATATTTTCATGATTATCTTCATCCATATGAAGACATGATGAAATAGATCTAGTATTTTAGTGGTCCGTTATTTGAATTGGTTGCTCCTTACCAACCCTACCTTTGGTTAACTGAGAAACTGCAGTAGCACGCAAGGAGTGGTTCGTTATTTTGAGACTACTTGTATGCAGTCCCATATAGCTTCAGTCCTTGCCCATTTAGATATTTAATTTTTGCCAACAGGCACATTCTTATACCATTTTACTCCATTTTTCTAGGAAAGATTGACTGTTAGAAAACCACCGTTAACGGTGGAAGGTTTTTCATTTTTTTTGTACAGACGAATTGGACATTTCATTGGAAATCTTACATTTCTTACCAACCATTTGGAAGAGATTTTTCACCACCTGGCTTCTTACTGAAAATTGGATTGTCGCCCAGCGTTTCCTTGAAATACGTGAAATGACATGTGGCCCCTTCACCACCTCTCCAAGCCAATTCAAACGACAAAATAAAAAATAATTTCTTTTGTAGGCCGTTAGGAGTTTCGGATCAACTTTCGTTCACCTGAAATCAGTTATAAAAAAACCACTAATTTTATGTCTTCTAAAAGCTTCTTTTAATAGCAGAAAATAGGAATTTTTCTGCAGAAATGCGTAATTTTCATTTTTCACACTTTAGTATAGTAAAACATAAAAACTTTGCTTTGCTTGCCACTACAAATATTTTTCTGAACATAAAAATGCCAAAACATTTCTGCGGAAATTTTTTATTTCCATATTACAAGAATATTCTTTACACTTTAAAATACCTGAAATCAGTTACATAAAAAAATGGCATTTATTCGCATTTTGAACATTTTCTTAATATAAAAATTCAAAAATGTTTCTGTAGAAATTTGCCATTTTAACTTTTTCTGAATATACAAATAAAAATACATCTATATTATTATAAATAATAATATAATAATATGATAATAATGTAAACACTAGAACTATGCTTTTTTGCTATTTTCTGATTTGCCCTGTGTATTACTTGAGGATTCGTATAGTAACTGTTTGCGCTCTATATGAAAGACCCTTTTTTGTAACTGTAGGTCCCGTATACCTGTGTAAATTACAGCTAAGACACACAGCATAGGTATATGCGAGAGGTAGGCCGATATCCAACAGTGGATGAAAAGGCGGTTGATGAAAAGCGTGGATTTATTGGAGAGAGTACTGATGACCTAAGGGAGAAGATTATACATATATTAATTTTTTTTAATTTAAGTAGATACAAATTATAAAAGAAATAAAAAACATTTTTGGTCATAGTTCCTACAACCAATAATGTATAATAGAATATTTAAATAAACCTTTATCTTGTCTTTAATTATAAAAAAATACTTTGAGTCAGTTAGCCCTAGAGAGATGAAATATTCCCCTAAAAATGAAAAAAAAAAAATTATAAAACGGGGGAAAAGTCAAATTTTCTTTAACTTTCTGTATATTTGTGTACACATTTTCATCCATACAGGGGAGAGGTATATGAAACAGCTTCTTGAAAACGAGAATTATTTTTTTCCAAATCGTTTAGCGTTTTCAAAAAATGTCAATTTTTTTATTTTTTGTTTATAAAAACATTTTTCCAAGTTAAGGGGTGTATCAGCCCCATAAAGAAGAAAATATTTTTTATTTAAATTCAGAAAATGGTGAACAAACCTTAAATTAATTAATCTGTTGCTATATAGAAACATTTTCTTTACTAAAGGGAATAAAGGAGGGGATAAAAAATCTTTTTTTTTATTTCGAAATAGTTTACCTTTTTTTTTAAAAAACGGGGAAATATGTCAAATTTCTATTCTCTTTGCATATTTTTCATACAAGGCAGCCTTAGGGGAACAAGACCCTCAAAAATAAGAATATTTTTTATTTCAATAGCTATTAGTTTTTCTTAAGAAACGATGATATACCTTGATTTTTTTTATCTTTTTTCATATAAAAGCTGTTTTTTCCTTTATTAGGGGTTATTCAAGAAAAGCGAAATAGACCCTTAAAAACAAAAATTAAACTTTATTTTTTTAAACGGTAGAATACGTACATTTTTTTTAGTTTTATGTGGTAAATATATCGACATTTAAAAGTCGTATAGAGTTTTTCCTTATAATTTGGCACGCTTTTATTTGAACGAATACAAAAAAAAAGGTTTTAGATTGTTACGAAGATTTTAGATATGACATTTGAAAACAACTGACAATCGGAAAATAGAAATTTATTTAAAATACAAAATTTCAACGTTTTCCTCTCATATATATTTGGTCTATGTTTGGATAAGAGCTTTCTGTAATAATTCGAGTCTAAACTTATTTTAATTAATAGAGCATCCCTTCTTTGGTCTAGTAAGCCAGTAAAGCCAAACATAATTTGATGAATGTTGGATCTTGTTTAGCCATAAATGACGACGGATAACAAAACAAATAAACTGAAATGATATATTAAGAAAAGTTTTCAACAGATAAAAATAGTAAATAAATATTTGGACAAATTTGGTAAATATTCACTTAGGAGCCTCCATTATTAAAACAATCTTACTTAATTTTTCAATTGCCTTGCTAATATAAAAAGAATATTCCTTTTTAAAATCAGAATTTCTTGTTTAATTTTCTACCGTAATTCTGCCAAATTATGTGTGCTATTGAAGTGAACTTTGTCCTTCAAATACCCCCATAAGATAAAATGTAGTGACTATCGACAAATTATACTAGTTCTTAAGAAAATGAGTCATCGTTTGAAGGCTATGGGGAGGTGCGCCATCTTGATGCCGAATAATAACTCTATATTGGCGAATTGCAATATTCTCCAAAAATTCCTCTACTTCATGCCTTAGAAAACTTAAAAGGAGGTCTTATTTTTTAGTAGACCACACCACTCATGCAAAGCCTTACGACCCTGCTTTTTCACTCCATCTATTTATGGGGATTTTGCGTTGCCCAGAAATGCTTATTTCTCATGTTAAAGATGTCCGCTGTCGTAAACGTGGCTTCATCTGATCACAGCACCCTGTCAAAAAGTTGGTTATCGACTTCTAATTTCCGTGGTATGACTGCAGAAAATCGGTATCTCTATATTTTATTGTCTTCTGATAAATGTCGCACAGGGCCTGATTTTATAAGGATGATATCCATACTTTTTTGCAGCGTAATACGAATCTTATTCAATGACCTACCAGTAACGCAGGAAATATCGGGTATTGAGCAATATGGATTTTCTAGAAGAAAATTTATTTTTAGCAAATTTTCAGTTTTATCAATATGTTTTACCTTTGAAATTACCTTTGGAATCTATATATTCAAAACACTAAGCTAGATTTTCAGCAAGTTCGTGAGAGAATTTGAAATAATCGTCTGGCTACCGAGACCTTTAGCACTATTTTTTGTATTATTTTATTGCCTATTTTTTCTATAAAATCATATGTTTGTCTTCAATAACATCTTTAAATGCGTCCCATATCCTTATAATTCAACTGGAAACTCATCACGCCATCTAACGGAAAAGGCCGAACATGGCCTGCATGCCGGGCCAGCTAGTAAAATAGTTAAATTTTCTTCACTATTGTCTTTGCAGACTCTCCTTAGCCTTTTAAGAGGTTTTCTTTCAGTATGATTTTTAACAATATAATCTATTGCTTGTCTTGATGGAATTCTATTCCCTGGATATTTAATGGGATACTGACGAGCTGCTTTTACGGCACTATTGCCATTTGCATAATATAATGCAACTACACGAAGCTTTTCTTTCTCGGTAAAAAGCATTTTATAGGTAAATAAGAAAAATTATTATGTTACTATGACGCTTATGCCATTGCAATTAAAATAAAAGTTTAAAGTCGAATTATTACAGAAAGCTCTTATCCAAACATAGACAAACTATACATTTTTGAAAAGACGAAAACGAGGATTTTATATTTTAAGTAAAATGTAAGGTTTTCCATTTGAAAAAGTAACGATTTTTCCGATTATTCTATTCTCTGATTGTCCGTTGTTTTTTAAATGACATATCTAAAATCTTCGTAAAAAATCTAAAAACTTTTATACAAACCTTTTTTTTTCTGTATTCTTTCAAATAATACCTTTAGAAGCGTGCCAAATTATAATGAAAAACCTTGTACAAGTTAATGATGGTGTGTATATTTGATTTGATTGGATTAAATATATTTAAAAATGTACAATATTTAAAGGATATCCACTTCTTTAAAATCATATTTTACAAGGTTGTGACACCAAAGCGGCTTTATATATAATATTAGTATACAATGGTAGCAAATTACGTTCTACTGAGAAGTCTCATTATGTTATAAATGTATATAACTTAGGTTGTGACAGTCATTGTTCATTTGCGGGGAAGTACTATGTTTGCCAAAATATATTTATTTGTATTGTAATAAACAAAAAATCGCCCTCCCAGGTTTTTAGAAATCTTCACGCTTTAAGATCCCTAAATGCCGAAAAATTTATTTTCTCATTTTTGTCGGTCTACCGCGGCATAGCAAAAACAACTGCTTAACCGATTAATTTCGATAAACACCTTTTGTACCGTAACATATTGGTAAAGATCCAGCATAACGGAACAAAATGGCAAATTTTGCATAAAGTCAATTGAGATATGGGGACGAACTGGTAAAGTTTTGGTATAAATTCAAGATAATACGGAATAAAATGGTTAATAAACCAATTTGAAAAATCGTTTACTCGACTATACCAAAATTAAACTTGATACAAGTCAGATTAAAATGGGTCCCTGGGCATAGTGGTATCGAAGGCTACGAGAATGCTCCAATTCTCGGGCCCAGAACTCTACTTGGATCTTATATACTTAGTACTTATTAAACAATACTGCTCGTAGGCCCTAAATAGATGGGCCTGGGAAAAGACAAAGGAGAATTGGTCAAGGACGAACTACTGTAGACAGGCAAAAGAAATGCTACTCATCCTATGCGGATCTAAGGTTGATGTAAAGCAGTCGACAGGTGATTGTGGACCAAATTGGCATTTTGACAGGACATTGTAAGCTAAACAGGCACATACATGTACCAGCTGGGGTAACCTTCTTGTCCTAGCTGGGGGCAGAGGAAAAGGATCCCTATCATATTGTTGGCACGTGTGAAAGGTGGACAAGACTACACTGGAATACTTTCGGCGTTGATACCTTCTCCAAGAAAGAATTACGACATCTTGACTGGGGCAATATGCTCTCCTTCATTCATTCGTAGAGAAGTGAGTGGGTGGGATGGGGGTTAGCGAAAAGTGCATTTTAGGCCTAGTTGCTGGGCTTGTCCCCCCAATCTTACTACAACTAATATTATCCTGATACAAGGTAAAATTTTCGTATGAATCTAATAAGGCGGAACAAAACGAAAAAAAAACTGATTTGAATTGACTTCAATTTTAGCACTTACCTAATTTAATTGTGACATACGGAAAAACCGGTGAGACTTTGGTCACAGTGCAACATGGAGGAACCAAATGACTTTCTCATAAAAGCAGTGTGAATAATTACTTATTCAATTGACATACAATTTTTCGCAAATAAATATCAATCATGGGCGATATAGGGATTGATTCTAAAATTTTAATATAAATGTAATATGGCGCAACAAAATGGCGGCCTAATAAGGTTCTTAAAAAACTTCTTCAATTGACTCCAAATTTTGCTCAAAAATCAAATGTGATCTGGTGATAAACTGGTATAATTTTGATAAGAAGTCAGTATGGAGAAACAAAATGGCGACCAAATAAGTGTTTAAAAAGTCACTGAATAAATTACTAATTAATATTGAATTTTGATCCAAAATCAAATTTAACAGAGAGAAACTGGACAAATATTGAGTGGAACAAAATGGCGGCCTATTAAAATTATGTATCAATTTTTTTTGAATACACCTAAACTTTACAAAAATATCCATTTAACTATGAAAAATTAGGATATATCCTGACTATAAATGATTTTACAGGTAATTTCTGATATGCGAACTTTTAAGACCGGTTTCCTATTACAAATAGGGTTAAGCCGGATTGGCCCCATTATGAGAGCAGACACAACAACTACGATGAAGGGAAACTTTCATAATATTCGATCGGTCTAATTGGGACTCAGCTTGATGTTTCCTTTACCAGACTAATCTCTTTTAAATTAGAAACTATTTTAATTAGGAAACTACGTTGAACAGACAAAGACATATTCGTTATTCACTCAGACGTAGTGCGGTTTGCTTTATTAGTTGGTTTCTAGAGGCTGCCTAAGAATAAAAAACATTTTAATAATAAACACGACTTATAATGAAATTCCATATAAAATTATAAATATTATTAAGATCTACAAATAATGTTTGTTTGTACTTAACAATAACAACAATATTGTATCTGGTTTTCTTGAAAAATATGTTTAGGACCTTAATATCGACGAGTCTCTAATATTTGTGAAATTTGGGATTTTATATGACTGGCAAGTTTAATTGAGTAATAGCCTGGGGATCTGGATGGCCATGAAAAATATTTAGTCGGACAGCTTTAAAAATATTTATGGTTACTCTCACGAAGTAGGCCTATGCAATGTAAAGCGGTATTGGCAAGAGTTGTAATGCATTCTGGTAAATACAAAGTTATTAATTACTATAGGACTACCATCAAGTTACCAATTTAAATGAGACACAATGTATATTTTTTTACCAGTGGCGGCTCGCGATCTAAGAACTTAAGAGTACTGCAGAAATAAAAGAGTTTTTTTTGCACCTTCACCAATATATTGTTTGGATTGAATTAATTAATTATAATAACAAACCAAAAATATAAAATCTTACCCATTTTTAATTACACAGATACACACAAGCCTCGAAAAATTGCCTTACAAACTATAAACACGAGGGTCTATTTAATAAAAACTAAATAAAATATATAAATCAATTCTAGTGTTTGTAGATTAGATCAATTCTTCGATTTTTCTCTAATGCAATGTTTATCATTCTCTCTCATTAAAGTTTAGTATGTCACTAACCACTAATAAGTTTTTTTTTCAGTGCACAATATGGAAAATGCGACTAAACGATCTTAAGTCAAAAGGTTTCTCAAAAATGTCAAATTAAGTCCACAACTTATCCCACGTCAAAAGCACCCACGGAAAACAAAACAGAGCAATATTTTCTAATACAATCGCATATCAAATTATTTTTTTAATAAATTTTTTGATTTAATTATCTTTTATATTATTTACTCCAGCTTGATCCCTGTTTCTCTATTACGATATCCGATAAAGGTCGTCCTTTCCGTTTCAACTTAATTTTTTTTCATGAGAATATTGAAAAAAATCTTTTCACATATTGGACACTTTTAGAAAGTTATAAAACTTCCGTAATACAAATTTAAAACTTCCGAAATTATAATAAAGCCATTAGATGCAACAGGCAACGTATCCTAGGTTGTTCCTGTTTACTGCACAGTTTTGCGGCTTCACGTTCTGTTATTTCGCCTTGAATAAAAATAATGAGTGATGGGACCGTGACGTGTGGATTAACACGAAACACTGGCGGTAAATTTCTTTGCAGCTCCGCATTTGATATAAAGCTTGTCATTTATTGGACGCTTTAAGGTTATAGCGTAAATCACATGTGTTTTCTGCGAGCTACTATCGGACGGGCCACGACGAAAATATCATTTTGGAGTGCGACAACAACCACTGCTTGATGTCGAAAGAACGAATATACTAGAGAACGTGGATAATATACTGTGTAGTGCTAATATAATAGCTAATATATTTTGTGTGTACTCTGTAAGGGCTTTGCCGGAGTGAACAAAACTTTGTAGATAAATGTTAAAACTGGATTAAAATGATTATTTTTTTTTAAATTTTGTGACCAGTGTTGCAGCTCTGCGCAGCTTTTGTTAACAAACCACCACTGATTCTTACATCTCAGGTTACTGAAAAGGCAATAATCGAAAACTAAAACAGGAAAGTGCAAACCATTTTGTTCCAGGTTCCTATCGTTATGGTACTGGTAGTTTGAAAGATTGCATCTTTAACATGCTATTTACTAGTGAACCATTAATTTTGGTTGTTAAGTTTGTAGATATTTCATTGATTAATAAAAAGTATCTACCTGACTACCCAGCATTTTTTATTTATGTCAGTTTTGGTATATTTTACTTCATTTAGGCCCCTGATCCCATTTAACACGTTTCAAAATGGTTCAGCTACATTATATACATTTAGATACTTGAAATTGCCCACTCATACAAAATAATTTCAAAGTATGGAAAGTAATGTAAAATATCTTCTATTATAACAATGTTTGCAATAAATAAACTAGTACAGGCTAATCTTAACTTGGAATTTATGTTTCCCGAGGTAGGTAATGAAATTTGCATTTGTGCATAATAATCCAGAACTTAAACAATGGTGATAAAAGCAAACACATTGAACCTTTCGTTTGTATAAATTCATGCATGGTTAATTGTTTATTTAAGGTGATTTTGCAGGTGTCTGAAGGGTTAGCTATTAGTCTTTATTATATGATTTCGATATAAGTCTTTGTGGGCTTGTTTTTTGTGAAAACAAGTATCTACTATTAACTATCTACTACGATCTACTTAAATAAAGTGAATTTAAATTTTATGTACAGAATGAACAACTTGCCCTTGTTTTTTATATTTTATTTAGAAAAATGTGAAATTTACGATGTAACTTTTAATTTATTTTTAGTCTCCTTCAGCTTCAATCGATTGCATTGTTTTGTTTTTGATGGAATTGTAAAAACCACTGGTGGTAGAGTTATTTATGTAATGTATTGTATTTAAACAAAATATACTACAGGAAAGGTAATAAGAGATATTTAATTATGAGTCTTGACACCTGATGGTTGATATGATAACTATAAAGTTTGTTATAACGGTTTTTGAAGTCGCATAAAATTCTTCCAAGGGAGCATGCATGAAAACTTCTGGTTTTGCTGGGGTAAATCGTGTTTCTGTTATTATTAATTATTCACCGCCTTACAATATTTCAAGTGCTCTATAGGAATAAAATCAGTAATACGAGTTTAATTTTTTTACAGTCGAGGCTGAATATACTCTGAGATCGGCGACGCGACTCGACGTTGCAACACAAACTGTCGCAACGCTGATGTAATATAATCATATTTGCGCCACGAAAAGAGAAACTAAAAAGAAAATACATCATATTTAGAACAAGACTACAAGAAGATGAACGGAAATTTTATAAATACATATTTCAAAATGACGACGGAAAAATATTTTTGATTGATAATATACGTGAACGGTTAATGGTAAGCAAAATACAAAAGTTTAGAAAGTGTAATGTATAAGTAGGTACTGTAATAGAAATTATGTTATAAGTAAATAAATAAGAGCTATTATATATTGAAAATATAAATATTTTCTGATATAAAGACACATTTTCGTTTTTAGAATACTTTCTTACCCCTTAAGGCTATTCTGCTATATCTTTATGGATGTCTTGTGGGAAAAATATTTATAAATAAAAATGAAAGAAATTTTACGTTTATCACACATGAGTGTAATTTCAAATTTTTGACAGGGTGGAATACCCCAGAGGTAGAAGGGAGACAAAATACTGTGTCAGCCAACTCTGGGGTCACAACTGCCACCCTCTGCCACCTTCAAATGACGCCACTGGTATTATCGTCAGTTAAACGCTATTAGGGCTACCTTGAATAGTGGGTGGAAAAAATACTTTTATATGCAAAATGATAAAATAAATTTGATGTGTTTGAATGTATCTTAAATAACATTTTTTGACGTGATTCGACGATTTTCGAATTTTTTTTTAATTACACATAATCAAAAAAAGAATGATGTGTATTATCAAAACATTTACCACAACTATTTTTTTTTAATTTGACTAATATTGGCTTGCGCTTATTCAAAATATACTTACACTTTTTTGGTTTTTGTTCTGTTTTTGAATATATAGACTATTTTTAGTACAAATTTGAAACGAATGGGTTTGAGCGTTCTCAAGTAATCGTTTGCACAAATTTTGTGTAAAACATAATTTTTTTAATGTTCCTGGTATTCCAGGTGATTTAAAATTTTTAGCTGTGACATTTTTGACCATATATATATCTTTCATAGATAATATTAATAATAAAATAAATACAATATATAAGGTTAGCAAAAATACTATTTTAAATATGTATCATCTGATAATTTGCACCAAATGATACATTTTGTAAAAATAAACTTCCTGTTCCTCTCTAAGCGCCTTTATATTTTAATGGTTCATTAAGCAACAAGAAACCCTCCAAACCCTAATTAGGCATGTTGAGGCGCTTGCTCCAATGGCATTATGCTGGCTGATAAAACAAAGTGACAGTAAGAGGGGTAAAGTAAAGATTCCAGTTTTAAGGGCATATAGTCGTTAGTCGCAGAATTTTGTTAAGTTGTGCTCTTCTTTATTTTATTTTATGTTTGAAATGCAAGAAAACTTCTATTATGGCGATGTACACAAATTAAATAGTGTACACACGCGTGTAAACTATTTAATGCTCTTGGTGTAGGCAGTATTAGGTTCGTAGTTTTTACTTGTGTGTAAAGGGAAATATTTTCAGAGATCTTGGAACCGACGCAAGAACCTTATTTTCTTTTGCATTTATAATATGTCCAGTAGTATGCTAGTGTTCACCTAAAGCATATTGAATTATTTGTTTCTTTTTATTGCATTGTTCATATTCTCTTTTTTAGTTCAGTATATGTTAAGCGTTCTGTTTCTCCAACATATGCTTATCCATGGGAGCTAGGAATTTTATATACTTGACTCTAGAATCCCCTTTTTTTGTATTTCATCTGTAATATCATGTATGTAGGGCATGATAAAACTACCTAATTCCTTGTCATTCTCCTCTCGCCGAGTTGGATTACTAAATCAGGGCAATGCATCATTTCTTATCAGCCCATCTGAATCTCTGCACTCATTATGTATTCAAATATCGTATTCTCTGAAAACGTCGGCTGGTAATTTCAATTTGACACGGTTTAATCCCAAGAGAACCACAATTTCTTAATTGACTAAAGGCGCGAAAGCTTTTGTTTTATGTGAGCTCACCTCTATGTAGAGTTGGTGTACCTTCTACAAGTAATACATCATGTCACATCTAGAATCTAAGCGTGTTAGCATTGCATTAGTTAGAAAAGGGAGTAAAGCAACACGTTGTGATTTAGATACGAATGCCCGTAAACTACAAGAAATTCAACTGAAATTAGCTCCTCTTCAGAAGGCAAAACTTCGCAGTCGAAGACATAGTGTCTTCTGTCGAAGCCGCAAAAGATTACCAGAGGAGCAAGTTGATGAAGTCAAATGTGAGACAGCAAAGATTATCAAAAAGTTCAAAACCACCGAAGTCAAATCTTTTAGGGGCCGAAAAGACAGGGATGAGGATTTTAAATGAAAATCCAGACATTCTGGTCTTTCCAAAATAAAACGGAATACGTGTCAAAGGTAACTTAACTTTTAGAAACCACTATACAGGCAAATCCTACAAGTAGGATAAAAAAACGTATCATAAATCTGATTAACGCATAACCAGCATAGGAGAAATCTTTAAAGCCAAGCAGCTCCATAAATTGTACAGTCTTCCCGAGGGCCTTCTCAAGATATATAAGTACACTGTACCACTTCGATTAATCGTCAGTGAAATAGACTTGCTCACATATAAACTAGATAAATATCTTTCAAGTTTTCTTAATTCTTTTAACGATGCAATTTCATATATATCAGACGGAACATAATAGTCTGGATACTACCCTAATACACCAAGCTGAAGCTTGTCTTACATCTACTTATTCCATTTTTCAAGGAATCTTCTATAACTAATCCTCAGAGGCGGCTGTGGAATCTCCTCTACTGGCTGTGGTAGCGAATATCTTTATGGCAGCCTTTGAGGATAATCCTTCTCCTTCATCCTCTCCATTAAAACCAAAACATTTGTTTATATTTAGATGATATTTTTGTTCTTTTTTGGCCCCATGGACACGAAAACCTTCTCAGTTTTCTGGATTACCTTAATCAACAACATCAGAATATTAAACCATAATGGAAATTGCATTAAATGGAACGATTTTTTTAAATGTATTTATTCAAAGGTAAAGTAATGATACAATACGACATTCTGTCTATAGATAACCGACGCTTACAAATATATACTAAAATGCAAATTCCATTCAGCATCCAGCACAAAAGCAATCGGTTATTAACTGACCAGCATTCTGAGTCTTTTCGATCTCTGATCAAATTTTGTTAACACCAGCAACAGTAAAACTGACCGAAGTTCTGAGAAGAAATGGCTACTGCACTGAAGGTATTATGCGGTTAATCCAACTCCGCAATAGGAGAATGAGAAGGTGTCACCGTTAGACAGTTTCTTTCCTACAGACATCCCAATACAGACAAAAAAGGGACGATTTTTAAACAGAAGAAACATATAAAATTCCTTGCTCCTGTGAGAAAGTGTATGTGGGAGGAAGAGGACACTTAATATTCACTAGACTTAGAGAACATGAACGACACATTAAAAATAAGCAATTTATTCAATTCGTTGCAGATGAACACATCATACTACATAACGTCGATTTCAGGATTCTATCGACGAAACATTAGAGAATGTAAATACAAATAAAAATTCAAAGGATAGGGGTCATCACGAATTAACTGAGCTATGCAAGCTCAGTTAATTCAATCTGTACCTGAGTACAGATTGATTCTCTTGGGTAATGTTCCAGGTGAAGTTCTTCCCAGACTCTGTGGTTTTGTTGAGTTTGAAACTGAGGATCCGGCTGCTGCAGTTGAAGATATAGATTATGCTATTGGTCTGGGGAAAGTGATGTCCAAAATAATTTAATATATAATATTATTTTAGACTAACTTATTAACTAAAGTATTAGAATATTGCTTGCAATCCCCGAAAAATGTTGTACCTTTTTAAATAGAAGAAATATATAAAATTCCTTGCTCCTATGGGGAAGTGTATGTGGGAGAAAGAGGACGCTCAATATTCACTAGACTTAGAGAAAATGAATAACGCATTAAAACTAACCAAGTTGTTCAGTTTGTTGTAGCTAAATACCATCGTACCACATAGCGTCCGTTCAAGATTCTAAAAACGGAAAATTGGAGAATCTATATGCATATAAAAATTTAAAGAATTGGGAACACCGCGAGTTAATTGAACTATGCAAGCTCAATTAATTCAATCTGTACCTGAAGACAGATTGAATATCAATGCTCCAGACGAAATTCCGTCAGATTGTGTGGTTTTACTGTATTTGAAACTAAAAATCTAATTACTGCAGTTAGCCTAAATTGGAAATTTCTTGTTCAGCTAAAGATATAGGTTATGCTATTGGCCTTGGGAAAGTGTTGACCAACTGCATACCATGTTGGTAAATTTTGTGAATAACTTCAGCGCAATAAAGCGTATAGTGCTAAAAGTAAGTTAAAATGAAGTTATCTAATATATAACGATTTGTAACGATAAGGTAAAAATAGTATAGCATGGTCATTCTTAGGTAAAGTCTGCTATGTTGATAGTGCGAGAAAGAGGTGCACGTTTAAAGACATTGATGTTTAATTTATGAATATCATCGATTGCGACTATGTAGTGTCGAACTAAAATTCCAAATATATAAATTTTTTCTGTTGCATACTTTGCCATTTCCCTCGTAAAATGGAAGTATTGTTATCGTGAAAAAATCACCCTCTTATTTCGTCGGTCTGTAGGCCTGTCTTTCGGTCTTCCGTATGTATAAAAGTACTTTATTTATACAAACCGGAAAAATCTCTAGTTTCACTAACACATAAGAAAGTAGTAAAAACTAAATTTAAGACACACAGGTAACACTGAATACCTTTCTGTATTGCATGCTTTGATTTAGATCTTTTTTAAAATAGCAGGTGCAGGGTTATTCTACACAGTCTGCTATCCCTTTAAAACTATATTTAAAAAAATACAAAGGAAAGACCTACAATTTTGTTGTCTTTCCACAAAAAAAATAGTATGACAAATAAAAAGGAATAGCTTTTATAAAATACCAAACCGGGAAACAGTACAATACGTTTGTAAGTGCTCACCCGCATATCTAATTATTTTTTGCAGGACTTTTTTAAAAACTTTTCTTAAAAACTGACGCTTAAGTTTAGTCATTTCTTCACTAGTTTGAGTTTACTTCGCTTTCAGTTAAGGCCTGCTCAGCTTTTTAAAATGTAGTTCACCTGTTAATTAATGAAAAACTGTAGATTTTGTATACAAAATAGTTTACGGTATTCATATTGCCTTGAAGCCTATTATATTTAACTCGATCGGAAAGCAATCCTAAATTATTTACAATACCAAGAAATATAACATTTTAGTTCTATCACCTCCACATAATCGCAATCGAGGATATTCATAAATTAAACATCATTGCCTAAAAACGTGCACCTCTTTCCCACACTATCAACACAGAATACTTGACCTAAGAATGACCGTGCTATACTATTTTTACAATAGATTAAAATGTTTACCCTAGCGTTTTTTACTTCCAATAGACAACGAAATCTTAACGAATTAAAATTTTTATATATTAGGTAACTTGTTCATTTTAATTTACTTTTAGCAAGATACTCTTTATTGCGCTTGAAGCTATTCACAAAATTTACTAATGTGGTATCCATTTCGTCATCACTCTCCGAGATTTTTTCAAATAATATTCACGTTTCAGGGTTCCTAGATGTTTTCTCAATTGCGTCGGTCTGTCTGTCTGTCTGCCCATTTGTTTGTCTGTCTGTCGGTGTATCTGTTCATGGCGTAGCTAAAAAACTACTTCTCTAATTGACTTTAAATTTTAGTCAAAAATGTAGAGTCATATGGGTGCGACTTGGTAACATTTGGGTAAAAATTCAGTATGGCGAAACAAAACCATTATTATTAAAAAATACTGATCCAATTTATGTCAAATTTTACAATATACATCAAGTATTATATTGGAATCAACTGGTAACATTTTGGTATGAATGCAAGATGGCGGAACAAAATGGCGGCTTTAAATTCAGAAAAACTGCTTAATGCTTTAATTTCAAATTATGTATCTGAACTAATTGTGGTATAGGGATCAACTAGTAACATCTTGGTACTAAATCAAGATGACCGAACAAAATGGCGGCCAAATAAAACGTTTGTAATCGTAAAAAACCACTCTCTTAGGTTTTACACGTCTTTACGATTTAACGTCTCTAGTGGTCAAAAAAATACGTTTTATCAATTCCGTTGGTCCGTCTGTCGGTCTGTCTATCAGTTCGCGACATAGCTTAAATACTACTTACCCGATTGACTTGAAATTTGTTACAGTGGTATATTATTTAGGGGTTAAGATCCAGTTAAAAAAGTCTTTTTTAAATTGTCGACGTTTCGCAACTTAATTGTTGAATCCTTAGATATATCCAGCATGAAACCTATATTATCAGTCTTAACGTACTCCGTTGGTCCGCAGATATTTCCCAGATATTTTTTTGTTTTATAAATTGTTTTCGTTAACGATCCTCTTGTTGTTATGTTAGAGTGGTGTATTATTTGGGGTTAGGCTCCAGTAAAAAACAAAAGACTTTTTTAAATTGTCGACGTTTCGCAACTTTATTTTTGTATGCAGGAGACATGTAGATCCTGTACACTGCGTGAAACCCATATTTTCAGTCTTTACCTACTACGTTGGACCGTAGATATCTCCCAGATATTAAGTTTTTAAATGGTTTCCGTTAACGATCCTCTTGTTTTTATCTTAGAGTGGTGTATTATTTAGGGTTACGATCCAGTAAAAAAATGTCTTGTTTTTAATTTGTCGACGTTTTGCTACTTTATCGCTGCATCCTCAGGATACATATTATACAGATTTTATATCCTGCATGAAACCCACATTCTCAGTCTTTACTTACTACGTTGGTCCGCATATATTTCCCAAATATTAGGTTTCTAAAAGTAAAGAAGAAATAAGCCTTTATGCATAAAACTCTTATTATCAGTCTATCTGTCGCAGATAATTCCCAGATATTAAGTTTCTAAATCGTTTTCGTTAACAATTGTCTTGTTGTTATGTTAGAGTGGTGTATATTGGGAGGTTAGGAAATATCTACTGGCCAATGGAGTAGGTAAAGACTGATAATATGGGTTTCAATTTAAGATGGCGAAACAAAATAGCAGCGAAATAAAATTTTTAAAAAATCAACGTAAAAAAATATTGTTCAATTGACTTTAAATTTTGCGGAAAATTAAATGCGAAACTGGGATACTTATTGAATTTATTTAAATTATGCCCAAAAGTCAAGTATGGCATAGGTAGAAAGGAAATGGTAAACATATTGGTAGGAATCCAATATGATGGAAGAAAATTGCGGTCAACGAAAATGAAGAGACAGTATATGTAATACATATATACTGTGACTATGTGCTGAACTTAATTATGCCACACTTTTCGTAATGAAAGGAAATATTCATAACGAGGGAAGTTCTGGGTAAAGGAAATTTACCGATTTTTTTTGACTTTTTTTACCAACGCATAAGTACAGCGGCTTTTATTAGTCGGATCGGAATAAAATGAAAACGGAATTTATTCGTTTTAAAATATCTATTATATATCACCTATATATTTCTAAATAAATATTACCAGGTCTTCGACATATGACCTTTAATTTTAAAATAAAATTTGGAGTCATATTGGCTCATACGGGTATAACGTAAAATTATAAATTTACTAATTTGACGTCCAGTCAGGAACGACGCGCCATATGGTTAGAATATTTGGCAGAATCAACAATGGTTATGATACTGGTGGGTTTGAATATATACAAGTTCTAACGCATTGCTTATCAGTGGCTCGATAGCGTAATTGGTTAGAGCGATGAACTAGTGATCCAGAGGTGCGGGATCGATCTCCGCTCGTACCATAACTTTTGCTGTTGATTATAAATATTTGTAAAAATATATTTCACAGTTTAAAAACAAAACTAATAAAATACTTCTATTCAAAATGAAATCTTGTCAAAACATTTTTTATTTTGTTTTAAATATTTATTCTTATAATTAAATGTAGAGAAAACTGTATATAATTAAAAAGAACCAACCAAATAATTACAATAGTTCATTAAAAAAATGTTTGAATTAGTGAAATATAAAATAAAATTTATTTTATTTAAAAATAAAATATTATAAATTATAATTCATTTTCTCTAATTGAATAGAATAGTTTTTGTCTATGTTTACGTCTATACAATTAAATATGTAAGTCAAAAAAGAAACACATTTTAAGAAGTTAAACAGAATTTCTTATTTGATAAAGAGAATAAAAACCCACTTTAAAAAATAAAACATTCACAAAATTACATACAATTCAATTTTAAGTAAAAGCCGACTGCCATTACATACTCAATTTGGCTTTTTTCTTAAATGTTTTCTGGAATTTATTGCGGAAATCCCGTACACATACATGACATGATTTTTAATGCGAGGATCCTCAGTTAAGGGCAAGTGAGATTAATTGTCCTATGAAACGAGTACTTTATACAGTTTTTATTTTTTTTGCACTTTATTTTAGAAGGCATTATCTTTACAAACCATATTTATTGTTAAATATTTTCAAGTAGGTGATAATGCATGCCAAAAGTGACAATCACATACGCACAATTTTTTTTAAATTTTGAGACGTGCCGGTTTCATATTCGAGAAGGGCATGAGTTGCCAACTCTGTAGAGAAAAAAAAGTAGTATTGAAAAGATGGCTAGTACGATAACACTTAGCTTATCAAAAAGACGTCTTTATGATAGCAAAATAGAAAACAGTATATTCACAAGACACTATTTTATAGCACGAGCTCTAGGTTAGAAAACGAGCTGCAAAAAAACTCCACAAACTCTCTGTATTTAGTGATGCAATTACGAGGAGGTTGTCTTTTATTACATATTACATTTAAATCAATACAAGGCAAAAATGTTTACTTCCCTCTTGGGAAGTATTATAATCGAGGAAAAAATATCCCTTCGGGATTTTTGCTTTGCTTTTTAGGATCCCTGGACCTCGAAAAACATGTTCTCCCATTTCCGTCAGCCTATCGGTCCATCTGTGTGTCGTTCTATCATTCTATCTGTATGTAGCATAGCTCAGAAACTACTTATCCGATTGACTTGGGCACTATATTTAAGAAAAGCATTATCTTTAAAAACTATATTTACTCCTGAACATTTTAAAGTTGGTAATGGTGGCCATGGATTAGCTAGCATTGCTAACTTAAACGTCTATAAAATTATATTAACAACGTTTGATGTACCTCAATTAATTCAAAATTGTATATTTTGTGCGTACTCTGACAGTCTTAGATGAAACAAGGTTATAAGCTTGACGGCCCGCTAGCGAGGTACTGTGTGCACATAATTTCTTATATAAACGCATAGTTTTAAGAGATCCTAGAGCGAATTTAAATTCTCAATGGTGATATCTGCAGTGTGACAGGCCGATGTGGATTACCGGGAGAAACCTCATTAGTTTAATGAACGAGTCAAATGTTCAGTCAGATACAAAATATGGGGGTTGACCTTGAAAAACGCGTTTATCTTTAAAAAAAAAAAACCGTTGTATTTCTTGAAAAAAAAAAGTAAAAATAAATCTAAATAACAAGTTACTATATATTATAAAAAAAATTTAAAAAAAATTATCGTTAAGTCTATATTTTTCTCTGTAAATAGAAGGATATGTCTTGTTAAAACAGATCCTCTTAATAATTGCTTTTCTGCCGCTTGATATTACGTCTAGAGATACTGTACTAGTGCAACACGTAAGTTCTTTTGAATTACGTTGTTTTTGGTTCACACAAATGTTATACTATAAAGAAAAAGTATTGTTCTAAATTTTGAATAGGTAAAGGTGGACCTTCTTCACGCCCTAATGGTTTATTAGGCAACAAGATCCTCTCCAAACATTAATTAAGTATATCGATGCGCTCGTTCTAATCGCGCTGCTCTTGGTAGGACAAAGCGATATTAAGAGAAGTCATGCAAAGATTTTGTATTTAATAAGAAATATGATCGTATTATTTGAACAAAAGCGTTCAACAAAAAAACAACATAATAGTTCATAACATTTATATTATTTATTCTGTTCCTTAAATTATACACAAATTGTTTAAGAATAGGCAACATGCACATTTTTTTCAATTAGCACTATACTTTAAATATACTATAGTTTATAAAAAACCAAAAACACGCTTTTGTCAATAACGCACTAAAAATTTAAAAATATTGTAATTTAGTACATTTAATAAACTTGTCACTTCCTAATGTTCCATGACATCCGTCAAAAAGCGTAAGGGTCTTTGCAGTTACGTTTCTTTGCAAGTTCTTTGTATTAATTTCGACAAGTATTCTAGACATCTATTGAGAGGTAAAAACTCATCTTTTTCCTCTCTGGTATGTATTAGTTATTTAGTTAACATAACATAAAATAGCATAAAACAATACATACCTATGTTTCTATGAATTATAATATTCATAACATAATATAGTATATTTTATTTTAAATTTTGTTCACCTAGTTAACAAAGAAATTAAAATTTTCGTGGCCGACAACAATGAGTAGAAAATTGCACTAAAATTGCAAATCGAATTTTATATTTTTTTATGGGGTTTTAAATATAGAAAAGGGCTATATTATCGCAGTATTCTTCTATTTAAAATAACACAAAAGCAAAAATGATGAGGAGGCAAAAAAGTACAAAACTGTGTTTTAAGATTGGCTCTAAAGGTTTCAATAAAATATTTTCGAGCAAAAATATCAATTTTTGCAATTTATTACTTCCCTCGTAAAAGACCTACACCTTAAGGAGGGCCCCGAATTATAACCCTTCTTTACTCTATTCAATCCCTGGTCCGCTCCCCGCCTAAGGGCTGGTAAATATCGTGTTACGGTGCCGAATTTGGCCTTCATAAAATGAAATGTGTGTCTACCGACTGCTCTTATCAATCTCGCAAGAATCAGATGATATTTTACACTTACCTATACTAAAGCGGTACAAGCATAGTACATGTGTCGAAAACACTGATGATGGTTTAAAGCTAAAACGTTTGTATTTCTAAATTTGAAGAGAAAAAGTTGAGAATTTTCGTTATGAGTAACCAAGCTGAAAAATATACGTTTCACAATTTTCTGAAAGTTATCAAACAGTGATCAAGTTTCATAAGACAATAAGGTAGGGGACTCTAATTTAATTTATACTTCATATTATTTACCTTTGCTGACAAATTTTCGCAGTATTAATAACCGAATGGACATAAAATAATTAATGTGGGTTACAAGGACCCTTCGTGATATCCTTTCTAGTCAGAAAATATGTCTGATTCATGTTAAAATGGACGGTACGGATAAATGTGTCACAAAAATGTGACGGTGATACACGGGAGAGCGATTATTAATTAATAATCCTTCCTTTATACTTTATTCTTCATATATTTTTGGACATTTTATTTTTGGTGGTAACTGTAATTTTAAAAGACGAATAAATCCGAGTCAAGAGGGAATCGTTCCTAGCTAACAGCCGCATTTATTGTTAAATGATCGGGCTCTCCATTTGTAAATTTGCAATATCTTTTTACAATAGCATAAGTTTTATACAGTTGGCCGGATGTATGTATATATATATATATATATATATATATATATATATATATATATATATATATATATATATATATATATATATATATTATATATGTATATATATATTATTTTTTATTAGTTTTTTAGTAATAATTTTTTTAACATTTCACTAGGCTGCCATTTGGTTTTGCCATTTTGGATTTTTATCTACCAAAATTAACAGGTCATTCCCATATAATATTCGAAGAACATTTGAAGTCAATCGGGTAAGCAGTTTTTTAGCTATGCTTCGAACATACAGACCGTCAGACAGACAGATCTACGGGATTGGGAAACCATGTTTTTCGGCATCTAGAGTGCGTGAAACGTAAAGACCTGAAAAAATCTTGGAGGGCGATTTTTTTTCACGATTTCAATACTTCCTTTTACGAGGGAAGTAAAAATGATTTTTTAAAACAACGTTAGCTTTTATAAATTATGGTGTAATTTTAACCAGAAAAAAGAGACTTATTTACATGAAACGTTATTATATACAAACCGTGATTTGTTAATTTTTTTATTTAATTTTTAAAAATATCCTGATGGTCAGATAAAGCCCTGGTACATTTGTATTTAATATTTTGATATCAAGGAATATAATCATTACAGCACCTAGTTTACATGAGAATTTATTCATATTTTTAAACAATTTTAACTCATATTTTTAAGCAGTTTTAACTCATATTTTTAAGCAATTTTAACTCATATTTTTTAATTTAACAACAAATTAAAATTGTCGGGAAAGAGCATTCTTTTGCATATCTCCGTGCCGTTCTGATATTTAATCTATTCAAGAAGCTTAGTATGAACAGAAGTATTTTATCAGTTTGTTTTTAAACTATGAAATATTTTTTTTAGAAATATTTAATCAACAGCAAAAGTTCTGGTACGAGTGGGAATCGAACATGCACCTCTGGATTTCTACCCCATTGCTCTAACTAATTGGGCTATCATACCGCCAATTCGTTAGAACTTGTACATATTCAAACCCACCAGTCTCATAACCATTGTTGATCTTGCCAAATATTCTAAGCTTATGGCGCTGCGTTCCTGACTGGACTTTAAACCTGATATTGCTATTAGGTACCGTCCATATTAGTAAATTTATAATTTTTATGTTATGCCCGTATTAGCCAAATTTTGAATAGAAATATTTTATCAATTTGTTAAAATAAATAATAAACTGCGAAATATTTTTTTTAGAAATATTTAATCAACAGCAAAAGTTATGGTACGAGCGGGGATCGAACCCGCATCTCTAGTCCATTGCTCTAACCAACTATGCTATCATACCACTAATAAACAATTCGTAACATTATGGCTCGTACCATAACATTTGCTGTTGATTAAATAATTCTTAAAAAATAGCTTAGTATGGAATTCATTTCCCTATAAATTTATCTATTTTACTTTTTTCTTCTTCTTTCTTTCCTTCAGTAATCTTTATAAGAAAACGATTGAATACACAACTGTTACGAGGTGGGTCGGTACCGGGTTGGCACTAGGTTAGGCTCCGGAGCGCGGAGATATCATATGTAAGGCCATATTACTAATGTATTATAGCTTTAACGAGGATGCCTTCCCGTTCCGGCGCCTAACCTGATGCTAACCCGGTAATAATCCATCTAGTGCCTCCGCGCTGTGCAGGGCCCCGGCAACAGACCGTCTGGTAACATGATACTAAACCACTTATGTAACAAAACATCGATAACAAACAATACCAAAAACTGCTACGTTGATAAAATGTTTCATAATTGTGTATTCAATCGTTGTATCCTAAAAATTATTGAAGGAAGCAGAAAAGAAGGGGAAAAACTATGTGTATGAGATTATGAACTTTGATAGCGAAATATCTCGGAAACGAAATGTCGTCGTCGAAAAAATTGTTGATTCGTAATCAGCAGCCGAAGATCTACTTGTGTGCCCGAAAGCATCAAAATCGGGATTGTAAGTGTAAGTAAAAACATAACATTTAATTGTGTATTAAATCATTTTCTTATAAAAATTTCAGAAGGAAACAGAATAGCATATGATAATACTATGTGTAGAAGATTGTGAACTTTGATTCCGGATATCTCGGATACGAATGTGACTTTGAATTCATTATCAGAGACTCAAAATGTACTAGTGTTTCAGAAAGCGTTCAAATCGGCCAAGTGACGCTATACTGAATAATACTCCAATACATGATACATTTTGGAAATTTTTCTAATGTGAATGTAGTTTGGAAATTTTCATCTTAATGCCGAACTTTAAACATCCTACTTTTTCCTAATTCTCCATTAAATCTAGGAGTTTCTTATTTTTACATTTGTCTAAAACATTTTTTATCCCAATAAAAATTTGAGTTTAACGTCCATCTGAGATCTTTTCTAAATCTGATATAGCAAGGTCTTTTAGTTTTAACTGTAAGACGTGTAGACAGTGGGTCTATGTCAACTGGCAGAAAGTCAATTGTTTGACTACTTAAATTAATTGCTCGTAAAACAAAATGGCCGCGAGCATTTCTGGTCATTAAATCTTCTGCAGAAGACTAGTTAATATATGATATTTCTATGAATTTTGGTATTCCGTAGCATTATCTTGATTTAACTTTAATATTAAAAAATAATATAGAGGTGCACTAATTAATATATATCATATATGTAATTAACTCAACACAATTCTTTATAATAAATTCGGAATATATGTCAATATTACATCACCAGAATTGGCCAAATATTTTCCATGACATTGGAATTTGTGGCTTTGCGCCGAACTGTATGAAATGGGTGTTGATAAACAAAGTTTCTTTCAGGAAATTTTGACGTTACAGAAAGTAGCTAAGTAAGATAACTAGGTATTCCTTCGAGAAAATTGTTCATCAATAAAACGACACACCTATACCCTTGGGCGCTAATCAACTAGTGTCTTCCAGCAATTTTTCTATAAAAATGAGTACGGCCTGTACAGGGTCTCCTATTCTGCGGGGTATCTCTGTTATTTTTATAGATAGTTAAGTTGAGGTTTTGACGACAGTGTGCTACTTTTTAGTAAAACTAAAGATGCCGGTAACAAAATTTTCATAGCTCATTTAGTTTTTAAGATACAGGGCTAAATTGAAAATGTTGCATTTTCAGGCACCCCTCGTATCTCAGTTAACAGATAACTTATCGAAAATGTGAAAACTGTTTCTTCTCCTGCAGCACATATTGATTGGTCCAATATTGGCTACTTCATATGGGACCAAGAAAGTTTTCGACAGATTATTTAAATATTATCCCATTATTGTAAGCCAATAGTGGCGTACTGTTTAGAGCCAATGTTGTTCCACAATATCCCTCCAATATATGAAATTTATCTGAACTGAAATACTGACTCCCAACCTGTTTTTTTTATAGCCAATATATATATATATATATATATATATATATATATATATACATATATATATATATATATATATATATATATATATATATATATATATATATATATATATATATATATATATATATATTTTTTTTTTTTTTTTTTTTTTTTTTTTTTCATTCAGAAAAAGCTGATTCATTTGTAAAAAACTCGGAGCATTTCACTCGAATTATACGAGATATCGTCCTTGAAAAAAACGATATCATAGCAAGCCTAGATGTAAAATCGTTATATCCCAGTATTCCCATCGACGAAGCATTGGACAAGATTGCTATGAACGAGGATTTCCAGGCACATATAATAGAACTCTCGGAGCATTGCCTAAAAATACTTATTTTTCTTTCAACGGGCAAATGTATAAACAAATGGATGGTGCTCCAATGGGGTCCTCGCTATCACCAGTAGTCGCGAATTTATTTATGATATACTTCGAGAAAGAAGCTCTTGAGAAAGCAAGTTTAAAACCCAAATTATGGATTCGTTATGTGGATGACATATTTATTATATAACAACATGGTCATGCAGAGCTCGAAAAATTTCTGACTCACGTAAATTCAATTCACCCCAGAATACAATTTACTCTAGAGTTAGAGGAAAACAACAAACTACCATTTTTAGATGTTTTGGTCACAAAACTACATAACGGACATTTCGAATACACCGTGTATAGAAAACCAACACAAACAGACAGATATTTAAATGCAAAATCACATCATCACCCAGCACAAATTCAAGCTGTGGCAAATTCTCTAATATCTAGATCCTTGCGACTAACTGAAACACAGACGAGACAAAACGAACTTAAGGAAATATCTAGTGCTTTAAAGAAAAATGGCTACACAAATCGCACCAACGTCAGCAAAACTGTTCTTTTCAGAACGACAGTAGTGAACGGATGTACACCCGGAATGAAAACACATTATATATATATATATATATATATATATATATATATATATATATATATATATATGTTGATTTTTACTCCTTCACGGATGGAAAAATACAATGTGTTTTCATTCCGGGTGTACATCCGTTCATTACTGTCGTTCTGAAAAGAACAGTTTTGCTGACGTTTCGCCAAAATCACATTTGGCATTTTCGAAGCTTTCTTTCTCGCGTCCGAATAGAGACTGAAATGATGGTGACTGCGACGCTTCCTTTTATATCCCCACTCGGGGCCGAAGGTTATATCTGCGTAGGCGTTGGTCGTTATTTATGTTTTCCGGATGGTGCTGTTGTTGTTGCGCTAATTGCGCTTGAGTTTTTGCGATTTTAGATTTGTCTATTATTGTCTTCCATACTGTTGGTAGTTTTAATGATTCGTCCCTTTTATTCAAATCACCTTGTTTTTCAATTTCTATGGCTTCTCGGATTATTCTGGTCTTATAATGTTCTATATTGGCAATCTCCCTACACCCATCGAAATTTATTTTATGGCCGGTTTCCTGATGATGCAGGAATAAAGCTGAGGTTGTTTGTTTATTTCTGATGCTGAGTTTATGCTCTTCCACTCTTGCTGATATTCGCCTGTTAGTTTGCCCTACGTACAACTTTTCACAGTCCTGGCACGGAATGCTGTACACTCCGTGGTTTTCCAGTTTGATTTTATCTTTTGGGTTTCCGAGTAGTTTACCTATAGTTGTTTGTGGCTTGTGTATTGTTTGTATGTTGTGTTTCCTCAGAATTCTTCCGATTCTGTCTGTTGTGCCTTTTACATATGGTAAGACTACTCGTTGCTTTCCCGGCTCATATTTTCTCTATGGTGCGATTTGTGTAGCCATTTTTCTTTAAAGCACTAGATACTACCTTAAGTTCGTTTTGTCTCGTCTGTGTTTCAGTTAGTCGCACGGATCTAGATATTAGAGTATTTGCCACAGCTTGAATTTGTGCTGGGTGATGATGTGATTTTGCATTTAAATATCTGTCTGTATGTGTTGGTTGTGTTGGCTCTTGAGAAAGCAAGTTTAAAACCCAAATTATGGATTCGTTATGTGGATGACATATTTATTATATGGCAACATGGTCATGCAGAGCTCGAAAAATTTCTGACTCACGTAAATTCAGAATACAATTTACTCTACAGCTAGAGGCAAACAACAAACTACCATTTTTAGATGTTTTGGTCACAAAACTACATAACGGACATTTCGAATACACCAAAAAAAAAAAAATATATATATATATATATATATTTTTTGGTAGAATGTTTCTTGAACCTATGTTTAATATATTTTTAGAGGAAAACTTTTCTTGGGATAAGGTTCATACAGGGAATAAATCAACGTATTTTATTTCCTGTGCATTTCAAAATCATGTTTCGGCTAATTTTTAGCCTTTTTCAATGACAGTATGGTACTTATAGCTAAAAAAATGTAAAATGACATTAATGCTGATCTTTGAAAGAAGTAGTAAACTAATAAAAAATTTTAAAAAATATATAAAATTTGTTGTGATGACTTACCTAAGACAGAACTCATTTTCATCAAATATTAAAACACATATACAAGACTATATAAAAAGACGAAGTTACATGGTTTCGACACACGAAACAGAAATTAACATATAGGTTTAAATGTCTACTGCGTGATTATTCCGTCGTCCAGGGCCAAAAATCGTTGACCTTGATTGCAATAATTACAATGTTTTTAAGGGCGATCAATTCCACTAAGAGAATTAAAATATTATTATCTTGTTAAAACAAATTGACATAACTCCCTGATAGTTTTTATAGCCAATATATATATATATATTATATATATATATATATATATATATATATATATATATATATATATATATATATATATATATATATATATATATATATATATATATATATATATATATATATATATATATATATATATATATATATATATATATATATATATATATATATATATATATATATATATATATATATATATATATATATATATATATATATATATATATATATATATATATATATATATATATATATATATATATATATATATATATATATATATATATATATATATATATATATATATATATATATATATATATATATATATATATATATATATATATATATATATATATATATATATATATATATATATATATATATATATATATATATATATATATATATATATATATATATATATATATATATATATATATATATATATATATATATATATATATATATATATATATATATATATTTGGTAGAATGTTTCTTGAACCTTTGTTTAATATATTTTTAGAGGAAAACTTTTCTTGGGATAAGGTTCATACAGGGAATAAATCAACGTATTTTATTTCCTGTGCATTTTTGTTTTATTTTATTCCAAAATCATACGTTTCGGCTAATTTTTAGCCTTTTTCAATGACAATATGGTACTTATAGCTAAAAAAATGTAAAATGACATTAATGCTGATCTTTGAAAGAAGTAGTAAACTAATAAAAAATTTTAAAAAATATATAAAATTTGTTGTGACTTACCTAAGACAGAACTCATTTTCATCAAATATTAAAACACATATACAAGACTATATAAAAAGACGAAGTTACATGGTTTGGACACACGAAACAGAAATTAACATATAGGTTTAAATGTCTAGTGCGTGATTATTCCGTCGTCCAGGGCCAAAAATCGTTGACCTTGATTGCAATAATTACAATGTTTTTAAGGGCGATCAATTCCACTAAGAGAATTAAAATATTATTATCTTGTTAAAACAAATTGACATTGACAACTCCCTGGTAGTTCAAAGGACAGCACCTCGAGCCACGGTGCGAAGGGTCCCGGGTTCGACTCTCGCAGCCTCTACCCATCATTCATTATTTTTCTCTTTTTTAAATTTTCTTTATTACAAGACTTTTAAATATTTTTTATTTTAAAATACAATTAATTTGATGTTTCATGCTTTTATAAAAAAATATCATTGATAATGTAATTTCTTTTTAAATATATAATTGTAATTGGTATCTTTATCGCATTTAAAGTTAATATTTTTATGTCCTATTTTAAGTAAAAAGAAGGAAAAAAGTGTTTACAGAAAAAAAGGGAGGATGTTACGGTAATATAGATTTTAAAACGGAATTAATTTATAATATGTTAGTGTAGATTTTGCTTAAATTTTGAATGTCTGATTTTGAGTTGACCGAATTTGTATTCTTTTTTATAAAGATCATTTCCAAAATTTCTCTTTTTTCTTTATGTAGTTCTGTCTTTAATATGCGAGTTTCTTTAAAATTAAATTTATGATTGTTTTGGGATTCGTGTTTAGTTAATGCTGTTTGGTTTTTCTTGTCGTATTTGTGGCCGTTTATCCTGTTTTCCAGATATTGAGTTGATTGTCCTATATATACTCCATTACAATTTGTGCACGGGATTTCATAAACTGTGTGTGTTTTTTTATTTTTTGGGGTTTTTGCTTTAAGTTTACTATAGTTAGATTTAAGTAAATTGTTTGCTTTATGACTGATTGTTGATTGACAATCCTATATATATATATATATATATATATATATATATATATATATATACTAAAAATCGATAAAAATGCGCTCTCACACATCTTTATCAAAAGTTCTTGGCCGGAAAAGATATATGTATAATAGCAGAAATATATAATTTCTGCAGGTGCAAAACGGCCTAAAAGAAGAATTGCTTTCGATTATGTCACAGGGTACCCTCCTGCGATCATTTTCTGGGCCTCTACCCTCATCAGGCAGGCTTGTACCCAGGGAGATCTGAAATAACAGATTGCTCGATATGACAAAATCGAAAACGAAACGTCTATCACACTGAAACAGTACTACATGCTAAATGTAACATTTAGCACCACCTATCGGGGCTCCGGCGATTTCCGGCTGCAAACCCGTAGGTAATTTAAAAAGCATGCACTAGCACCATCATGCGGAGAGTAGATACTAATAGGTGGTGCTAAATGTTACATTTAGCATGTAGTACTGTTTCAGTGTGATAGACGTTTCGTTTTCGATTTTGTCATATCGAGCAATCTGTTATTTCAATCTCCCTGGGTACAAGCCTATGAGGGTAGAGGCCCAGAAATCATGATCCAGGAGGGTGAAAGCAATTCTTCCCGTTTTGCACCTGCAGAAATTATATATTTCTGCTATTATATATATATATATATATATATATATATAAATATATATAGGCCCTTTATTGTAATAGACCTTATATTGTTGAATTGTTATAATGCAATTAGTATGTCTGTAGTCCCAAAAAACCTTTTTTTTAACAATAAAAAAATTGAGAGGGTGTAAAAAAATTTTTAATGTTTAAAAATTTGTTTATAATTTATTGTAAAAAAAAAAAAATTTCGGCCACCGGACACACATATATACATTATATTAATTTAACAATCGAGCTCTATAAAGAGCCTAGCACTTGGTCACTTGAAAAATTCAATCAGATATTTTTTAGTAGTATCGTGTAATTGACTTTAACACCATACGTACTCCTTTTTAAGTAAAATACGTTATTTAAGTTTTCGATTTTATAATCAATAACAAAAATCAACAAAACATGAAAGTGAAAATGAGATTCTATCAGTTACTAGACTGTTGAACTGTAGATCGTTTTCTACTAATTGTTCTTCCTCTCGCTAATGGTGTATTTGGCACAATGCGCGAATTTTGCGCCCTCTATCACGGTCCTTTGCACCTGCTAAAAGAACGAAACTGTCTTTTTATATCTTTATTGCAACATCGTTCAATCGTCTTTGCACTGCCCCTTAAATAAATGAAAGCAAATAAATCTAACAACAAAACAGTCAGCTGAGTCTTCTTAAAGTATGACAAAATTGAAGATCGTTTTAAAACGAATAACTTTTAAATAAAACTTATATAACTTACGGCGGAGATAATAAGGTATACCCAGGCCCCTCGTAAATAGACCACCCAGTAGGATTTCGACTCAAAGGAGACGACAGGTTTCAAATTTCGTTCGGCCCTCTGTCAAATGTTTTGAATTTTAATATATTGTACTACACTTTCGATACTTTAGAAAAGTATCTAGAAGTAAAAATTCGACATACATCGAAATATTTACCCCCATAACTGATTTTTTTCAGTGAACACTAAAATAAATTTCAAATTGGCATTTGAATGTCCTCCAAGAGCCTATAAAGCGACATATTACTTGATTGTTTAAATACCTTTTCACTTTCGCCCCCTCCCATTTTTACCCTTATTTCTTATTTTCCACCAAAATAACAAACAGTTTTTATAATTCAAATCTGCATACCCAAAATCCATTAAAAGACAATATTAATTAACGAATTAATTATTAACGGAAAATTGTTATTTTTTTACCAATTAATCCCCCATTTCACCCCTTTCCTCTTAACATATTTCTGATATACCCGTTAGAACTTTGGCGCATTTATAAAAAATTCTTCTTTTGACATGAACTAAAACATAGATATCAGTTTTCAGAAATGTTGACAAAGGGTCAAATTACATTGAGAACCTGCCATATGCCTTAAGTTGCAATAAAGGGTAAACCTGAATTTTATATTGGGCCAAACAGGGTATAATATTGGGTATAATAAATATCAAAATCAATTTTATAGCAGAAATAAATCCTGTACCTAATGTGAGTTTAATAAAGTAAAATAAGTGCTAGTTTTATACAAATTGTTTATACCTGAAGGAATCACTGATTTAAAGCTCAAAACCTTAAGTCATTAACGAATCCGATCTCGTCATTTTTTTACTGGCAATATTCAGTGAATATTTTGAAAACAATCTAGTATGTACCTAGTTCTAGAACTGCAAATGCAAAATTTAGACGTAAATAAAATTTACCAAAATGCAACAAATATTAGCACTCATAACAATTGTCTTCTAAAAACGTGAATTTATAGCGTCAGTGCCCTCTTTCGTGTATACATACACTCACTGGCCATTTGCATTTGGTATTTGAAACAGAGTTGCCACAGTTACTTGCCAAAAGTCGCAAATGACACGAAATTTGGGGAATAAACACTACTTTTTAATCCCAAGATTCGACGCATTTATAAATATTTGTTTTTACTTTCCTTGTAAGGGAAAGTATTGTAATCTTAAAAAAATACCCTCCGAAATTTTTTGTGGTCACACACAGAAACTAAAAATTATCTCATATCTAACGAGATAACTCTCCAATCCAGCAGCTGTCGGGATGTCAGAAGCACAAGGTCATGCGATACCCTGCATGCATTCGAATAAGACCGAAACGGACAGATCAGTCTGATCGCTCATCATTGGTGATATAGAGGCCGAATATTCTGGAAAAATATGTTATTTCCATATTGGCCCAACGAAGGTACTACGCTAATTAAAAAACGTCGAACGGATAGAAATGAGAGAGGTGATATATTATATTGATCCTATATTGGCCCAAAAATGGCATTATATATCGAATATATTTTTTTTGCCAATATAACATCTACATAAGTTAAACAGCTTTTATATCTGCCTCACTGCTAAAATATTGGGCCTATATTGGTCTAAAAGTGGCATTATATATCGAAAGATATATTTTTTGCCAATATAACACCTACGTAGGCTAAAAAACTTCTATATTGGCCCCACTTATAAATATTGGGCCAACAGTGCACTAGGCTAGGACCTATATTTTGTGCTACAGGATATCATTTTTCCCGTAGAACTCAATTCTGCCTTCGGAATTAGTATACAGTTCAGGTCAAAAAGTTATCTGAACCTACTTTATTTTTTTAAATGTGTATAAATCTATTTTTATAGTCTATAAATATAACCTGTATATTTATAGACTATAAAATTTGTCCTGTTTTTACCTTTTCAAAAATATATAATAGTATGCACTTTTTCTCAGAAACACTGAAATTAAATACATAATTTAATAGTAGGCTATGGCTATTGTTTATTACAATAAACAAAAATATGTGTCAAATATTTGTCTTATCGGTTTTGGGATAGACTTTTGGTTTATAAAGCAGTTTGGAGATACGGGCTTCAGTCTACATCATAAGTGGAAATCGATCGTTACACCGAGTCACGCTTCGGTAAACACAGGTCGACTATAAATAGCCGGCCTGGGTCTCGAGCTCGAGGCCCGAGCTCATTCAGTGTTCCGATCTCGTGACGTGAAGATCCCTGAAGATGCCTCGTGCAATCGAAGGCTAAACGTCGGAAAGTGATTCCATTTTGACACGGTCTAATCCCAAAAACCATGATTTCTTAATTGACCTCAGCCGTGAAAGCTTTTGTTCTATGTCAGTTTATAAACGGTCTTTTGGTATTTTTATTTAATTGATATTTATCAACTTCTTCGAATAATGGCAGCGTATAAAAATTATGAAAATGATATGCTGGTTTGTTTTATACAGAGTAATGAAAATTCTGAAGAAGCCTCGGAATTATACTTCTAAAGGTAAGTAAGCTCTTATGGCAATGAAAATCTGTATTATCATTATAAGTTTTTGCTTGTTAGATACCCAGAAAGAAGGTAACCGTGTTTTGAGATATTTGCTCGTTTAAATGCAAATTTAGTTAAGCACGGATCATTTGTTCACCCGCGTTCTAAAACATACAACAAAGAGAACAGGGAAAGAAAAGAGATAGATGTTTTAGGATATATCGAAGCAACATCTTCGTCCTCATGTAGAAAAATTGAGAAGGAAATTGGTGTGCTATCGATGCTAACGATTTATTTGGCAGACTTGTTATCTGGTCAGACGAATGTTTTTTTTCAAGTACGGGAATTTATTGAAAATCAGCATTTAATGGTCTTACAGCACGAAGATACCTAGAAATCCGCGAGGAAGTTATTCCAGAACTGCTCGAAAATATTTCATTAGCCCAATATAATGTTGTTTACCTACATCAAGATGGTGCCCCAAGTCACAACTCTAGGCTCTTAAGAGAATTTCTTGATAATAACTTTCCTCAAAGATAGATAGGTAACAACGGACCTGTTAGATGGCTTCCAAGATCTCCAGATCTCTTAATTTTAGATTTTTTTATAAGGCTATATAAAAAATGAAGTATTTAAAACACCATATGACGGCATAGCAGAACTTCGAGAGGCAATTCATTTAGCCTTTCGATATCTGCGAATGAGACCAATGATTCTTTTTAACGCTATTCAAAGAATTACAAAAATGTTGCAATGCATCGCATTTTTGCATTAGAGAAAATGGTCGTCAATTTAAACATCACCTTTAGAAATTTGTTTTTTCTTTTTTTTAATAAAGTTATCTTTTTGTGTTTGTTATATTGTTATTTTATGCTATAAAATTGTTGTGACATACTTACTGTTATTAAAAAGCTCTATAGGTATTTTTATACCTATATGCAATATGTAACTTTCAATTGTTTATTATTGTTATTCATGACCTACTATTGAATTATGTATTAAATTTCAGAAAATTGTCGTTTATTTGCGCGTTTCTGACAAAAAGTGCATACTATTATATATTTTTGAAAAGGCCAAAAAAAGACAATTTTTATAGTCTATAAATATACAGGGTGTTTCATTAAAAAAAATAAAGTAGACTCCGATAACTTTTTGACCTGACCCTGTATACTAATTTCGGTATGATTTATATATGATAAAAATACTTTGCTCTTGCACTGTCTCTATTTACATTGACGTAATCTTTTAGTCTAACAGATATGTATTTTCTATCTACTTTTTTCATTTTTGTAAAGTCTTGTGCTGGTAATTTTTAAGAACTAGGTTATAGCAAATAATAGTTGCACCGAAAACAGGTTGACATATTGCCTTCGGACCCACAATATATATGGTATTAGGTCACAAAAAGATTATATAGTTTATCACCTTTTTTGTATTTTAAGGAAGCCCAGCTGAGAGGGAGTAAATTGTTTTAAAGATTTAGCCCTAATGGCCAAGACATCGGAAACGATTCTAGAAATGTGTAATATATTTCTGTTTTTTTTAATGTGCAAACGATCTGGGAGTAAAATAGTATGTCTCGTATTATTTTTTAAATTAGAAGCGTTTTTATACAACAAAATTCTGAACTAAAACAAATATATTATTAGAATTAGAATCATATTGCTTTTTCACTGAATCCTGCTGAGTTTGTCTCTAGAGGTGCCAATCATAATTAGAAAACATTAAATAATGCTGGGATGGTCGTGAATTTGTATCAGAATTTCAAAAATTGTAACCCATATGTTTTTAGATTTTTTCGCCAAAGTTTCATTACCGAAATTTCTAATTTTAATGATACATTTAATGAATAATAAACTATTGAATATTTTGACATGCTATTTTACATTATCGGTAAACGCAAACTTTCTCCTAAACATGTTTTTTATATTAGCTGAAATTTTGTTAAGGCACGTAATGAGTTTAAAGTTATTTACGATTTTTCTAAACGCGCGTTTTCAACTTGTGCCGAGCGATAGCCGAATTTCAGTAGCATTTCGTGCCATCGCGGTCCCCTGCCAAGTCTGTCAAACATTATTTAAAGCACGTAATTAATAATAATGTCTCTTACTTTTGGGAGTAACCTAGTATTACTCCTTAAAGTTGCTGCTTTAGATTTTCACCTCAATATTCCACTCACACATAATGTTAACGAATCAGGGGTCTTAATGTCGTGACACTTTTTAATTGGATGTCAGCTTAACATGGTTTAGGAAGTTAAATATGTATTATGTTTAGATATTAGTATGTTGAAGAAATTACATACTTCTGATCGAGCTGGTCTGTCGGGTATTTGCAAGCTATAGATTAATGGTATACATGAAAATAACGTCAGCAACCGGTAAGCCTAATTTATCTCGTGAAATGAGACATATTAAAATTATCCGGATATTATTTAAAGCTATATCAACGATAGTATATTTCCATTTCTACAAATTTTCATTTTTGAAATTTCGTCAAAATTATTTAACTTACAACGAAGCTAATTATTTGTTAATTTAAATGAACCAGTGGCCGAGCCGGTATTGGTATTGTAAATGTTAGGAAGTTAAAATGATGTATGTTCAGATGATTATATATTTTTCAACGATTAATAAATAATTCCTACATTATCAATATATTTCTGGTAAAATAAAAGTACCTATTACTCAACGAGGGCCAGAATCAATCACGTTACTCCAAATTCATTACTCACTGTCAATACCAATTACAATAGATGTTTTTTTAGACTGGCAACTAGATTTTCGGGCAATACAGAGAATGGTAATGTGTTTATGCAAGAAGATGAGAAACAACGAATGCAAGAAAATTCGAAACAACGGTTACAGCCGTTTATCTAAATTTATTTCTGATAATTTGCTTAAAAAAATTTAAATGTATTTTATTTAATTAAAAGAATTATATTAAACTACCCGCGTAGTAACCATCACTTGAACGCGCGAAATATCGCAACGAAGAATTGCGGACTCTAGGAAGGCACCCTCGTTTAATTAATAGAACTGGACCGATGTTGGTTGCGGTCCGTTTCCGCCGGCCAGGTTTTTTTGTAGAAAAAGCATAATATTTTATTTCATATTGTCTGATAAATGATTACTTACTGGACTTATTTATGGCCGGTAAATAACTTATTACAGTACTAAAGCATGGCCTAGCAGTGCCCCTAATTTTGTCAAGTCGAACATGATTTTGACAGATAAGATATCGCCGAAATAATGACTTAGAAGCAAACTTACGTTTCCGTATTTAAAAAAAAAGACAAAAAAATATATCTGAATAAGCATTATAGTAATAATTTTATTTTTATAATATCAGATACATATTAATGTTTATTATTTATTAACTGATTAACAATTATTTTTTAACAAAAAAAAAACAAAATTGTAATAGGTCACCTACTGGCCTTTTAACGTAAATTTCTATTACTTCAATGTGATAGTTATTAGTCACTTGATATATTCGCGTTACAAATAAATTAATCTTGTGTGATAACTATTATTGCCTGCTCGTTAAATAATATACTATTTATTCAAATATATCGTTAATATTTTCATGGCTTAACGCGCTCTCACAATTTGCACCATAACTACAAAAAAATACATAATGGCTGATTTTTGCTAGAGAGGAAATTTTTTATGTACACAAATAAATTCGAAAGTAACATGAAAGTTGGGGAGATGAGGGGATAAATGATTTTTTGGAATATTGTTTAAAACCTAGGTTTTCAGGATATTATAAAACAGAAATTACTAGTTTTTACATAAATATGTAAATAAATTAAAATTGTTTATTACAATTTCATAATTTTTCTTTTCAATTTAAAATTTTTGAAATTGAAATGGTATGTGTTCTTCGTCTTTTGCCATTTTTATCTTCGTTTTCTTGTAGTTTTGTTGACAGTTGGATTCTGGATTTCCACATTTCCAACGTATGTTTGAAACTGATAGACAATGTAGAAATAGTATTAGTATTTGCGTGTATAGTATTTTGGTTAATAAAGGTGTATTAAAGGTTATAAGTGTACACTAAGCATTCATCCTAAAGCTGCCTTCTTTAATTGTAACAGTGAAAACCTGACCTGATCTTAAAAGTTCCGCCTCTTAATAAAATTTCGGAAATTAATTTTCTACATTGAGGGGCTTAGCAATATTCGGTCTTTTAATGCTATATTTCAATGTATTTTTCTATAAAAGGTGCTTCAGCAAATCTACTTTTCCGCCAGTATTGCTTCTTCTGCAGAAATTTATTTCTAACTGAATTGCTTTCCTCCTAATATGAACAATTTCTTTAACTTGAGATCTACTAGGGTACTGGAAAATAAGTTTCCTAATTTTTTTGTTTATATTACGTTAATTTAATGCAATTCAATTCAATTTATTTATTCGTCTTTACAAATCATATAAAATGACATTAGATAAGTCAAACAAGCATAGCTACAACTTATAACTACAGAATAATAGATTAAAACGTAGCAAATAGATTATATAGATGCAGAACAGTACATTACAATAATAATAAATTATAAGCAAACGAAACGGAATGTCTTTATGGTTAGGGATTGGACTGTGGATACATGTACTCATTGAAATTATAGAAAGCGTTTTCGTGCAAATATGATTCTTGAAGCAACTAACTGTTGCTGCTTACTTGATTCCGTTAGGTAGTTGGTTAAATATCTGAATACAGACATAGTGAGGGGATTTTTCATAATGAGTAGTTCGATGACCTGGGACAGCTAACTCTTTTGGGCTTCTTGTGGGGTACGAATGAAAAATTTATGTTGCCTGAATTTGCTTGGGTTCGTGTAAATATTTGTTGTGTTTTAAAGGTCGACATGAATCTTGTGGCTGTAGCCCAAACATGAGTCTTATAACCCTCTTTTATGACACAAAGATTCTGTTAACACTGACTGTCCTTCCCCACAACAGAATATTATAAGAAAGATGAGGAAGAAAGATTTTAGTTTCAAGATGTGTCACGTGAACTGCTTGTTTTATTTTTGGGAGCGCATATAAGCCTTACTTAGTGACTGGCATATCAAATCCAATTAGAATCTCAAATCCCCACATGCATTTAAAAATTTGACCAGCCCTGCTGCTTCGTTCAGGTCTTTGGAATTTTTCTATAAAAGTGCAGAGTGGCCATTTTTTCAGTGTTTAGTATGAGTTTGTTTGTGTAACACCAAGTCTTCATGTTTTGACAAACTTTATTAATTTATTAATACTGTGTCATCGAAATTTTCTCCAGAGATTGCAGCAGAGGTGTCGTCTGCATACTTAATAGTTGCCCCCAAAAAGATATATCAATGAGTGAGAGTGCTCGTCTCTTTATACCCAAGTTATATAGTTTGCTCCCAATAAACTGGAACTTAAGTATGTTGAAGGCTCTAGACAAATCGAAGAAGAGCCCTACAACTATTCGTCCTATCTCAAGCTCTCTCTCTACGAATTCAATCAGTTCTAAAGCCACCATTTCTGTGGATCTCTTCTAAAACCATGTTGATCATAGCAAATGATGTTGAAGTAATTTAGGTATGTCATCAGTCTGTTATATAAGGCCCTCTCAAAGATCTTAAAAAAAACTGTCAGTATTGACACCGCCCTGTACTTTGTCGATCTCAGTTTCTTTTCCCTTTTTATGGATAGGTATAACAGTGTCAGTTTTTAATGATGATGGAAAAACTCCTGTTTTAAAAGCGATATTAAAAAGCATTGTTAAGGGCTTTTTAATTTCGCTCATTATGTATCTCACCAGTTTTGTTTAAATGTCGTCAACACCCGCTGATTTTTTATTTTTTAGGTTTATTATTATACTTTCCACTTTCTTTTTTTTCTCCCATATTTGTATCGATTTGTTATCTGAATTTTCAATTTTGTTTTGCTTATGATTTGCTTTGTCTGGTTTCATATTTTCTATATTCTTTTATGCTTTCTTTATAGAGATCTCGAATGTCGTCACTTTGTGTTTGCTTGCTAATTTTAACGTTACTTCATGTAATTATTTTCTTCGGGCATGTTATTGTTATGTCGTAGTTCCAGAGAATCGTATTTAGGAATGTCTAAAAAGATTGGTGAACATTGTTTGATGATATTTCATTCCAATTTTCTCCTCTAAGATTTCTCAGTAAATGTCGTAGATTGTTATCTCCGATAGCTCTTGTTTCTCTAACTTGACTGGTTATGGGTAACTTTTATTGTGCGTAGGCCACTGTTAATAGTTGTTGACAGTGATCCGATATATGGGGCTCCACGATTTTGCTTCCTCTATATTTGTCGCCATGTAGTCTATTGAGGTTGATGAAGTCCCTCTGCAGGTTGGGCAAATACTTGTACGTTGATCACTTAAGTCGGTCAGATGGAAGGATTCTAGTAGGTTATGGAGCAGCTTATATTTTATTTCTGTCTTTTTGAGTCAGTCAATATTCAAGTCGCCATCCAATATAATTTCGTCGTAGACGTGTGAGAAGTTTACGCAAAAAAAGTTTCAATAAGACCCGATGGAGGTCTATAAATCGTAACTTTTGTTGGTGTGATTTTATTTCAATAGCGCAGCATTCGAAGTGTGTCTTTACAGCAAAATCATTAGCCCTGTTTATTTTTTTAAATGAAATACCTTCTTTTGTATATATTGCTCAACATTCCTACAATGAAAAGAGCTCAGAAATTATTTAGGTATCACCAAACCAGAAATGCCTTCATGAGGTACCCACGTTTCGGTGACATGTAATGTCTAGCTTGTATTTTTCAGTTAATGCTTCCATTTCGTTAAGCTTATTAGCGATGTTTTGCATCTTTATGTGGCAGATAGGTATAAAGTGTGTCTTTTTATGCGTTTATAGTGCTTTCCGTCGTGCGTGAATCAGTTGTTGAATTGTAAATGTCCAAGGATTGGGTATAAATACTCTTTTTTTCTGTATACATATGGGATCATTTGCTTGCAAGTGAGGTTTTTTTTTCTGTGTCTGTTGTTTTTGTGGTTTTTCTATTCCTTGCTGAAGAGATATGTGCAGTGCAATGTAATTTCGATGTATGTGTTTGGGTACTATCCATTTTCACTGGTTTGTAAGTTGACCTTTTTTGTCTATATTATAACTTCTAAGTATCTTGTTGCAATCTATGAAATGAACCTTGTAGTGGTTTCCGATCAGAGGTGTTATTTGATCATTCTGCTGTTGAATAAATTTGTTCAGAATCAGTTTACCTTCTACAAATAGTAGCCCCTACTATTATTAAGTTAGTAATTCTAGATTTTCCATTTTCCTTTTCTAGCATTCTCGTTGGTAAATATTATTTTATAGTGGTACATGTCAAGATTTTGGGATAATATCTCATGAGCTTCGATTATATTTTGTATCGAATATGTTGACAGCTATGGACTTAAATATTTTTCAGGTATTGTATGAGTCAGTGCCCTCCAGAAATAGTATCTGGCCCTTTTTCAGGTTTTTATATCTTTCCGAGTTTATCACAATTATTTTTACGTTGGTAATCTAAATCTATATATTTTGATTTGTATTTGAAGCCTATTTAGTGTTTTTTTAACTCCACTTGTTCTACCTCAAGAGTGTGAATAGTTTTTCTGATATTGTTATTTGTTACAATTCCTCTCCCTATCATCGTTTTTAGATCTAGTATAGTTTCCTTGTATCCCTCTTCAGGACTGAAGTGAGCGCATTTTTCTTTTCGGAGAGTCTCTTGAGATATATTTAATTGCTTTTTCAAATCCGTCATTTTGTTTTTAGTTTGTTCAATGATATTTTGGTAGTTTTCTTCGGCTATACTTCGATTCGTTTAGTTTAATTTTGAGTAATACTAGTAAGAGCTTGGTTCAGGTCTTTTATATTCTCCTCATATATACATTTGTTTATATTTTCTAACGAATATTTCTCGCAATCTTTGCTGCAATATATTTTGCATCCCTATAGAAAAATGGTGTCTTTATTGCTTTCCACGCAGTTCTTGTGCTTGATTGCCCTGCATGATATACAATAATATGCACTAAGTTTTTTCCCGTCGGTGCAGCATTTGAACGTACTAATTGGTTCTTTTTTCCTAATTGTGCTCTGCAGTGCGTAAATATATAGCGACAAAGTCCAATTTATGGCTGGTTTGTTGTGTGTTTGGTATCCAGATTAAGTGTTTTATTTTGATGTAGGGTTTTTTAATTTTTTATTGAAATTGAAAATATTTTCTTTAAACATTGAAAAATATTTTCTTTAAGCAATGTTTTTTTTTCCATAACAGCAATTTCCGATACTTTAAGTTTTTAAGAATTAATATTCGCTTTTCCCAGAATAAAATCAGCATCGATATATTACGTGATTATTTATCTAAATGCGAACACACACGATTTTGTACACACGGAAAACGTCTAAAGTATTATTATATATTATTTCATGGATGATAAAAAAACTATCATATATATAATAATGTCCAGTTATATTATTATTAGACCCCAAAATTTAGTTTGAACTATAAACAATAATAATAAATAATGGGTTTGCGTCCAATATCCAACCTATATCTCCAGTATTATTGCCTTTAAATCGGAAACAGATACGTGTACAGACTCTATATTTACCCTTTCAAAAAATAAACGTTCTTTTATCGATTGAAGTCCTTTTTAGTCTGTTTTTTCCAAACGAAAATATTTTGTTTCTCTTGGGAAACGAAGTCCGAAGTAGGTCCGCTTTTTGATAAAAATAGAAAAACTTTCTAAATGTAAATATATTATTATTCAGAATACAATATGTTCCAGTTTAGTCGAAAATGAAGTTTTTTTTTGTATTCAAAGAACATCGATGCGAATAAGTAACAAACAAATAGTTAAGAACTATTAGAATAAAGTGACGGTTTTTTAGTTTGAACAGATAAAAATCAGTTTATAATTAACCGTATTTAGTTTTCTAACCTAGATTAAAATAGAAGGAGTAATTTGTGAACTGAAAACATTTTTATAACAACAAAAAGTACGTGAGATGGCTGATGAACTTAGTAAACCAAGTAACGTTGTGAAAGCTGAAGTAACCAATAAATAAGAGGTATCTGGTTTTCAAGGCTTAAGTCGACAATATATTTTTAGCTTGATAGCCTTGAAAAAAAAGTCAAACGTCGAAACCTAGGCTCATTCTAAACAGAGAAGCCGACTTTATTGTACTTTACCCGCTACCATTTCCTTGCAGTACAGTCTTAGGAATGCAAACTACTCAACAACTAACCAATAAAAGCTTTAATTTAATAAAATAACAATTTAAACTATAAACTAACTCTAACAGCAAAAACTTCAGCAAAGTGCCTGAGTTGTTAGCATGTTCTGAATTAAAGAAATCTTTTGTTGTTGTAGTTATTTAGCGCAAGGAAAGGACGTTATTAACGAGGGCATTATTTTTTTTCCGCAAAGTGTAATGCAACCAACAATGATATCATGTCACCTGGGAGTAAACGGATTGTATAATATAGGTAAATAATTGCAAACAACAAATATCAAAACTAAGCCTTTACTTTTTTAGACTGGCTTGAGACCACATTGTGTAGTCTGTGAAGAACAATTCTGCGACTGAGGGAGCAAATGCAAGACCATCCAAGAAAAACTGTCTTTCCATGGACGCCATCCCATGAATATGTCGACAACTTTAGGCGCAGTTGTAAATATCAAACCTGAGAAACCATTTTACATGTGACTGGCAGTTTTTTATAACGGACTATAGGACACGACATTATCTGCAGATAAAATACGTGACTCAAAGGCCAAAATTATGTAGAAAGAAGCGGATCCTATAGTCCGGAGATATATAAATTTTGTCTTATTTAACATATAACAATTTAAGGTTTGCTTAAATAGTTCAAGGCTAGACTATATATATATATATATATATATATATATATATATATATATATATACATATATATATATATATATATATATATATATATATATATATATATATATATATATATATATATATATATATATATATATATATATATATATATATATATATATATATAGTCTAGCCTTGAACTATTTAAGCAAACCTTAAATTGTTATATGTTAAATAAGACAAAATATATATATATATATATATATATATATATATATATATATATATATATATATATATATATATATATATATATATATATATATATATATATATATATATATATATATATATATATATATATATATATATATATATATATATATATATATATATATATATATATATATATATATATATATATATATATATATATATATATATATATATATATATATATATATATATATATATATATATATATATATATATATATATATATATATATATATATATATATATATATATATATATATATATATATATATATATATATATATATATATATATATATATATATATATATATATATATATATATATAGTATGTGTGTGTAGTAGTTAAAATAGGGGAGCGCCTCCTCCTCCTCCTCCTCTTCCTCTTTCTCATGTCCCTCATTCTTATCTTCCTCCCCTTTTATTCTCATTCGCATCATATTTTTAATTTTTTCTCTTTGTCCTCCCACATTTGATTTTGCATTCTTAAGTCTTATAAATAGGTGCATCAAGATCATTTTAGTATGCTGAGGCACATTTACTAAGCTGTGCTCGTGTTGCGTAAAAAGTTATTTTTGAATTTTTCCACCAATTGTGTATAAAACAAAAAGAAAAAATGTGTCAAGTAATAAGTGAATTATGTGTAATCGCGAAAAATTAGCTACATCAGACAGTTAAAAGTTAAATATCTCAATTTCTTTGAAGTGATTTCGAAAGATGAATACACCAAGCTGTTTTATCCACTGAAACGAGATTATTTGGAAGCAATTGACTGTTGTGATGATTATTTAGAAGGAATTATAAGCCTTACTACGTTTTTCAATACATTTGGGAAATCATACTTTGTAGGAGAATTAAGCCACCTATTAGAATTTATAGGAGAAGATTGTGCCAATTTATACCTGCTATTATTGCAACCCCAAAGAGGTTTCAATTATACGAAGATAAAAAACAGGTATCATCAAGAAAGGTTAATCCTATTCGCAAGAGACGTCCCCCACATATTTAAGATTATGTTAAATAAATTAAATGACTGAGTTGCTGATTGCAGTTAAATTATTAGAGGACAAATTTAGTAATCTTTCAAAAACCTATTTCTCATATTCTATGGCAAATGGTCCGGAGTGGATAGACTTTTGTTATAATCAAGCTGCGGAATTCGTAAAGGCTGCCCTCTGTTGCAACAAATACTTTGAAACATTAAATGTTTTTCAACTTATTCGAGATCTAAAAGATATTGGCTTTGGTTACTAAAAGACTTGAAGCAATTTATTGACGAGGATACTATTCTTCAAGAAATTGAGAAGGAAGAATAAATTTAATAATATTCACAATGGAGCAAGTGGTTACTGAAATGTATGAAGAGTTTATTATATCTGCTGCATACTTCCAATATTTATCAATTGTAGGCGAAGAAGACGCAGAGGCACAAGATTTGTCAGCATACGTTAAGAATATAGATCGAATGGAACAATGTAAATTATCTGCTAAATTTTGTAATGATTATTTAAAATATAAAAATAAGTATGAATTTTTAAATGAATTTAGAAAATTAGATTTAAGGTATCATATTAATTGTATTAAATCATGGTTAGTTAATGCAAAATAAAAATGTAATTAAGTTTTTTTATACTTTTATTCATTCATAAAACAATTGTCATATAAAAATAACACATTTGTCAAAGCACACATACAAGGTGATTTTGAATGATAGAAGCATTTTGGTTCCATTAGCTTTAGCGCTGGTTGTTCATCTATTTCAATCACAGGCTTTTTAGAATATTTCTCTATAAAATCCTTTTTTTCGGTTCCTTTTACAAAAAGAAAATCTGCTTTCTTCGTAAGTGTTTCAATTATTTTTGGGAAGTGATGTAATGGAGTAAATCCATTATTCCAATGTATATAATGATGATTTTTCATTAGCCATACTGCCTGCGTGTGACAATCAGGTGAAAGAAACTCCATTGGAAAAGGCTTTTTAAAAATGTAATGAGTCATTTCATAACCATCAAAAGCTGCAAGCTTTTTTGGTATAAATTTATTTTTCTCATCCTTGAATCCTTGAATATCCATAACCAATCTCATATTTTCAAATCAGCAAATTTTTTGACTTGAATAATTTGCAATTTCTTCTTTCAGTTGATTAATTTTAAAAATAAATTTTTCAATTGGTTGTTGTTGTTTTGATGTTATGACTAAAACTAAAAACTTTTGAAAATGCCTTTAAATTAAATCGAAGTATGAAAAGAGTGGGGATAAAGTTTATAATTGTTTCACAATTTTAGTAAGAGGGTTGTAGCTAAATAATTTGTCATGTAAAATAAGACAATAAGCAGAAGTATCTTTTTTAATTGCATTGTGTGTCTCAAATTCAATTCTCATTACTACGGATCCCGTTTGAATTGTTTATTTTTGATGGGAGCAATCAATATGTGTAATAGGACTAATGTTTTTGAACTGTTCAGGATTAAAAATGGGTTTATTTGTAACACCATAGTAAGACTGTCTAAAGTTGGCAAACATTTCGTATAAAGCAGAAAATTTGTTTTCTTCGAAATTTAAGTACAAATCGTGATAAGGATATCTTTCAGAATTTAAAAATACTCTAATATTTGACAAGGTAATATCGTCAAATTTACTCATATCTTTAGCAATTTTTCCTTTTCTGTTTTCTTGAAAGCCAATCACAATATGACGAGGAGCCTAGTTGTTTTTACCGGCCATGTGTGACGGGTTGTTTCGGTTAGAGAAAAATATTCAACAAGTTCCCAACTCCTAAATCCTATCAATATATGTCTATTTGATTCTAATATTTTTGATAGAATGTGAGGAACTTTCCAATAAATTTTATCAAAAGTAACCAATGGAGTGTCAGGAGCACTAATGGGGTGTGCCGGATCTTCTTTGAAGATAACACCATCTAAATCATCAGTTGATCTAATAAGAACTAATTCCTGTTTCATATTCATAATAATTTTTCTGTAATCCTCAAAAAATCCTAAAAGCATTTTTAGTGGTATGGATACGCAGAATTTTCCATCATTATCAACTAAAATTGTATCACCTTCTTTTCGATGTGGAAAACAACCTGCATTTTCCAGTTTTAAACTTTCGTTGGAATTGTGGGAAAGGTAGCTTTTTAAGATTGATGCTAATCCAACATTTCTTATTGAATCTATAGTAATTCCGTTTAGTTCATAGCGGATTTCTCTGAACAAAAAGGCTATACCATTGTTAATAAATAGCAATTCTTTCTTATATTTATCTTCTGTATTAGTTAATTTTCCTTCGATATAAAGTAAACTATCTGATGGTAGAGTGTAAGCATCGAGTTCTTGAATTGGGATCCTTATTTCATCATTGTAATTGAATTTTGAAGAAATATATGGTTGATATGTGTGAAGCTCTGAACTAACGATGGAATTGTCTACATAAAGCTTTTCGTTTACGTTTAATATTTTAGTCATTATTTTAAAACAGTGAAACCCAAAGATTTGAGAAATTTACGATTATCTCGTTTTAACTTGTTGGTGTTGGATTTGATACTGAACTGTTGTTTAGTCTTTTTCTTTTTATAAGTTTTTACTTTGTTGATAGTGGTAGGTGCAAGTCTCATTCCAAGAGCTCTATTATATCTAACAATCATTTTATATGTCACTAGCTTGTAAATGTAACCTTACTGTTCTAGTTTCTCCTCTAAAACTGATAAGTTCTCCGTCTTGATCAACTATTTTAACGGTTATATTGTTAATTGCTTTGACGCTAACTGGAAAATACAAAATGGGCAAAGGAGATTCCACTATTTTATAGCCTGGAGCTACAGTTGGATAAAACTGGTGAATAATATGAACAGGTTTACCATTACTGTAAGAACCGACACAAATATTACAATCAATAGCAAATAGCATTCACCTTAGTTATTTTTGCAACATTATCTGATTCTTCCTCTTTCATAGCTTTTAGTATCCTGCTATTAAAACCCAACATTTTTCCTATCGAATCTTCCTTGTTAAAATCAATTTTTCTACTACACATTAAAAAAGTTTTTAGAGTGTTAACATTTGCTTTTAAAAGAAAAAAAAAATTTCATTCGGAAATAAATCTTCTATACTTTCTCTTATGTATGTTTCTATATCTGTAATGTCATAAGTTCCGTCGGGAATAACAATTACTTTATTATCTATAAAAATATCCTTCTTTTATATTGGGAATAGTCATAAACGTTTCAAAATCAGCTAAACCCAAGTATACTGTTTTCCATCCTCTAAATATATAGGCGGATTAAAATCAGCAGACAAAACAGAACTGTTTCCTGATAAGGCAATTGTGGTGGACATTGCAGTTTATTTATGAATGAGATATTACAACAAATAATGAGTTTATATATTTTTTCGCAAAAATTTTAGGGATAGTTGACCACAGTTATATGAATTAAATTTTTGTTTGTTTTCATAAGTATAACATACATCCACTTTGCCATTCGAATTAAAATATTTGAGAAGTTCAAAAGGTGGTTTTAAATTTCCATAACTATCAAAATATATTACATTTTTGTTATTTTTAATATAAGCAGTTCAATGAGATCCTTTATTTTGTTTTTTATCCAAATTTACAATACCACACTCTTTCAGATTAATTTTTTTTGGAAGTTCATCGAGCATAAAAACACCTCTAAAGCCAGTTATTTTTAACAGCTTTACAAATTTAATAATATCATTGTTCGTAAGTGCTCTTTTTGGAAAACTTATTTTGAGTTTTTTTTTGTCTGATTGCTTTCATTTTGACTGATCCTCCTTCATAAGGTCTAATAAATAGACCTTTTCCTTTATATGGTCTAATATATAATCCTTTGCCTTCTCTAGAAGCATTTTCCATTGCAATATTATCCCTATGCATTTCTTCTAGTTGCTGTTTAGCTGCTTTAGCATCATTTACTGCCTTAGCAATTCCTGCCGCGCCTCCACCTAGTGCACCCAGGGCGCCAAGAATGGGAAACAAAAGAGGTAGAAATCCTCCAACTTTTTTGGGTGTTCGAATGATACGTTTTTTTCTCGATTTAAGTTTACCCCCTTTTTTATCTTTAAATCCCAAACCGAACTTTCTTTTACCCTTCATTATTCGTGCAACACTTAGAACTGCAATTTCTTAACCAATAGAAGAATCCTTAGCTTTTACCCTAACCCAGGCTTTTTTTTTCTAATATTTGGTCAGATATGTGTCTTCTTGATAAATCTTCAGTCTGAGAGTATGATATATCGTGTTCTTTACAAGCGGAATCCAATGGATTTATACCAACGTCACCTCTAGTTAATCTTTTCTCCAAGTTGGTGCCTGTACCACAATAATTATATCCTGGTATATGAACTTCGAAGGGTAGTTTATTAATTAATTTATTTACTAAACCAGATCCTTTTCTATTACGTCTTTTGATAGTTTTTTTCAACTTATGCCGACCCACAGTCATTGAAGTTCTTTTTATACTAAAAACACATTGACATTTTTCTGGTATATTTAAACGGGACTGTTTGAGTTTAAAACATATATGTATATAACGACCACTGTATATTGGATATGACATTTGATCAGTTTAAAAATATTTGTGGTAACTGTTGGATGGATCCATATGGCTTTCTTGTAATTGACAAAGATTGTGAAGTAAATCACGGCAGATACAGGAGTAAATTCGATTCCTTTATATATTTATAAAAGTGAAAAATTTGCAGTTTTATTTCATTTAAAACTTGTACAGCATGGATAAACGTTTAGCTAGAGAATAGAATACGATAGCGATGAGAACATTATTTCACCTCATGAGATAAAGCCAAATTCCGTTATAATTTTTGACGATATTTCTTGTCATAATCAATCTATTATTAGGGACTATTTCACGCATGGAAGGCATAGAAACACTGATTGTTTTTTTATTTTTCAAGGATATTCCTCAATCCTTAAACGTCTAATTCGAGAAAATTCCAACTTATTAATTTTATTTAAACGGGACTGTTTGAGTTTAAAACATATATGTATATAACGACCACTGTATATTGGATATGACATTTGATCAGTTTAAAAATATTTGTGGTAACTGTTGGATGGATCCATATGGCTTTCTTGTAATTGACAAAGATTGTGAAGTAAATCACGGCAGATACAGGAGTAAATTCGATTCCTTTATATATTTATAAAAGTGAAAAATTTACAGTTTTATTTCATTTAAAACTTGTACAGCATGGATAAACGTTTAGCTAGAGAATTAATAAAATCGAGACAAGCCGTGAAGCAGAAATATCGAAGCTTGAAATTAGCTACTTCTACCGCTCAGTCTGAATTAGAACAAACTTATACACCAATAACACAACCTCTTAAACACAAGCTAATTTCAAATATTGGTAAATCCGAACCATTCAATTTAAAAGAAGGAAGAGTTTCAAAGTATGAAGAATTCAAAACACCTACAAAGCTTTATAAAACATCAACTCCGACGAAAACTCAGAAAACAGGAAAAACTCCTTTACTCCCCACAGAACTACCAACATTTTTAGATGACAGTAGTATCACTTCTTCCTCTTCTGTAGTACAACCATTGACATGAACTGTTATAGCGGAAACTTCAGATCCTTCTAGTGACACAACAACAAATTTAAACTTGTCAGACATATTGGAACAAACTAGAAAAACAATTCAAACCTATGTTGGTACACCGTCATATAAAGATTACTTAGCAGATTTTCATGAATTACCCAGATCATATATTGATGAGGGTGTGAAAGATACACAACATAAATTTGACCATTATTATGGAATAGTTCATGACCTCGAAACGGATAAGTTTTCTTTTGGTTTAACACAGATACCGGTAGAAATTATTGGAAAAGACATTAAAGTGGGAGGAATAACGTACACAGGCACGCCAGATTTATACGAATTGCTTTTCAAGAAAGAACCGAAAGGTTATAAGAAGGAAGATTTAGATAATTACATGAACATTCTAGCTAAAACAAAATGTATATCGTAGGAATTTTGATTCAAATGAACAAGTTCAAGGAAATACATCACACAAATATGGTACAATAATAGGACCATATTTACAAAGAAAGGGGATTACAAAGGCAAAAACCTTGCAAAGATTAGTTACAGCATTTAACAAACCAAAACCTCCGTTTAGAACAACTAGAGCCAAAACAACAGGAAAGGGATTCATTTTGAAAACAAACAGATCAAATATAGACTATGTATACTGGAATAATGTAAACGAAATTGTTGATAGGCTACGTTTATTAATTTCATCAAGTGATGCGGGAAATAATGCTCATAGTAACGAGATTATCTCTATTATTGAAGAATTAAGAGTAGATAAGGTTATACTATAAAAACAGCTATTAAATATAATCATATTTATTGTTTAATGAAAGCTCAACATGACAGTTGATAAATTTGGACGCCATATTTCAAAACGTCAATTAATAAATTCTGCTTCTTTGGAAAATACAATTTATTCAAATATTGAAAGTAAATTTTACTTTACTCAACTCAACAATTTTAAGTTAGATTTTATTAAACATAATCAAGAGGGAATAAGTGACATTAATAATTTAAAAAGTAGATTAGGTGAAAATGAAACAAATAATGAAATCTTTGCTAAAAAGCTTAAGGTTTTTGATGAACATTTTTTAAAGTATGAAAACCAAATTAAAGGATTGTTATACCTCAATTGAAAACGTTAATAAAGAGTTGCTAACGCTAAATAACTAAACGATAAATTGAATGAATGGGAAAAAACATAAAAGTTATATTTCGAATTATTACAAAACATAGAAATCGAACTTCCTTTAAATTGAATAAACAAGTTTGTTGTCATGTCAACCGTTAAACAACAAGTCGTTAATGAATTACATAAACTTGCTAGAAAAAAACTACAAACGCAGAAGGGTGGTGGTGAAAGGGTTAAATGATCTTTTTCAAGCTGATTTGGTTGAAATGTTACCCTATGCCAAATTTAATAAGGGATTTAAATATATCTTGATTACCATAAATGTATTTTCTAAGTATGTTTGGGCCGAACCGGTAAAATCTAAATCTGGAAAAGACGTAACAGCGGCAATGAAAAAAATATTAATCAGTGCAAAAACTCCACCAAAAAACTTGCAAACGGACAGAGGGAGAGAGTTTTTCAATGTAAATTTTCAAAATTTGATGCAACAATTTCGAATTAACCATTACAGCACGTTTTCCAATTTGAAAGCGAGTATAGTAGAAAGAGTGAACAGGACTTTAAAGAATAATATGCGGAAAATATTTAGCATTCAAGGAAATTACAAATGGTTTAATATATTAGCGGATATTGTAAAATAATATAACAATACAAAACATTCTTCAATAGGAATGAAGCCAAAACAAATAAAACAAATGAAAAGAGAATCTTGAAATCTGCATTTACTCATGCTAAAACGTTAGATATAAAATCTCCAAAGTTTAAAGTGGGTGATCACGTACGCATAAGCAAGCATCGAGAGGCATTTTCGAAAGGTTACACACCAAATTGGTCAAATGAGATATTCCACATTAAAGAAGTTAAGATGATAAACTCCTGGACATATTTAATTCAAGACGAAGATAATCAGGACATTCTGGGTGGTTTTTATGAGCAAGCATTATTAAAAGTAAAGCATACTGATGTGTAACTTATCGAGAAGATTTTGAGAAGGAAAGGAAACAAAGTTTATGTGAAATGGTTAGACTTGATAAAAAATATAATACATGGATTGATAAAAAAAATATTGTTTAATAAATTGAAATTAAATTTTAGTTAAATTTGTTTTATTTCTGTTCCTCACTTTATGCTTTAGCTGATACAAATTACAATGTCTGAAAAGTACCTACTCTTATGTGCTAATTAATTTCAAATAAAATTCACATTTGAGAAATTAAAATTTTATTAAGTAAAACATCAAATACAATTTTTATTAAAACGTGTCAAATATATTTTATTTCTATATTCCTCAGATAATATCGAATCTAGAGTAAGTTTACAATCATTTATTCTTTTTTCAAAACGGAGTCTATCTAAGTACCACATCTGAAAGTTACTCCTACGGGCTTGTCTGTAAGCAAAGCTCCACTTCACTAACACATGCACCTTATTGTTCTCTTCCAGAAAATATATTGTTTTCTTCGTAATATTTTCTTTTTGATCCATTTTCATTGTTTTCTTCGTAATATTTTCTTTTTGTTCCATTTTGCTTCAATTTGTTTTCTATTTCTTCAGGATATAAAGCAAGTAATTCCATCATAGTTGAAACATTTTCACTGTTAGGATTTTCTGTTGGAGTTATTATATTATAAACATGCGTACACAAGTCGCCACAATCAGCTGAAATATTATTTTGAAATATGTATTGAATTCTTGCCTTTTAATTATAGATAATCTATAATCAATAATTTCCTTCAATCGCCACAAATTGTCCAAAGACTCTTGTCCTAAGTATATGAAGTGTGGGCCTTTTGTAATTTGCAGAACAGGGATATCATTTATTTTCTGGACCTGCAGATGAATGTTGTTTATCTTCACACTGGTTTGATCAACTTGAGGAAAGTAGAAATTGTTTACAATAATTCCTTGATGAACACAAATGTCTTTCCAATTTTCTTCGGTTATTGCGATTAAAAATCCAGTTTTTCCACCAATTACAATTTTTGGAGAAAAATCATTTAAACTAATGCCAACAAGAACAAATTTTGACAAAGAATTATTTAAAAAATAAATTTTTGAATTAAGAAGCGTTTCTAAAGGCTTATGAACCACGGCGTTGTTCATAATGACTAAACGAGACTGAAACATATTGCGTTATTCTTGTACTTAAATATTCTTTTTTTTTTAAACTCTAACCTTTCGATCAAATTTGTATCAAAAATAGATCGATTTGGACAATGATACAAAATTTTAAAAAATTTACTTGCATTTTCATCTCCATTTATTCGTTCCATCCAACTAATTGTACTATTGTTAATTAATCCAATTTTCATAAATTTACAATATTTACTTAGAGTGTCGTCTGTTTTATTAGAAAAACATATTTCACACTGTGTTACGCCAGGGGATGATGAACATAAAAAACATTTTGGAAAATAAAATAAAGAAGAATGAATTGCGATCTACTGATAGTCATTGAAACAAATTAATAATTATATTCCAAATTTATTAACATTAAGCAGATACTTTCACCACGAAAGCAAAAGCAGTTGTAAAAAAATAACAATAAAATACTTAATTTAAAGATATGTAAAAGTTTATAAATAAGGATATTAATAATACTATATAAAATGTGTAGCTTGAAGACTTATTTTGAATGGTTACAATTATTCGATTCCTATTTTTCCATAAACAGTTATTTAAATCACAATTCCTAGCAAATTTCTTATGCTCCACAATAGGATCATCACAACTTAACCAATCAAAAGTTTCAATACCACAAAAAAAACATTTACGAATATCATTGATTGAAATATAGTAAAAGCCAGCTCCAGCCAACACTTCTGGCCTCAATTTTCCTTTCCATTTCTTAAAAGTGGAAAGTCGTTTTTCATATGTTTTAAAATAACTGTTATCAATTTCTTTGTCAAAAGTTTCTAAGCACATTTTGTGAAAGGCTTATGAAGACTAACTTTGGTTTCAAAAACAACAAATTTAAATACCTTATAATATCTACATAAATATATCTAAATCTTCATGTTCTGCATTCCATTGATACAAAGCAATATCTTGATGTCCCCAAGCTAATGTATTAAAACTATAGGGAATTTTATACCGCTTATCATCTTCAGAACTCAAAGCCAATTTATTAATTAATTCGGTGAAAATTGTGTGTTGTCTAAATCGAAAAACATACATTGAACAAAAGGTTTTAGAACGATTTTTCTTAACACCTTTTGCTTTTTTTGTTAAACTATTTTCCGTTCTAATACAATATGCTTTTGCTCCAGTACCAAAGAAAACAGTAATGGGTTCACCAGCATATTCATCTTTGAATTTTCCTATAACTGACTTTGTAATAGGCATTTCATGAATATTACCCAATTCATAATTAGATGTATCAAATTTGTGAATATTTTTTATCATGTCAGAATAAATATTTGGAGTTGTGACTTCTAAAATGAACAAATCGGTATCGGTGTATAAAAGTGAAATATTTTCCTGATAAAGAGGTTTTAAAAAATTATAAAAGAAATCATACATGACAGTTTTAGATATATCTAATATTGAGAAGCCTACATATATTGGTTTATTGTAAGTAACTTGAATCTTTTGCATTTGAATAGCTACCAAGTTTTCAGAAAATATTGTTAAGTCCTTGAAATATGGTTTTGCAATTAAATTCTCAGCACCATCTTTTCTTCTATTTTTTTCCCACTCTGTAACAAGTCTTACGTCAATTCTCCTATCAACATTTTCCATAGTCTTGCCATAAATACTATTATTTGCCAACTTGTAAGTATTACGATCAAATTCATTATTTAAATCAATTCTTAATCTTGAATTCAAGTCTATATATTTTTTTAGCCAATCAGATTGAGAAAACTGTAAAACTCTATCAACTTTAGTCAACTTGAGTCCATGTTTCAAACATTGTTTTAATAATTAATAGTGAATAACACATTTTGGTTTATCATTTAAATTGGGTATTAATTTTATGCATTTAGAATTTGGCGGTTTAAAGTTTTCAGGACAAAACGGAAAATCGTTATGATAGGAATGTAGACTTGTAGGATATTCTAAATCAACTTCTAAAACATATCCCTTATTAGATTTTTTAGAAATATTCATAATATTTAAATCGTTGATTTCTTTAACTGTTAACAAAACAAAATCTCCCGTTGGAATGTGCTGTGACATTGCATAACCATACAAATTTGTTGCATCATAATAAATTATGTATTTAGTTGGCTTTAAAGAATCAAAATTTAAAAGAAATGGATTATTAGCTTCAGATTTTCTACAAATGCAAGAGCTCACACCACCGCAAACGCTTTTTTTGAAAAAGTGTATCATATCTGGATCTGTTAACAATTCTAACTCTATTCCAGTATAACGCAAAGACGCCTCCCAGTATAAACCTAGAAAAGTGTAAAAATGTGCTGGATCGAGCTTATATGTGGATAAACAAGTGCTTCTAAAATTTTCAAAAATATCTGCCAAAAGTAAAGTATCAGAGAGTAAGTAAAGGTCGGAGTATTGACCAAGAGATTCACATTTAAACAATTGCTAAACCTTTACAGCTCTTTGATATTCTGCATCACTGATGTGCTCATCCGTTAAAGTATTATAAAATTGCTCTTTCTGAGGTAAAGTTGTTTCTACTAATTTTAAATAATCATCAATATAATTGTAAGGAAATACACCTTTTTGGCGAATAAGTTTAAATTTTTCTTCATCATTGAAATTTTTTTTTATTTCTTTACATTGTTCATCTTTTAAGCTTTCAGAGAGTTTTGATAAAGAATGGGATAGAAATTGAAAAGAATCAATGAACCTAAACGATATATTTTTTTTCTTAGCCTTTTGTGTCTTTTTATCAAAATAGTTATTCACATGAATAAGCTTTTCAAATGAAATATATTTTTCCTTGTTTTGTGCGATAACTGTTAGTTGTTCTTTGTTTAAGCATAATTTTTTAAGAAATAGATGAGAATCATAATTACGCAAATTATGCAATATAACTGGAATAAAGTATTCTGTAATTTATGTTGCAGAGTGAATGAGCTGGACCTCTATAAAGACCAGTTATTTGACAATGATCTGCAACCCTGTCATTTAAAAGAGGTTTATTACAAATATGACAAACTGTTTCATAGTTATGATAAATTTTGTCCAGTTCGTTCAAAGGAATCATCTTTTTAGGAACCTTTAAAAATTTATTGTATATGTTATACACGTCTCTTTCTAAAGAATTTATAAATAATGTATCACAATTTTGACCTCTATATCTTTCAAATTTAGAATAATTATCGTCGAAGGAACATTTAGTGTAATAGGCAAACGAATGTGGAATATGTTCATATTGTTTTAAGGTGTATGAAATATTAGGATTTTTATCAACATTGTCATTATTTAAAGGCTTTAAAATGCATTCAAAATCTGCATACACCACGAAAGGAACTTTCATTTGTTTATGATAATTTACAAATTTCAAAATATTATCATATGAATAGTTTCCAAACTTATCTTTTATTAATTCTTTAGAAGGTAGGTTAATTCGTAAATGATCACAATCATAGCTATTATGTTGTAATAAATTTTCTTCTGTAGCGAAATATTGTAAACAACCGTCGCAAATATATTTTTTCCGTGATATTTAGACATTTGTGTAGAAACTAATTTTGATAAATCTTTAATATAGCAATAATGAAAAGTTTTTTATCGTCATCACTTATTAACAATAAATTGACATGTTGATTTTTTTTATTCGATGAATAATAAAGTGGACCAATTACTTCATATCCCTTTTTAGGATTTATAATTTCTAATCCATATACATTAATAGAAATGTTATTTTTTTCTTCAAAAATCTTAATGTTCTTTAGCAACATTGGAAATTCTATACCTGACATATCCAAAACAAAAGAGTAGTGTGGGTAGGATGAAGTTTCAAAATCTAATCCGCTTGGTTGGTGAAGAGCAGACACAACTGCCCAGGCGTAGCAAAAGTTGTCATCATTCCTAATATTGATCACAGCTTGACGTCTCTTGATCTCTTGAGGAAGTTCGATAATAGATGAGGCTCTCAGCGGATTGTGCTTGTTAACATTAATTTCCAAATGAAGTAAATTCATCAAAGCCCATCCTGCAACGTAAAAATTTAAAAAATACTTTTTTGTTGCTGTTGTAAAATAGAAAGTAAATTCTTTACCTGAATCTCTTTCTGCACATTCGTCAGCTTTCTGGTCAATAATGGTGCAGATTTGCTCTAAAAGTTCTTTTGTCTGATCTCCCTGGCAAATGACTTGGAACGGCGCATTAAAAGATTTGACATCATAGCTGTCGCTGCTGGGGTTAAAATAGAAACCGAACAGTTCCATATTTAGCTTGATACATTTATGTTTCTGCAGTTCTTGATCTATTAGATGTACAGTTTTGTATTCTAAATGTTGAAAATATTCTTTCAAATTTATGAAGTTTTGGCGTGAGGAAATCCTATAAGATATTGTTCGTTCCCTGAATCCCGACTTGATAATTTCAACACCTTCCTCCAAGCCTATTTTGGAATTGTTCTTGTGCACACTAGATCGAAGATGTCCACCCCATAGACTTTGGTTTATATTTTTCTTGCATTCTTTACAATATTTGTATAATCTATAAATTAAGAAAAGATATTTTACAAAATAAAACATGAAAAATAAAATTTTCTTACCTTTAATAAGCTTTGGTTGTTTCAACCAACTAGTGACTGTTGTGGAATTTCCGCAAACATGTTTTTTAATATATCGCAATAAATTATCCTTTCTAGTGAAGACTTTATTACATGTTACACACTTATGCATATTTGAAGTTTTCTAAATAATAATAATGAAATTAATATTGTGCATTTTTATTTGGTTATAGTCAAATTTTGAAAAAAGCAATCGCATTTTTGAAGTTTTCTGGATAATAATAATAAAATTAATATTGTGAATTTTTATTTAGTTATAGTCAAATTTTGAAAAAAGCAATAGAAATTAATTGATTTTATGAATCCATTTCTTCAAATGAGTCAACTAATTTGTCAAAGGCCTGTTTAACATAATTCACCGTACTTGCGTCTCCCTGTTTAATTGTGATCAAATCAGTTAAATTTTGAATAGCGAAATCCAGACACTTAAGGTTTGCTACTTGTTTTTTATTTTTTTTATTAATTTTAATTTTTTTTTTAATAACAAATGATGGTTTCGAAATTTAATTTTGCTCAACTGGTGAATTATTAATAGAAATATCCGAAGTAAAATTTGCTTCAATTTGTTTTTCTTGCGAATCAGAATTTACAATATCATATGGTGAATTAATAGGAGATATAGCCGAACTTAAATTTTGATCAATTTGTTCTTCTTCCGAATCAGAATTTTCACTAAACAAAAAGGGAGAGCAAATTGGTCTCGGAGAATTAATTGGCGATTTTAATGTTAAATAATTTGGATTAGATTTTTGAAAACAAACAATATCCTCATAGCTAGAATTTTCGAATTGATTTTCGTCAATGTCATTCAGTTCTTTAAGAGTTTGTTTAGTTTTTGTTGCAATTAAGTCCGTTTTGTTGTCAATAATGTCATTAAGATCGTCAAGAGTTTGTTGTTGAGTAGCTGTAAATAAATATTTTTCGTTGTTGTGTTTGTTGGCATTATTCTGAACTTGGCTATCGTAAATAATTTCATTCAAGTCCTGAATAGTTTGTTGTTGACTAGTTGTAAATACGTCTGTTTCATTGTTTTGTTGGTTTGCAAAATTTTGCATTTGAGTACATGAGTATAAGTCAAAGTCATTGTCGAAGTCAATTATTTTGCTACTCAATGCCAAAAAATTGTCCATTATGAAAAAAATCGTAATAACAAATAAAATACCAAATAAAAGTGTCCCAAATATAAATAAAAATGTCACCTATATAAATAAGAATTAAATTTTGCCAACTAAAAATGTTAGAAATAAAAATTTAAAAATTACCAAATAGACACAATGAAAACACCAGAAAACTCGCGAGCCCTGCACAGTGTGAATGCAGAAATCAATTGCATTCGTCTCTTCGCTGAGGCGATTTTATATGAAAAAGTTGATCACATATGTCCTACTTAAAGTTGAACGACAACCACTTTCCCAAGCCGAGCAACAACCTTACCACCTCCCTTCCCCCTCACTTACCCCTCTCTTCCTCCTCCCCTCCCCTCCCCCGGACCCCTGAATTCCCGAGACTCAAATCCCGGCTCCCCAATTACAGGCTACCCTTTTCAGGTTAAGTTAGTTTAAATTAGGTTAGGTTAGGTTAGGTTAAAAAAGAAGAAAGGAAAAAAAGGAGAAGGAAGGAAAAAGGAGAAGGAAGGAAAAAGGAGAAGGGATGAAAAAGAAGAAAAAGAAAAAAGGAGAAAGAAGGAAGGGAGAGAAAAAGAAGAAAAAGAAAAAAGGAGAAAGAAGGAAGGGAGAGAAAGAAGATGGGGTGAGGGTGGGGGGTTAATGGGGATCTTAGGTTAGGTTAGGTTAGATTAAAAATAGAGGGGCGTCCGATCATGTGAGCTGCCACTACAAAAGAGCTTATGTTGTTAGTGCATCTGATTTACATTGTGCTATTTGTAGGATACATCTTTTTCTACTAATTCCTGAACATGCTTGCTTTTACTGCAATAAAAATGAAAAAAAAAGAGATAGAAGATTATGTCGTTAAATATTAATATTAAACATAGTTTGTAAAGAGGATGTGTAGATTATTTCAACAATATTAATTTTAAATATAGGTTATAAACGTAATGGGTAGATAACGTCAAAAATATTAATTTTAAACATAAATTGTAAAGATAATAAGTAGAATACGTCAACAATATTAATTTTAAAAAATGTCAACTGTTACTATAAGCGGTTATATATTTTCAGTGCTATATGCAAAATACTTCTTTTTATTCTAACATCTGACCCTGTATTTTTTTTTATTGCAACAAGAACGAAAATGAAATAGCTAATCATATGTAAAAATAATGTAGATTATGTTATGTAAAATGCCACTATAAGCGCTCATATATTAGCATAAAATTTTGTTAACGCTTGTTTCTGTATTCAATTGAGTTTTCTCTTACTTGATGCAAATTATATTAATATTATTAGTGTAATTAAAAAATAATAAGTATTAATTTCCACTGTTTATTTTAAAAATGTTAAACCATAACAATTGTTTTGTTATGTAATGTGAAAATTAGTATGTATTAAAAAACTTCTTAGAACATTGTTGTTTTAATATAGGAAAAGGAAAAAAAATATAATAATATATTATTATTAGTATAATTAAAAAATAATAACTTTTAATTTCCACTGTTTATTTTAAAATGTCAAACCATAACAAATTAGTATGTATTAAAACATTTAAAGAATATTGTCGTTTCAATATAGGAAAAGGAAAAGGAAAAACTGTGTGTCAATTATTATATATATATATATATATATATATATATATATATATATATATATATATATATATATTTACATTTACTTTTTACAAATTTATTTGACCAGAGTTTTCACAAACACAAATTATGAAAAATATTATCCTCTTTTTAAAATTACAACAAAATAATGTCTAATTACATCTTTGAAGATTTGTACCAAATAGTAATATCTAGTGCGAAATACAGGACAATTGTTTACCATTATAGAACAACAATTTTCATCATTCCATCTTAAAATACATTTTAAACAAAAAATGTGGGAACATGTATTTGGTCTACAAGAATCATAATAATCGGTTATTTCAAAACAAATAGCACAAAACACTTTTTTCTATTCACTCTCAGTTTTGTTAAAATTTTTTAAAACAATCCCATTTTCCTCTTCTCGAACTAATGGTATAGTTTCTTCTCGAACTCCTGGTATAATTTCGTCGAGGCTAATTGTCTGAAGCGGAATGGATCGATTTCTTTCTCCAACTGATTCACTCATTTTAATTTTAATATTATTAATAGATTTATTCAACAGATTTTTTTTCTTTTAAAAGTCACTCGTACCTTAGCATACTAAAATTATCTTGATGCACCTATTTATAAGACTTAAGAATGCAAAATCAAATGTGGGAGGACAAAGAAAAAAATTAAAAATATGATGCGAATGAGAATAAAAGGGGAGGAAGATAAGAATGAGGGACATGAGAGAGAGGAAGAGGAGGAGGAGGAGGCGCTCCCCATAGCTACTTCTATATATATATATATATATATAGATATATATATTAGATATATATATATATATATATTATCTACCCATTACGTTTATAACCTATATATATACATATATATATATATATATATATATATATATATATAGAAACGCCAGTTAACATAGTCGGAAGTACGGTAATACCGGAACCAACGCCGGTTCTCACTGTTTAATGCGCGTGCGTGGATAGATACTTACACTGCGATACCTTACAAGGACTTACCAAGGGCAATCGATATAGGCACTCTCCTGTAGACATGTGTGTGCATGACAGTGTTGGTGATTTGTGAGAATGGTGTTGTGTGTGTGAGGGAGAGAGCCAGTCCTGTAAACAATGATCCCAGCAACGCCAGGGATAAGAGGGATGGACGGTCCTGTAAACAATGAACCCAGCAACCGACCGAGAATGGGAACCCAGTCCTGTAAACAATGAACCCAGTAACTGGGGGGAGGGGGAAGTGAGTAATTTGTGTGAGTGAAATGGTATGGGTGTGTGTGTGAGAGAGAGAGTGTATGAGTGTGAGAGAGAGAGTGTGTATGCAGTGTGTGTGAGAGAGACAGAGACAGTCCCGTAAACAATGAAGCCAGCAACTGACTCGGGGAAAAGAGGGATGGTTTGTCCTGTAAACAATGAACCCAGCAACCGACCGAGGATGGGAAACCAGTCCTGTAAACAATGAACCCAGCAACTGGGGGGGAGTGTGAGGGAGGTGTTAGAATGTGTAAATAAGTGTATATACATTGTGTGTATGAGAGAGACAGTGTAGATGCAGTGTGTGTGAGAAAGACAGTGTATGTGTATATGTATGAGTGGGTAAGAGAGAAAATCTATAACCATATACCACCTGTCATTACCATTCATTTACCTACATATTCCCTGGAGGCATGGCAGTGCGTCGCGACGACTGCGGCCGTCAGTGAGGGGAGACGGCGCTGGCTGGTCACTCCATCAGGTCCCATTAGTGGCTGCTTGCCTCCCTGCTGGTGCTGCTGGTGCTGCTGGTGCTGCTGCTGCTGCTGCCACTGGAGCCGGGTCGTCAACTGGAGGCTTCGAGCCGGTGGAACTCCACCAACTGGCGAATGTACGGTGCGATCGCGCTTTTAAATAATTTGTGGACCTGCCTGATGATTTGCTGTGTTGATTAGCGCGGTATTTTATATTATTCTCGAGGAATGTACGTTGCGCAACGTGTTTTATTTTTAGAAATAACGGGCGTATTTTTCTGAGTGTTTTCCTGAAAGAAACGTATTTTTACTACGATTAATAAAAAAGATATGGTTTAAAACGACGTACGATGCATACATTCCCCAAGAAAATTAGTAACTTCGTTACACACCTCCCCTTCTTTGGAAAAATATTTATTTATAAATATTTTAAGATTAGACTTACTACTAGGGCCCTAAACAAATACAATTCTAAAATGATATGAAGGAGTGGTGTTCTGGAGTCGTGTTCTTCTGCCAGGATGGCGTATTGGATGGTTGGTTAACCTCTAGACGATCCTGTGAAGATCTATAAGGCGTGTTGGATCCTCAGGCTTTGTCCTGGTACCTCACCAACTCCCAAGGTGCCACATTCTCAGTGGAATATACTGCATTACGTTCAGTCGGTCTGTGTCTGCAATCTATTCCGACGAATGGTAGTCGGCCGGTGATTAGTAGTAAGCAGCTTAATCGGCCTGGTCATGAGCTGGTTTAACATCTTTGACATGAATATGTCTAATCTTTTTGCCAGACGGTGCTTTAAGATCATATACAACTGGTGAGACAACTTTAATTACGGTGTATGGACCGGAATATTTGGGAGCTAGTTTTGCCGCGAAACCTTTTACGGCAGATGAAAGCGGATTTTCACGCTTTAGAACCTTGTCGCCAACATGACACCTCCATTCTCGGTGACGAAGATTGTAGTGATGACTTTGGATCGTAAAAGCTCTTCCAAGATTGACACGAACTAGCTCATAAGTGTCTTTCAGTTTCTGGAGTCTTGCGGTATGCAGATCGAGTTGAGGCGGGCCAGCTTCGATTGCTTCGGTGGGATCTGCATTTTGTGACTTCCGGTATAATGGTTTCGGAGGGTCCAGTTCACGTCCAAAGTTAAGGAAAGCCGGTGAGAACCCTGTAGAGTCATGTCGGGAGGTATTAACAGCGAAGACCAAGTCTGGTAGATGCACATCCCATTTTCTATGATCGGCTTCACAGAATTGGGCCACCATTGTCTTGATGGTTTTATTGGTGCGTTCTACTGGATTGGCTTGCGGTCTGTATGGCGGCGTGAGACGGCGATTAATGCCCATTTCGCGGAGAAGCTCCTTAAAAGCTTGTCCGGTGTACTGAGTTCCATTATCGGATATTAAGGTGCGTGGACAACCAAAGCAGGTGATGATTTCTTCATAAAATGCTTGACTAACAGCCCTGGCAGTGGCTTTTCGAATTGCTCGGCATTGCACCCGTTTGGTAAAACGGTCTTGGAAAACGACAATGTAGCTGTTCCCTTTGGCCGATCGAGGCAAGGATCCGACTAAATCAGTACTTACAGTATACCAAAGTTGGTCATTTTTCGAGGGTTGCATTTTACCGGGTTGTTGCTGCTGGGAGGATTTGTGTCGTTGACAGGAGAGACAGCTTCGGACATACCGAGCAATATCTCTGAACATTCCTGGCCAGTAATATCGGCGAGCAATTCGGGGGGTTGTCTTTACTATACCTTGATGTCCAGCGGTGGCTCGATCGTGGTTTTCTTCTAGGACGGCTTTGCGAGCTGACTTTGGGACACAAACTTTCCATGGATCGGTCAACTCGTTTTCCGTTAGATCGGACACATCCTAAAAGTGACGATGAAGTCGCCCATCTTTAATGTAATAATCCGGAAAAGCAGACGGGTTAGTCTCCACGGCGGCCTTCTTGTCGGTGTACCATTTGCACGGGGTAAATTCCTCGAGAGATACAATCGGGGTGAACGGCTCTTCGTATTCTTCGGTATTGTATTGACTGGGTCTCGAGACAATGCATCAGCCACTCGGTTTAAAATACCTTTTCGATATTGTATTTCGAAATCAAACTCTTAAAGATAGATGCTCCATCGCGCTAGCCTGCCTGACGGACTTTTAATGGAATGGAGCCATCGAAGGGACTGGTGGTCGGTCACAACGGTGAAATGATTCCCTTCTAAATACGGCCTCATTTTCTCTACTCCCCAAACAATAGCTAAACACTCCTTTTTGGTGACGGAGAATTTCTTCTCGTTGGCGTTTAAACTGCGACTTGCGTAGGCAATCACATGATCGCCATCAGACCCATGTTGAATCAATGCTGCACCTAGCCCACTGTCGGATGCATCTGTTTGCAAGATGAATGGCTTAGAAAAGTCTGGACAAGCCAATACTGGGGCTTCGGTCAGGCAAGTCTTTAATTGCTCAAACGCATTCTGTTGTTCTTCTGCCCAGTTCCATCGGACATTCTTCTTAAGGAGGCGGTTCAAGGGAGCGGATATTTGAGAAAAATTTGGTAGAAAACGGCCGTACCAGGAGGCCACACCCAGGAATCTTCTTAGGCTTTGTAGAGTGGCGGGAGGCGGTAGTCTAAGATAGCTGAAACTGAAACTGAAAACTGAAAAATACCATTGGCGGTGACTAGATGTCCTAGATATCGGAGAGAGCAGCGGCCAAATTGAAATTTCTCTGGGTTTATTTTCAGATTGGCCTGTCGTAGACGCCGGAAAACCTCACTTAAATTGCTAAGATGTTCTTTGAAAGTCTCTCCCAGAACTATTATGTCGTCTAAATAGGCTAAGCAATAGGGGTCTAGTTCTGGTCCAATAATACGGTCCATGAGACGTTGAAAGGTCGCCGGAGCAGAATGCGGCCCGAACGGCATGACTCAAAATTGAAACAACCCCATCCCAGGAACGGTAAAGGCAGTGATCGGTTTACTGTTCTTGGAGAGTGGAACCTGCCAGTACCCTTGTTTTAGATCGATGCTTGAGATATATCGGGCCCTTTGAAGCTTGTCCAGCATAGCATTTATGTACGGCAGTGGATAGGCATATTTGTGAGGGACGGCGTTAACTTTTTGGAATCTAAACAGAATCGGGGATTCCCATCTTTCTTGCGAACTATTACTACCGGTGAACTCCATGAACTGTTAGAGGATTCGATGATGCCATCTTCTAGCGTTATATTACCATGCCGGCGTATAAGGGTCTGCAAATCAGTGATATATCGGCTGGAGGGTTCATTAGGTCTTTGAAGCCGACGACTGATTTCAGCTTCCAGGTTATCGGCATAGTTTAGTGGAAAGTAGAAGGTGCAGAAGTCGGTCAGGAACTCAGGACTGCCATAGCTGTCGGTTATTTCGAAATCAAAGAGAGGCTTCTCCTTGCAAAAGCTCTGGTAAATATTGTAACAGGTTATCCATAGCAATATTTTTCGAGGTGCATATTTCCTGTAGTCGCTCTATGAAATCTACAGGATCGGTTCTTTCATTAAAGTGGATGTTCCACTTACGTACTTTCGGTGTAGAAAGTAACCGTGATGGAGGGTGTGTTATGCCTGGTGTGGTCGTCGGTTGTAAGATGGTCACAGCCGGAACCGACGTTAATGCTGAAGCGGTCAGTGAGTTCTGTCCTACCATGGTGGAGGTGGTGACGGTGGGAAATTTAAATAGGCCACTCTGGGGATTGGGTGTGGCTTGACCATCCCTGATGAAACTTATGAGACGCTTCTTAAGTATGTCGGCGGTTCCGGTGGTATCTAAGTGGAACTTGGTTAACTCGGTAATTAGTTCTTCCTTCTTAAGTTGGTAGACCCAGCTCACACGGGTGTCACTAAAGTCGTTCTGAGACGAAGCCGCTTTGGTCGGTTTGGCTGAGATTGCTTTAGTCGTTTCCGTAGCACTGCGTTCTTCCGCTTCCTGGGGCATGTTGGATTTCTGTTCGGGTACTGGTTCAGACTCCTAACTAGACAGTGGTAGGAGAGCTCCAATTTCTGGTCGGTACAGGTCGAACTCCTACTCGTCAGCGGTGGGGTCTTTATTGGTACAACCTTCTTTCCAACGGGTCCTCGGGAGACTTCAGAAAGTGCCTGTGCTTGTTTGTCTTTGCACCAGGCGACTCCTTGTAGCGGCTTCTTTACGTGTGGCGGGTCGGAGAGTTTAGCATACAATTCTCTTCTCGGGTGGTTCGGATCTTAACGGTTCGGTAAATAAGAACTCTACTGGATGGCTTACTTAAGTTGGTGTGAACTGCTTCTCAAGTGGTCCTGGTCGAGGGCTCGTTATGAACTAATGTTTCTCAGTTGTTGCTGGTTAAAAGGCTTAGTGCCTACTGCCGGATTCGGGCTTACAGCTGGCTTTTATATCTTCTATGATGACCTCGGCTGGTGGGGTTTGCCATAGAGTAGAGTGGGGCAATGCGCGGACACTCGGTTCGGTTTTACTTGCGCAATACGATTGCGGCTTGGAAGGGGTCTGGGCTAGGTTATGACGTGTATCTCCGAAAACAATTGTTATTTTGCAAAACTAATATCAGAAACGGAATCAGCGACCCCGATTTAGTTGACAAAGAGGTGTAACTTTTGAAAATCAAAGAAAAACGTTGCGTCTGCGCAGAACGATTTTTGGGGAAATTAGTGGTTATGGGCATTTTTCGGTCTTAAGAACACATAGGTCACTATGTGACTAATTTTTCCCGGTCTCTGACGGCGGTGGCCAGACAACAGGGTCGGTCAGGGGATTACCGCAAGGAGTTACCCTAGAACACAAAAACAAACACCAATGAGCCCAAAATGTCCTCTCGATCATGCGCAAAACAGCCCCTGCTTGGGCGCCATTTTTGTGACGCTCTTCGGTGCCTCGGTGGTCTTCGGTGAACATCGGTCATAAAAAATTTATTACTTTTTGAGTGTCTTTTCTTGCTAAACGGAACATACTTTTAGGGGCGTCTGATCCGGCACGCCTAAACATATTTTAAAATAGTTTACATTCTTGTAAAGAAAATTAGACTTATCACATCACAAAAAAAATTGAAAACTTTCAGCTTTTCATCTAAAAAAAAAAGTTTAAATCATAGAAATTCAAATTTTTTCTTAAAAAGAAAATTCGCTGGATCAAAAACTATTTTGCCACAAGTTGCCCTAAATAGCTAATTAACCTAATTTGTTATCTACGATCTCCCCTTTTTATCTATACCAAATTTGGCTGCCCGTTTTGGTTTTATTCTTCTAAACATAGGTGCATGTAACCCGGAAAATATGAAGATTGGAAGTTACGTTGGCGATCCAGTATTAACATGATCAGTTACTGAATTTTGTATTAGGGGAGGATACTTTATTCTTTAGATGGAAAATTATAAAAATATCCCCTCTCTCCCCCCCCTTCATCACATAACGCGGCGAATTGGATATTTAGCGGGACAAAACTTCCGAAGCAAAGTTTGGGACTTAAATAAGAGGTAAGAATATAGTAAACGGTGTAAAATAGTAACCATAAATATTATTCTAGCTTGCTTTGTCTTTCAGCCCCACAAAATTTTTAACACTTACAGTATCCATCGGCTAAATCTCGGGCGCCACCCTTTGGATTTCTGTGGTACAGGGCCCACAAACGCACAAAGGTAGCTTTTACAGAGTGGAGAAAGTAAACCAGAGGTCAGTGCGCAAGACAGAGACAGTATCACTAAAGGTAGACGGGATAGAAAGAGAAATAAAACACCAATATAGAAAACAAAGAAATTATCCTATGTATTGCCTGTTCATAAACATCATACAATATCGTAACCTTAGCCTTATAAACTAAATAGAAACCCTAATGAGTGTGAGCGGGAAAGGGAATGTATGCATTGAAAAGAGACGGGTATACGCGGTTACCTACGGACGGCGGTCGGTACGGAATTCGGATCAGTTAACATAGTTGTCTCGGAAGTACGGTAATACCAGAACCAACGCCGGTTCCCACTCTTTAATGCGCCCGCGTGGATAGATACTTACACTGCGATACCTTACCAGGACTTACCAAGGGCAATCGATATAGGCACTCTTATGTAGACATGTGTGTGCATGACGGTGTTGGTGATTTGTGAGAATGGTTATGTGTGTGTGAGGGAGAGAGCCAGTCCTGTAAACAATGAACCCAGCAACTGGCTCGGGGAAAAGAGGGATGGACGTTCCTGTAAAACGAAAGCAAACGAACCCAGCAACCGACCTAGGATGGGAACCCAGTCCTGTAAACAATGAACCCAGCAACTGGGGGAGGGGGAAGTGAGTAAATTGTGTGTGAGTGAAATGGTATGGGTGTGTGTGTGAGAGAGAGAGAGTGTATGAGTATGAGAGAGAGAGTGTGTATGCAGTGTGTGTGTGTGTGTGTGCGCGAGAGAGCCAGTCCTGTAAACAATGAACCCAGCAACTGGCTCGGGGAAAAGAGGGATGGACGGTCCTGTAAACAATGAACCCAGCAACCGACCGAGGATGGGAACCCAGCAACTGGGGGGGAAGGGTGAGCAGGAGAAACAGTGAGTGTATATGAATAACTGTGTATATAGTGTGTGTATATGAGAGAGACAGGTTATATGCAGTGTGTGTGTGTGTGTGAGAGAGAGAGAATCAGTCCTGTAAACAATGAACCCAGCAACTGACTAGGGGAAAAGAGGGATGGTGGGTCCTGTAAACAATGAACCCAGAAACCGACCGAGGATAGGAAACCAGTCCTGTAAACAATGAACCCAGCAACTGGGGAGAGGGTGAGAGAGAAGGTGTGAATAAGTGTATATACATTGTGTGTATGAGAGAGACAGTGTAGATGCAGTATGTGTGAGAAAGACAGTGTATGTGTATATGTATGTGTGGGTGAGAGAGAAAACCTATAACCATATACCACCTGTTAGGGGAGACGGGGCTGGCTGGTCACTCCATCAGGTCCCATTAGTGGCTGCTTATCTTCCTGCTGGTGCTGCTGCTGCTCCCGCTAGAGCCGGGTCGTCGACTGGAGGCTTCGAGCCGGTGGAACTCCACCGACTGGCGAATGTACGGTGCGATCGCGCTTTTAAATGATTTGTGGACCCCTCCAAATGTTCGCGCCCGTCAGAGGTGGTGGTCGCGCTGCTTAATTCGGCCGCGACGCGACATGATTATTGCCTGATGATTTGCTATGTTGATTAGCGCGGTATTTTATATTATTCTCGAAGAATGCACGTTGCGCAACGTGTTTTATTTTTAGAAATAACGGGCGTATTTTTCTGAGTGTTTTCCTGCAAGAAACCTATTTTTACAACGATTAATAAAAAAGATATGTTTTAAAACGACGTATGATGCATACATTCCTCAAGAAAATTAGTAACTTCGTTACATCCTTATTTAAAAAAAACGTACACAAACACAAAAAAAAAGTTTTGCATAAATCCAACATATATGCGGAATTATTACATGTTCAACAAAACACTTTTTTTTAAAATCGATACATTATTTAAGGCTAACATTTTATAAATAAATACTATAATAATAATAATTTGTCGCATGCGGGTCAAATAAATGTTTGCAAATTTAAAATTAATAATTGAAATTTCAAATTTAAAATATGCTTTATTGTCAACGGTATACACTTATCGAGATAGATTGCTCATGGCATGCTTTGTCGGACAATAGTTTTTTTAATGTATTTTTAAACATTTGGAGAGAGGGACGATGCTTTACGAAAGCAAGAAGAAGGTTGTACATCTTATTGCTCTCACAAATTATTGAGCTGCAAATCAGAGCCTATGAAGGTATTGGTAAACAGAAGTTTCTGAACGTTTGAACCAAATAAAATATTACTACATTTCAAATTTCTCATAAAATTTACCAAATGAGTGATAATCAACACGAATTTAAAAATATTAAAGATTTCGTCAGGATAAACACATTTTATCATTTTTAAACTAGGAAACGACAGTTATAATTAAAAATATGAATACAAATTTTTTATTGTAAAGGCGATTTCACTTTAATTGAAAAATAAATGTAAAATAAAAATAGAAGAATTAGTTGCCGAACTGAGTATAATTAAATTTGAGAACGTTATCCCTAAAGGGGTTAATGATAATGAATGGATCCTACCCTTCGCTAGATACAAAATACATCCTAGTTTTTTCACACTTAAAAATATTTATTGTTATACCAGTCACTAGTTCCTCTTACGAATGCTCGTTTTCTAAAATGGTTCAACTTAAATCAAAACCAAGGAGTACTATGTCAAAAGAGAGACTAGATTCACTTCTCTTTTTGTTTATTGAACAGAAGAAAGCTGCCAATCTAAATTACGATAATGTGATAGACGAGCTTAAAGCTTTAAAAGCACCACACGTTGAATGCGTTTATAAAATATTTATGATTGAACCTTCCAGATATTATATTTTTTTATTTATTTCTGGATCTTAGGTATTATTGTGTATTTTTTTTAAATTATTTTTTATGTGTTTTTTGGTTCAATAAATTGTTTTATTACTTATTATTTTGCGTATTTATTAAATATTTTTAATAGGGATGAAAAAACTGTGAATAACCATATATAGTTTCGAGCCTGAATGATTGTTATTGATTTGATATTGTATATTGTCATTTCAAAAAGCGCACGTTGCCTTGTTTTTTAACGATCATAATGAAGTTGGTTAAATAGTGGAGGTGGCACACAAAAAATCCTCCAGCCGTGAACCTGCAGCGGGTTTTTGGGTTATAAAAAAAGAACCGTTATTGCCTGTCATCTCTTATATATTTAATTTAATCAATGGACCCCCTTGTCAATAAGCCTGCTCACGCCTGTGCTGATAATAGCAAAAACAAATGAAAAGGCACAATCTCTAATATAGTCTTAATTTAGTTTTGAAAGGTATAATATCTTATGGCTCGTAAAAACGTTGACAAAGAAACATAGGGAAAATAAATGAGCAAATTCTATGCATTTAATATTCATGCACATTTCCCCAGAATAAATTTCGCAACCTATTCTAAAACGTCTTTTGTTTGTTAATAATTATCCTTTCCTACTCTGCTTTAGTATTTTGTTTTCATACAAACGGGAATGTCCTGTCGTGATCGTAATCTTAAGAGATGACAGATATTTATCTTTTACTCAGTGGAGGATTAAGCATTTAAGATGCCACAGGTGCACCGTGACGTGGAGCCCTTACCACACCCAAAGTATTTTGAATTCAGATTTTAAGTTAAGTATTTTTTAAAATTAAAAGGACTTAGCTGTCGGTTGCATCGTCTTTATTGTTGATTTCTTAACAGCGATTCTACTGGTGGAGAATCTCTAGTTATAAACTAAAAGCTAATCGTAAGACTACTTGCTTATATAGGTGTATTCATTGAGACATGAACCCTGCCTACCAGGCGGGAAACTTGCGAGAGTCAGGTGACTAGTGAATGTCGCTTCTTTAAATTTTTTCTTCCTCCAGTGCTGCTCTTTCTGTATAATTTGGGCTTCGAAAGACACAATTTTATTGTTTAGGCCAGGCATGTTTGGAAAAACCCGATTTGATGTTTTTTCTCTCAGAGCGTGTTTTACTATCGATCGTTTTATTTCACCTGTATAGGAATTACCCATAAGGGATTTGATACCAGAACAGCACTGGGGCAATAGAAAATTGAAAGAAAGACATTTATTAAATATAACAATAGAACTATCATGAAGTTGAGTATCGATACATCTAATTTTTGGCGACCATTACTAGAACTGACTCCCTCAAGTTTCTTGACTAGTGGGCAGAAATACACGCATTACCGCACATACTTTGTACAAAAGCATGTAGTCTTAAAAATTACTTTTAATGTGGCTTGATAACGATTAGAGATACCAGTTTAGTCAAAACATTGTGAAGAAACCAACAATCAAGACAAGTCCAATAAGTAAGTTCTTCTTTTCCTTATTCTACTTTTGTCGCCAAACTGTAATATGGTTATCCCTAAATTATAGTACAAGAAAAAATCGGTAAATTTCCTTTACCCGGAACTTCACTTATTATGAATCTCTATTTTTATTAGGAATTGTGAAGTATGTCCCAATTTAGCTCCGCACATAGGTATTTAGTTACACATACTATATATACTGTCTTTTTAAGATTTTTATTGGGCGCCATTTTGTTCCGCCATATTGAATTCGAACCAATATTTTACCAGTTTCTACCTATGCCACACTTGATTGTTGGACATCAATTCAAATAAAATGCATAAGTAGTTTTACAATGATTTTTTTAAGTCCGCCATTTTGTTATCCTGTTAAATTCGTCCTAGTTTATTCCTATATCACATTTAATTTTTGCAACAAATTTGAAGTCAAGATTTTTTTACATTGATTTTTTAAGTAATTTTCTTGGTTGGCATTTTGTTCCATCATTTTGAATTCGTACCACAATTTTACTAGTTCACCTCTATATTACACCTAATGTACCAATTTAGAAATTACTCTACCAAGTAGTTTTTTCAGGCTGAATTTTAATATATTTCTTAGGCCGCCATCTTGAATTCATACCAAAATGTTAACCAGTTTATTTTTAAGTAACATTTGATTTCTGTGTAAAATGTGAGGTAACCTAGATAATTAGTTTTTTTTTATATTTCACCAGGCCGCAAATTATTTCCGCCATATTGGATATTTACCAAAATGCTACTAGGTTATCCCCATAAGTCAATCCGGGGGGGGGGGGGGGTTTAACCATGTTACAAACTGACAGACAGACAGAGGGAACTGAAAATACATGTTCTCTGGTGCCTAGAAACGCTAAAACTTGAAGCAAACCATCGAGGGAGATTTTTATACGATTACAATCACTTTATTTGGCCAGCTCATCTCTATATAATTCTTGCACCAAAATTTGAGCTCAGTCTAAGTAGTTTTTATAGGCTGCTTTCTTTTAATATTTTAAGCCGACATTTTATTTTGCCATTTTGTATTCCTACCATAAATCAGTCCATTTCTTCTTAATACTTGATTTTTTTGCTGAATTCAGGTAAATTGGGTAAGTATATTTTAGTAACATTTTTTTAACATTTCACTAAGCCGACATTTTGTTGGGCGATCTTGAATTTTTACTAAAATATTTCCTGTTTCGAGGGAAGTGAAAGCTTTATTTTAAATGACAAGAATATTACAAAGGATAGGTACAAAATTTCAAACAAATTCTTTGGTAATATTAAGAGGTATATTAACAAATACACTAAGTTTAATTTATGAAAAATCTGACTTGTTTAAAGTAAGTAGCCTTTACATTGGCAAATGTATCTATCGGTGATTCATAATAGAGTTGTTGGACAACATCATTCTCTGTGAACATAATTGTTGAATTACTTAACCCTTTTAAGTACGTTAAATCAACTCTCGCTGCTGGTATAACAGATAGGCATGTTAAAAAATGTTTAAATCAGAGTCTACAATAGGAAATACAAAATGAATTCCATTTCATAACAATTTTTACATATCTCCTGGATTTAAAACGTTTTTTTAGTTAGTGCAGGTTTTCAAAGTAGAGAACTCTATCTTCAAAATAACCATTATCGATGTTATATTTATATTTTACCATTCATATCGATAATTAACATGGAGTCGCAGAAAAAATATTGCGCTAGCTAATACTACGATAGGTACTGAATAACACACACACACAAACACACTGATTACCAAAAAAACATGTGCTGTACTGGACTAATGAAGACCTTAAGTCAGAAACACGTGTCTATAGTTGGCCAAATTTCTTTGATATAGCGGTTATCGCAAAAAAAGCCGAGTTAATCTTTTCCTACTTTAAGTTTCGCCACAAGTGGCTATATGCTGCTTAGTGATAATAGAGTATCAAGTCCGGTGAAGATTTAGGACGTTCTCTTGGTAAGCACAAACTGCCGGTTTTGCTCCTGTTGATGATTCTGATCTTATTTTGTGTATTAATTTTGGCGCTAGTTGTACTCGTCTTTCAACTAGTTAACTGTACTGATGAAGATCTTAAGTCAGAAACACGTGTCTATAGTTGTTAGCTTAGCAAATTTTATTGCTTTAGCATTGATCCAGAAAAAAAAAAATATATATATATATATATATATATATATATATATATATATATATGTTATATCTGTTTATAGCCACGTGTAGGCAATGACCTTCGGTCACACGGTATCGGATGTAGCAATTTCAACATTTCAAGGAATGCATTGTAAGCAGTACCTTCGAGTTGCAATTCCCACAGCTGGAAGGTGCCGCATCAGCATTTTAAAACATATAAAACGCTCTGAATTGTAAATATTAGTTAGTTCATATTATATACCGTTTTTATGCCAGTTTAAGTTCCGATATTGTATAAAGTAATTTCAAAGTTAAATAATAAATTTTTTTAAAAAGTGAATTTTTGAATTAATAGTATAACAAATTGGCGCAGTCGGTAGGATTCGTTTAACGTAGGCAGAACAAGGAAGACCTAACTGTTGACGGCGGATTCAATCCCTTAACGAAGAAAAGAACCACATTTAAGGCGTCCTCACTCGAAGATACCTGCGGAAGGAACACCTAGTGAAACCCCTGGCAGTCCTGAGAGAATAAGACGACTAATGCTCCTGCTAACGTAAGTGACATTGAATTATCCCGTTTGAGTGTTGTATCTTATTTTTATTCTGTTTCTGTTCGATTTTCTATACGTGATTTTTCTACATACTTCCTGATTTTAGTTTTATAAATTTAAAAAGAAAGGTGAATTTTATATGCTAATTTTCTTTCTCCAATACTTGCCTAATATTTTGTTTTCCCCCAATTTATATTTTGAAAATTAAAAACAAATAGTATTTAGCAAAATGCCCGAGACACGTTCCCAACAATCTCAACAAACTCAGCCACCTACCCAGCAACCGATACAAGGTGCTGAGGTAGAAATTGAGCCTTACAGGCTTTCCGAAATATTTTCTATAGTGCCTGATTTTGAAGGCGATCAAATCTCCTTGGGTACCTTTTTAAACGCGTGCGATTGTGCTAATCAAATGGCAACAACTGACCAAAAACTGTTATTAACGATTCACATTAAAAACAAACTTAAAGGTAGAGCCGCGCAATTAGTAAATTTAAGAAACCCTGCAACATATTGCGAGATTAAACAACTCTTAAACCTTCATTTTGGCGACTCGAGGGACCTATCGTCTCTTATACAAGACCTTCAAAGACTCCGCCAAGTACCTGGCGAGTCCGCCCTTACATTTTACAATCGCTTACAGGTTTTGAATGCAAAAATGCTCTCAAGTATTCAAAAAGCTTCCAACCTAAGTAATGATCAAAAAGCTGCCCAAAGCAAACTAATTGAGACAATGACCCTAAATACTCTTTTAACTGGACTAGAACCTCGCCTAGGCCAAATTATTCGTGCAGGTAATCCAAGAGACCTTTTAGAAGCTCACTCCCGCATTAGGCGTGAACTACAGCTCTCATATTTCGAAACTCAAAAAGTAAATAAACAAATTTCTCCGAAACCTCCCCAACCAATTAGGAAACAGTTACCACAAGTTATAAAATGTCTGAAATGTGGACGCAACGGCCACATAGCTGCAGAATGCCGTTCCCAATCAATGTCTCATCCTAGTTATTCTCAAAATAATAGTAACATAAATTATCAAAGGCAGTTTCCTTCTTCTAGCCAAGTGCCTCATTTTTCACAGCAAAATAGACCCAACACATTTTCGTCTCAATATAGACAACCTGCAGCTACCCAACAGAGTCATGCTGCATCTCGTCCACCTCTAATGCAAAAAAATTCGAATTTCTCTCCAAATCAACAAAGAGCTCACCATGTAAATTATGATTACCAATCTTACGAAGGACCACAATATTACGACGAATATTCTCAAGATGATAGCAACTAGGAATACCAAGAATATTATACTGAAAACGAACAAACACAATTCGAACAATTTGATAACTCAGATTTCCAAAATTTTCCACCTCTTCTTTACAAAAACCATCCTCCGGAGATCACTACCCAATCAAACAATTCGGTGTCGGAACTGCAGAGTCAGATTCAGACAATGAATTTAGACGATTTGGACCCCAATGTGAATTTTCCGGAACAAGAGTTCCTTTAAACCCGTTTCTTACTGTCAACCCCAAGAACCTCTCTACTATATAAACGATGCCTCAAATACATTCAAACTTTTAATTGACACCGGAGCAGGGATATTCATTTTTAAAGAAAATACGGTGAAAAAGTTTCCCCTCAGATCACCAGAAAACGTAACTATTCAGGGAATAACAAATCAGAAATTGTCTATATTTGAATCGACTCTTGTCCCTTTTGAAATAGGTAACCCACACAAGGTATACATTTATAACTTAGATATCGATTTTGATGGAATCTTAGGACTTGATTTTCTCGAACATTATGAGTGTATAATTGATCTTAAATCAAAAAATTTAATAACGAACTTTAAAACGATTGCGTTGCATAAAGTTGAGGCTATTACAACAGAAAAAAATGTCGATAAAAACGAGATAAACAACAAAATTTCTATTGACGCTCGCACAGAAAAAATTTTTAAATTAACATGTAACTTAAAAAATACAGACGCCCTATTAATGTCTCAAAAAAAGAAAAAGTTCGTTTACCAATTGCTATTGTACATGTTAACGAAAGCGGTGAATTTATGACTTCTATTTTAAATGCTAACGCCATGCCAAAAACCATCGATTTTTCCGATCTTTCTATCGAACCATTTACCCCTAATGATGTTGTCTTAAACCTTAACACCCAAGATAATTATGAAGCCGATCAAATCGACAGAATACAGATCATTCGAAACGAATTAAGAACCGAGCATCTTAATTCCGAAGAAAAGGAAATGATCACAAATCTCTGTCTAGAATACTCTGACATATTTTACATCGAAGGTGATAAACTAACTTTCACCGATGAAATCAAGCATGTTATAGAAACTAATAATGCAAAGCCCGTTTTCACAAAATCTTATAGGTATCCTCAGATACATAAAGAGGAAGTGAAAACACAGATGGAAAAGATGTTAGACCAGGGAATTATACGGCCTTCCATTTCACCATGGTCCTCACCTGTATGGGTGGTACCCAAAAAACTTGATGCGTCCGGGAAACAAAAATGGCGTGTAGTTATTGACTACAGAAAGCTCAATGACCTCAGTATTGATGATAAATATCCCCTACCAAACATTTCAGACCTTTTGGACCAACTTGGTAATGTCAATATTTTTCTACGCTTGATCTCGCGTCCGGCTTTCATCAAATTGAGATCAATCCCGATGACATACCAAAGACAGCATTTTTAGTTGACAATGGACACTATGAATTTGTCCGCATGCCATTCGGTCTAAAGAATGCCCCGTCTACGTTTCAGCGCGTCATGGACAACATTCTCTTGGGCATTCAAAACGAGCGTTGCCTTGTATATATGGACGACATAATCGTCTACTCTCCCACCATACATGAGCATATAGACCGGCTAAAAGAAGTCTTTAAGCGTCTCCGAAACGCAAACCTCAAAATTCAACCAGATAAGTGCGAGTTTTTAAGGAAAGAAGTTGCCTATCTGGGACACCTCGTTACCAAAGATGGTGTTAAACCTAACCCTTCAAAAGTGGAATGCATTCAAAATTTCCCAGAACCAAAAAACGCAAAGGATATTAAATCTTTTTTGGGATTAGCGGGTTATTACCGCCGATTCATTCCAAACTTTGCAAAAGTATCCAAGCCGTTAACTAAACTCTTGAAAAAGGACATCCCATTCTTCTTTGATTCAGAATGTAAAAGTGCATTTGAAGAATTAAAGAAAGCCCTAATTTCAGACCCCATTCTAATCTATCCTAATTTTGAAGAAACTTTCCTCCTTACCACAGACGCAAGCGCATTTGCAATAGGCGCTGTGCTGTCCCAGGGACCAGTCGGAAAAGATCTCCCAATAGCCTTTGCATCCAGAACACTCTGTAGTGCAGAAACTAAATATTCCAGCATCGAAAGGGAGCTACTAGCAATTGTATGGGCAGTAAAGCATTTCCGCCCTTATCTTTTTGGACGAAAGTTTAAGCTTATTACAGACCACAGGCCGTTAACATGATTGTTTTCAATTAAAGATCCCGGAAGCAGACTTGCGCGATGGCGTCTAAAATTAGAAGAATACAACTATAAAATAGAACATAAACCGGGAAAAATAAACAAAAATGCAGATGCTCTATCGCGAATAAAAATTAATTATTTCCAAGAATGCGCAAATTTCCGATCAAAATTCCCCATTTTTGCAGCCAACGAAAATAATAGCGAAAACGAAAATCAAAACCAGCCAGAGTCCAATGACGTCGAGATAGACGACGAGTACATTACACAGGAATACAACAAGTTTGTAGACCTATACCAAACCAAATCAATAATTGACTATTCCAAAGTCGAATTTTCAAATTCACAGCTTTTAGATAAACCACATAAACTAATTATTACCTTTTTCTGGCAAAATAAACTAGAAGAAATGCATTACAAAATAATCGAAGATATCTTCGAAGAAAGCGTTCATTTTGAAAACATGAGCGTTAACATTGTCTCTAGCAAAACCGTGAAAGATAGAAAATACTTTATTAACCCAATACCATTTGATCCGGAAATTGTAGCCCAACACTTGTTCTATGTCCTATTTAAGACCCAAAATGAATTCGACCCTTCCAAAACGTATTACGTGGAAAATAACCTAGCACTGCCTATCCTCTAAATTTTCTCATTCATTTTCGCCGACAAAGAAATAAAACTTAAAATATGCCAAAATGTTGTAAAAACCCCAGACGCCGACGAAATACCCTAAATTTTAGAACACTACCATTCAGGCAAAACTAATTTGCATAAAGGAATTAACGAGACAGTCAGGCGCATAAGAGAAAATTACAATTGGCCGAATTTAACAAAAGACGTCGAAAAATTAATAAAAGGCTGCGAAATATGCCAAAAGGTAAAAATATGCTGAAAAAACCTAAGTACGCCTCTCGTCATAACGGAAACTCCGAAAACCCCATTTGAGAGGATAAACATTGACATCTTCGAATATCCAACCAGATATTACGCACTTACGATCCGAGACGAACTTACAAAATTCACACAGGCTTACGCAGTCGAAGACAAAAAAGCGTCGACAATTGTAAATACCTTATTAATATTTTTCCAACACTTCGGTACGCCCCTAAGAATACATTGTGACTATGGGCGCGAATTTCACAACTCATTATTCAAAGATCTTTGTGAACTATTTAACATAAAATTAACTTTCTCTAGTGTCAATCACCCCCAGTCTAATGGGTCCATTGAAAGGTTCCATGCAACCTTATCAGAAATGATTAGAGCAAATATAGCCGAAAACCCAAAAGAACATCCCTTTAATGTTTTACCCTACGCGGTGATCTGCTACAACAATACGAAAACGAAATTTGGTCACACGTCAAGTAGACCACCCGAAACTTTATACAAGCAGGAAAAATTAATATCAAAATTCGTAAGAGACCTTAATAACCGTATGGAATATTTTTACAAAATCGCTAGGGCAAAAACAGAACGACAAAAAGAAAAAGCAAAAGTCAGGTTTGACGAACACGTAACTAGTATCCCTGAATACAAAGTCGGAAATAAAGTGTATGTTAAAGAGTCACAAATAAAATCTAAAGCCGAAAACAAATTTAATGACCCTTTTGAAATTACAGAAGTTTTTCAAAATTCCGCTATCCTTCTTAATCCTCGAACAAACCAATCAACTAAAGTCAACTTCGATAGGCTAAAACCCTATTTTGAATAAGTATTCTTCTTCTTTATAGATTCCTCGGGCTCTTCTCGGTAGGCCTGACCCAATTTTCGATTACACCTATCAACAACACACTCGGAATATTCTTCCACGAAGAAGGTTCTGTAAAAGTGTCAAACGACAAATGGACACTCCTCGTGTATAAAGATCTTTCTTACATAAAGGAAGCAATCGCGAATAATGATAAGATCCTAGAAGGATTGTTATATGGCTTTGTAGACGTTGACTCGCCCAGAATGTTATCTTTCAAATCCGAAATACAAACTCATGTCAGCCTGCTCGATCAAATATCCGACACTGTCAATTTAAAACACAAAGAAATAATCGCGGAGACGAAAAAATACAGTTACAGGGAGAAGCGCGGAATATTCAACGGTATAGGCACTGTCTGGAAATCCATAAATGGAAACATCGATTCTTCCGACGGTGAGTACTTCAATGAATGCATTGATAAAGTCTCTCAAGACGAAAGACATATCGAAAATCTCCTCAAAAATCAGATATCGGTTACTACCTCAGTAATAAAAACATTTAACGCGTCAATACAAAAACTTCAAATAGACGAAGAAACATTTAACCGGGACATAAACGAAATCCACAAATCGATAATGGACATTTCCGACGACCTCGCATTTTACCATGCCCAGATAAGAACTCTAGATTTATGTGAATCATTAATGGAGAGTTATTCTTTTAGAGAAAATTTTCTTAACGACGCTCTGAACGCGATATCATTCGCTAGGCTAAATATCTTGCACAGTTCAATAATAACCCTGGGAGATCTGATTAGTTCCCTTCAAGAAATTTCACAATCTCTCAGAAAAAATAATCTTCCTCTACCTGTATACTATTCAACGCTTGCCCAGTATGTTGAGATTATCGAGCTTGAAGCATATCAATCTGATACTAAAGTAGTGTTTATTCTAAAAATACCCTTAGTAAAACCTGAAAGCTATACTTTGTATCATCTCTATCCAATACCCGTATTAGATAATCGAAGAGAATTTCATTATATAATCCCTACAACACAAAAATATATTGCGCGGGACCATGATTCAATGTTATATATTTCATTTCAAAACCTGGAAAGCTGCAAATCACTAGGACGAGGCCAAAAGATCTGCTCAAATGTTCTACCCTACCCGATAGACAGTGAAGCGATTTGCGAAGCTCAGCTACTTAGAGGATCAAACCATTTACCAAAGACGTGCCAGGTATCTCTTCTTCTTGCAAAAGGATACAACGTTAAAGACATCGATCAAAACTTCTGGTTGATTACAGTGTCAGATCCACAACCAGTTACAATAAAGTGTGAAGGAAAAGAGGTCAGGACAAGTATCATCAATGTCAATTCCCTTCTTAGACTTCAGCCATATTGTAATGCCTTTGTAGGAAGCACAAGAGTTCACGACAAAGCACTCATTGATAAGTATCAAAATGTTACTTATAAAAGCCACCCAGTGATAATCCCATACAAGTGCTGCCAACATATTTCATCGAAGCTTCACATTCCAGACCTTAAACCCCTAAAACTGAACCAGATAGACGTAGAAGATCTCAATTTGCCCAGCACAAATTGGACCAATACTCCGAAGAACTAGACAAATTAATCAAACAACCTTTTGTCTATAAACATCTGTCATGGTTCACGATCGTCACGATAGTTCTTCTAGTCAGTCTGCTCGTCTTGTACATAATGTGTAAGTGTCGCCGTAAAAGACTACCCAGCATCACCATGGCTCCATTGGATGATGGTTCACCACCTCCGCCTAGACCACAACAGCGAAAGACAGTCAAACTCAGGCTCAGCAGCATCCTTGCGAGAAGACGGCCAGCCATCCACCCTCAAACCCAAGAAGAAGAAGACGAAGACGAAATATAATGATCTTACAAAAGTTTACACAGGGTGTTAACTTTTGACCAAAAGGGGGAGTTGTTATATCCGTTTATAGCCACGTGTAGGCAATGACCTTCGGTCACACGGTATCGGATGTAGCAATTTCAACATTTCAAGGAATGCATTGTAAGCAGTACCTTCGAGTTGCAATTCCCACAGCTGGAAGGTGCCGCATCAGCATTTTAAAACATATAAAACGCTCTGAATTGTAAATATTAGTTAGTTCATATTATATACCGTTTTTATGCCAGTTTAAGTTCCGATATTGTATAAAGTAATTTCAAAGTTAAATAATAAATTTTTTTAAAAAGTGAATTTTTGAATTAATAGTGTAACATATATATATATAAATATATATATATATATATATATATATATATATATATATATATATATATATATATATATATATATATATATATATATATATATTATATATATATATATATATATATATATATATATATATATATATATATATATATATATATATATATATATATATATATATATATATATATATATTATATATATATATATATATATATATATATATATATATATATATATATATATATATATATATATATATATATATATATATATATATATATATATATATATATATATATATATATATATATATATATATATATATATATATATATATATATATATATATATATATATATATATATATATATATATATATATATTATAAAGAAATATGTCAAAAGATCTCACGAGTAATACCGGAATTAATATCTTAGTCAGGAAAACGTACAAAACACTTTTTTTAGGCTGTCGTTTCACAAAAAGTCATTTTCAACAATACTCCATTCAGTGGACAGAAAAAGATTCAAAGAACATATTACATTTTAGGGATTTCGTTTTTTGGTTGTATTTCTTCATTTTTAGATATCGATATACGTATTTCGGTCCCCAATTTTCTTTTTATCTTGCTATATTATGTGCTTTATTTGAACAGTGTCTTTTCGCAATGACACAGAAGTTTACTGAAATTGTATCGTATTTTGATATTCCATTTACGAAAATAAGAACATAACTAAATTGTTCTCAACGTTAGTAAGTAAGTTTATATCTCCTTTATTTCCTTTAAAATCCCATTGCGTTAGAAGTCTTGCCAAAATACTTGCAAGCTAAAGTTTCAGTAAACTTCCTATGGAAAATGTAAACTCCCAATCATAAATGAAACGTGTAATTTGTTTTTGATAATTAAAAAATTTTGGGTTAAATTTATTTTTGCAAAAATAAACAAAATTGACATTTGTTCTTTATATAGTTTAATTAAGTGATTGGACTTTTATGTTTTTTGTGCATTCTCTACAACGCAACGCTTCGGTCTTTACTACCAAATGAAATCTGAAAACTTCAATTTAAGATCCGCAAAAGCAAAAAACTTTGCTCTGAAAACAAAAAAAAAATCTTAGAACTGCTCGGGATAAATCAACCTGTCCGATAACCTAGATATTTTAGAGAGAGAATGGACTGTATTTTTAAATTTAATTAGCAAAAGCAGTAAATTTGCTTTTACCCACAACTTCCTTCGGCCATAATTCCACTACGTATAGATAACACATTTTATATATGCATATAATTATCTAATTTTATACAAATTCTGGACACCGCAATTTGTTTAATTTTTTTTCAAATTTATTAACAAACAACTAGTCCGCTGGATAGACGAACTTAACATGTACATTTTGTAACAAAATTCAGGTTTAAATTTTTTAGATAATATTTGAGTTATTAAATTGCGGTTTTCAGCATTATCTAGCACAAGTTTCATGTCAAGGAGGTTATAAATGTAGTGTTTTGCAACAAATTTTCTCAAAATTTTCTTACACGGACACAAAATGAGACATTTTATTACCATAGAATGGTCTACGCCCAAAAAAAAAGAAAACAGTTTTCTATTTTTTTTTCGGTTCATATCAAGGTGTTTTCAAGAAATTGAACACGTTGGTTTTCTCAGCTTTTGAATGCATTGAACAATTGTCCCTTATCTTAAGTATGATGCTTTAACATGCCTATTAGTGTGCATAGTGCCCAGAGGCCATTATATTAAAAAAGACCATTATATTAAAAAAATCTGTTTTGCGTATTTTTTATTACAATTAACTCTCATGTTACGTCAAACGCCAAAACATTAGGATTCCTTAATTGTTATGTAAAATTAAGTAATAATAGACTTGCCTGCCGAAACGGTGTTTAGCATTTAAAATGTCGTTTATTTTTATACTTTCAAATAGCCTTCTGATTTTAATTTGAACGGGGCCTTTGCTCGTAAATCGTCAACATGAATATTGGTTAATTTTTAAAAGATAGAATATATATTAAATCTAAAAGTTGTAGCGTTTATTATTTAATTTATGGAACATTAGTGTCTATGTATACGGGACGTCTCAAAAATGTGTATTCGATCAAACATACATATACATTTTTTAATGGAACACCCTGTATATCAAAGTGGGTCTGTTCTTGCTGATTATAAATATACTAAATTTGATACCTTTAACTTAAAGACATCAAGAAAAACCTTGCCATAAAAAGTAACGTATATCATGAACCGAAAAATGAAAATTGAAGAAAACGGTTTTTTTTAGTATTTAGGCAATTTTGTAATAGTTAAAGTACAAGAAAATTTTGTAAAAATACAAAGTATTACATAATACTTTGTATAAGACAATTAGTTGTAGGACTTTTCCGACCCCTATGCAATAAAATCTATGCCTAGACTAGACAGTGCAATTCAATATCTTAAATGAATGAAAAATTTCCGTGTGTAAGTTGGTCTGTCAAGCATATGGATTTAGATGTATAGTATAATTTATTTTTACTTCCCTAGTAAAAAGGATATAATGTCATCGTGAAAAAATCACTCTCCGAGATTTTTGCAGTTTTAATGTTACCCGACCCGTCTCGCGTCGGTCTGACTGCGCGCAGCATAGCTCAAAAACCTCTTATCCGATGATGATGACTTTAAATTTTGGTCAAAAATCAAGGGTCATCTGGGGATTGAATAGTAACATTTTGGTAAAAACCTAAAATAGCGGACTCCCAAAAAAATCAAACCACTTATCGAATGGAACTCAAATTTTGCACAAAAAGCAATTGTGATATAGGGATAAACTAGTATGAAGCCGAGGTCAATTGGTAATAAAAGTCAACTTATTATTATTATTATTATCGAAATTGAAAATCAAATTCGCAACAAATATTGGGTTCCAAGTCCATCCCGGATGCTTGCATCAAAAGGAGTGGGCTGGTTTCTATCAGTTCTATGTGTTGTCCTGTAAGAATGTTCCCACGTGGCAAGTACCTACTGAGCAGGACTTGTAACAGTTTAATTTTGTTATAAGTGCATTTCATTTTATGATTAATTTAATATTATAATCTACTTTAGTGTTAAGTTTAGTGATTAATATTTATGCCTTGTTGGTTTGATTTACATAGATTTTAGTAGTTTTGTTATTAGAAGCGGTTACATTGTTCATATTTAAGCAAAATATAAATTCAACACCTTTTGCAGCAAATTTCGGTACACACTGTACCTATATCTGAAATATATAGGATAGAAGATATAAAGGAATAATTTTCAGTAAATGGTACAAGTTTAGCGTTCGAATCATAGATGTCGCCAAAAAAAAATCAGTTCAATTTTTTTATTTAATTTTGCCGAATTTAATAATTAAGTCGATATTATGTATTAATATTGAACTGTAAATACTTGTATTAAAAAAAAAGGTTGCCTTGATAAATATTTCTTTTCAGATATACATAGGATTATTTTTAGACTATAGATACTATATATACACCACTTCATACTTTCTCTTAAATCTACATTTTATTATTCGTGTTCCCTTTTGCTGTAAATATGTAACATATAAAGGTATTTTCATTTAAGTTAGACATAAATAAACCAAAGGTATTTCTCGATTCAATATTAATACCTTTTTTTCTTGAGACTATATAAACTACAGCCTTCTTATAATTTCTATCAATGTTTGATGGTCCGAAATTCAGATCGACTTTTGTTTTGTCCATAGTTGCATAATTACTTGGAGCCTATTATAAACTGAAATTTCGTTACGTCTGCGTCTGATGCATTTCCTAAAATAAATAGTTAATAATTGTGTGAATAAATTCCTATTTTATGGTTAAATAATGAGTTTATACAGTTGAGAAAATTCTATTAAATGAAACTCAACTTACGTTTCATTTTTATGGCATTTAACTACTCCTGCATTAGCACATCATTTTTTTTTGACTCTTTGGTACTCTACTCGGGACTAATATTTGACTTTTCTGGGTGGTCCTTTTCCATTATTACTAGAGTAATTAATTAAATATTATTTGTTTATTTACGTTTCCATTTCGCCTAGGCGTTGCTTTTAAATTTCAGGTTAGTTGTTTCTGTCAATGTTATTATTGCGTTGTCTCGGAACTTTTCGGATCTATTCGGCTAAGACTTCCATATTAACTTATTCTTGAAACCCTCCATCCGGTACTTCCTCATATATAGAGCGCAGGCATCTTTTTCGCTGTTGCCAAGTGTATTCCTGCATTATTTCCTGTATCTTTCTCAACCAATGGAGAGTCTTTTTCTTGTCTAACATGTTAATCATATTCTTGTTTTATTCCGACTATGTGCTCTTTTGGCAAGGTTGTTAGCACCTGACATTCTAGCCAATGGTATTCCGCCACCTTGGTTAACCAAAGTTCTAGATGGAAAGGAAGCTGGGGGAACACATTTTTCACTTTTCTGGTCACCTACAGATAACCCACAGGTCTTCAGCGCGAGTCTGAGGAAATAAACCCGGAAAATCTTGGAAATCCGTTAGCGGGATTTTTCCTCAACACCGCAATAGTTTTTCGGACACATTATAGTTTGCACTGTGAGTGTTATTTTTCGTGCTAGAAAATCTCTCTAAGAGAGGATTTTACCTGAAGAATGGACCAGACCGCCATTTTCCATGCCCTTGTACTTGGCACGTGAAACCACTTTCTGACTAGAACTGAGTGACCCTATTGGATAGGTAATTTTCTTTAATATCATTTATCCTGAAAAGGGTATATTTTTTTTTCTTAAATTTTGCTTGATTTTCGATTTCGTAATTTGGTAACTTTTCTCATTTTTTTTTTGGAATTAACCTTTGCTCGGGTGAGACGATTATTTTTTGATGCAACAGGGGCTAGTTTTTATATATTTTTTTTTGAAATCTTAAATATTAAATGCAAGTGTAACGAGTTCATACGAAGACACATTTTTAGTTTGAATTTCGTCGAACATCTTTTACCTCAGTAATTTGATTAATTTTCTTATTATATTAACCATATTTTGTGGATCGTAAATTGGCTCTATTTTATTTTAAAATAAAACCACAATATTTAAGCACCACACATAGTGTGATTTGATTACTGCGTTCGTTCTTTTTAGTAGATAATAAACAGATTAATAAATGGCTTGCAGAGGTTTTCAGTAACAATTAAGTATGACGTATATTGCTTCTCTTTTCGTTTGTGCATTTTGATTTGCCGCTGGAAAATAATTAGTTAAATAAAACCCTTTTTTTTAAGCTGGTTATATTATAATTTAAATATATTTGTGCCTTTTGATTTTTCTTATTGCTCCCTTATTATATCTATATTTTTTGTAAGTATTCTCACAACGTTTCGCTTAAATATTTGCTATTCTTCAGGTCTATACATACCTTCTTTTGTTAAGATTTTGCTTTTTATTTTATTCTCATTTCTATTTAAATTGGCCGAGGTCAGTCTAAATTTTCTATTTATTTTATACGGGAAATTGTTATAGTAATCGATTTTGTTACAAATTTATTTATTGTAAATTGAATTCAGTTTTGTTGGAGTCAGTTATAATAATGTGCTTATATTTTTCTTACCCAACGTTTCGATTAATTTTAGGTCATGATCAGGGCCTAAATTTTTTTTAGTATTAGAATTATTTCTACTTTATTACGTATTGCTAATTTAAATCATTCGGATTCAGTCGAAACCTTGTATTTATTTTAGTATTAACTCTGGTTATTGAAATTATATTTGATAAAGTAAATTTTGGAATTTTCTTTTTCGGTCTTAGTTTGTATTTGTGGATTTGTTGGATTTATTGACACAACGTTTCGACTGAATTTTCGATACCCATCAGGGTATTTTGTGCTTATTGATGGTATCTTTAGTGATTTCCTTTTAAATTATTTTATTGTATTTTTTTATTTTGTTGCTTGCGGTTTTAATTTATTTGAAGAAAAGTTCTGATTATTGTCTTGAAATTAATTAAATATTTTTTTTTATACTTCTCGGTAGTACTAAATTTTTAAAATTAAATTATTGTTCTGACACTTCAGTTAATTTTGAATCATTAGAAACCTTTTGGGGATTTTTTTTGAATTAATTAAAATTATTTGGGTTTTCGTTATAGACTTTAAATCACTATGAAAAATTCTAGAACATTTTTGTTTTCATAGGGTTTAAGTCAGGGGCCAACTGTAAGTCACAGTCCTAATTTCAAGTCAGGGGCTAATTGCAACTGCAAGTCACAGACATAATTTCAAGTCACGGAGTTAACTTCAAGACTCGGGACTAATCCCATGTCACGGGCCTAGTTTGAAGTTAGGAGCGCTTCAGAACTTCCAGGTGCTGCTGGATTTGGTGACACTTATTGTTTACATTTTTCTTTTATACCGTAACTGATAACACACTTATTGTTTATATTTTTCTTTTATACCGTAACGTATAAATAGATTTTTTTTACTTATTTGTGTGTTTTATTTAGCTCACTCTTTTTGTCTGTCCGAATAACTTTTTAGATTTTATTAAAATTTCTGAAGAAGCAAGTGCCGCGAAGATCAAGGGGCTTCTGGATGTCGATGAAGGTGTTAGTATGCAGTGTTTTCGGAATTACTCCATTTGATGATTCGATGATCAGTATCACATGAACCTTATTCAGTTGCGACATCTGCATGTTGTTATTGTTCGGTACAGCGACATCTACCAAATAAGCTGTCTTTGCACATCATGCCGATTATTCGTCACCAGTTTGTCGCTGATAAATGCCAGGTCGTAGTACAGTTTTAACGCATTATTTTAAAGCACTGCACTGAGTTGGTATTTATAATAAGGCACAAAGGTGTTCAAGAGCCCGTATTTATTGGCAAGCTTCTGGTCTATGATGTTACACACCTGGTTATGTCTGTGTTTGCTAGGTAACTGCAACCAGATGTTATATGAGGTATGGTGTCTGAACTTTCGCTATATTTTCGACACTTATCAGCTTCAACGGATGCCTTGGTCCTGTAATGCCATCACAAATCATTCTGTCTCTAGAAATAATTGTTCATCCTTCAGCCACCTGATGGATGCTTCCTTCTCTATGTGTGGTTGATTGAAGTCATTGTAATGTCGGCCGTGCAGTGCCATCTGAGTCTACTGTTCTTGTTTGTCGAAGTCTGAAAGTGCTTTGATGTGATGATGTTATCACTTGCGAGATTGAGTGGAGAGTATGAGTTGTCACTTAGGGGCACTAAGCGGTGGAGGCTTGATGTTTGTGCCTTGTTGATGAAGAAATCTCTCAATTTTTGCAGCTGTTGGGAGTGCGAAGGTCATTCGGAGAGTCGATGGCCTTGGGTGGGGGACTTGTACTTGATCATAATTAGGTGAGTAGTTCGTTGTTGTCCCTCTAGTTCCGTATTAGTCCATTTCAAGATTCCGAAACTGTAGGTCAACACGTGCGCAATTGCTGTAATGAGATTTCTGTCTTCAGAACACCTCGCACTCTCTGAACTTACTGATCTCTCAGCTTTCCTTGCTTATCCTGGAGCAGTCTAGCTTGTTGGAATCGTTTATTATTATTATTATTATTATTATGATTTCCTGTTTTCACATTTTCAGAGTTACTTTCTACGTTTTTTACGCTTTCCAGAACTAAACCATAGTTCTAAGAAAAGCGTATCCTTGGTTAGGTGATGATTTTTCGTATTATAGCCGCCGTCTTCAGTAATGTTGTCTGTTGAAGCACTTGGGGATTATCCCAGCCAGAAGTTTATTAATTCTTTAGTAGATTTTGAGATTGCAACCATTGCGCCACTGAGTATAGGTATCACTTGTGTTTTCCTTTACCACGTTCGTTGTATTAAGTTGAAGTCCGAAGTCCTAAATCAATGATAAGGAAAACACCGGACCTCTTATGTTTTATGGTAATATCGGCCTTATTCGCAGGTATATGCCTGTCAGTTTGTACTTGCGTGTTGCGTTTGGGCAGTCAACAACAGCTGCTATATGATCATACCACATATTGGTTTTGTTTATGTTGTAGTGCTCTAACACACCAATGAAGATGAACAATTGTGACGCTCAATATATTCTTTGCAGGCCAGAATGAAACATCCAGAACATGGTGAATTGTCTCATCTACAGTTCTGCATAATCTGAATTTCGGATCATTGGTGGTTTTAAAAATTCTTGTTTTAATATAGTTAGTTATTACTTGATCTTGACAAGAAATGATAAGCCCCGCAGTTTCTCCTTTTAGTTTTCAGCTTTCAACCATCTCCAAATTAGTTCTTTATCTATATGTGTTTTTTATTGCTTCTGCTACTCACCATGCATTACTTTATTTTCTCAATTTTGTTCTTTGTTCTTGAATTTCAAAACACTTTGCTATCATTGTATCTTCTGTTAAAAGTTTAAAAAAATAATATTAAATAATAATAATATAGAAATATATTAAAAACAAATAAAAAAATCGGTAAATTCGCTTTTAACCATGACTTTCCTCCAACAGAATTCCACTAACTGGTCACAATTTTAAAAACATTAAAAATAATTACTAAATAAACAGCTAATTTAAGTGATGTGTATGGTTTATCTAAACTGACCATATTTTTTGTTTTAGGGTTTCGGTGGTTTTTCCTGCTCAATATATACTCTTGAGATTAAGTAGGCCCCTTTCTCCATTTCTGCTTAATAAATACAAGCGTTGAATAGCTGACTAGCTTAGATCTATTTCACTCTATTTAATGATCCTCACGGAGTAGGTTAGCACTGGAACAGCCCAGGTATTGATGGCCGAGATGAGGTTCATACCATTTAATTTGGTATTTAGGAGCTTAGCTAGCCTGTTTTTCTGGTTGTATGGGGAATATCCAGGCTCTGCTGAAAAACCAGATACTTGTATGTATCTTCTTGCGCTGTAGGGAGTTAATTCCGTAAAATGTATCCCTGGTGTACATGGGTAAGTTTGTCTGCGTGTAGGATAGCATACTTATCTAAGCCGAAGTTCATTTTGAGGGCACCACTAAAGTGCTTGGTCGAATCGAGTGGATTTTCTGATTCTGTGTATTCTTAGAACTGTGTTCTAATTAGTGTTGCTTTAAGAGGATTTTAAGCAAGGCAAAAACAGAATGGGCTTAACGCATCAGCCTGATATATGTCTTTTTTATTTTAACTTTTCCAACACTTGAGACTCAAATTGGTTTTCCAATATCTCATTAGGTGAAAAGATATTAATCTATGGAGGTGGTGTCGCAACTTAGCTTTTTATACATGTAAAATCTTATCTCTCAAGAAAATTTAAGGTCCGATTTGAAATGTTGGTACTATTCTAGGGTGTGTCATGTTCTACTTAGTGCTCACGGCCGCAAAGATTTGCTAGATGTTTTTGATAACTAGGTGAACAATATTTAACATAAAAAATCCTTTATTATACTATGCTATTATTTACAGGCACATAAGTATGTATTATGTTATGTTACGCTTAATTATACAAGATCTTTAAAATAGTCTGAAGGTATATATAGAGGAGAACAGTATTATTGGTGTACTATTATATTTGGTAGTAATTATTATAAACACTACTTAAAAACACCCTAAAAAAGGTCGCAAATTATACATATTACACACACATATAATTCTATCAACTAATAATTACAAACCAAAGACAACATAAAATTAATCAAAAACTACAACATAGTCGTGTTAATCTGAACCCTGTTTAATTCGATCATCGTGATAATTCGAACAACCGACGGTCTCCGATTAATCCCAATGCGACTGCGACTGCCGACTTGTTCATTTATTTCTATGCATTTTTGATTTGTTTGAAAGAAGATTAAACGTTCTCATCTTCGGAGAGCTAATTACGTTTTGTTTTCATCGAAAAATTCCACAGTCTACAGATCTTCTGGAGAACCCAAACTACGAGTATTAATTATTGGAAAGACCAATAAACCACGTGCGTGGTTCCAAGACAAATTCATTCCACGTGTTAGATTGTATCTTCGAACTAACAATTTGGAAGAGCGGGCATTGCTTTTACTGGACAATGCGCCGGGTCACCCTTCAGAAGAAGAATTAAGGTGTGAGGATGGTAACATTTTTGCGTTATTTTAGCCTCCCAATTGCACCGCCCTAAATCAGCCTATGAACCAAAATGACATTCAAAATATAAAATTTTGTTTCCCAAAAAATGACCGTCTTCCGTGGTCCATCAAAAAGAATGCGGCGACGAAAACATTAGTGGCATACTTCAAAATGTTAACTGGAATAAAGCATTTGATTTGGCGGCTTGTTGGAATTGTGTACCAGAAAGTCTTACTAAAAAGTTATGGGGCCAGTTGCCTGTTAAATCGAATAGGTGGAAAAGTGAAAATGTTGCTCAGGAATGGGCACAATGAGTGGCAGATGCAGAGTTAATGTTGCTAGAGTTACTTATCGATGAAGAAATAATATCCATGGAAATGGAGGGCGTCAAAGACAGAGACGAAAATGAAAATGAGCAAGAAATTCACTCATTAAGTCAGTCAAGCTGTTCTGGTGTTTAATAAGTGTCTTCAGTGGATGGATGAGAAGAACCCTCAAGAGAACCTGTTACTTCATTGATTGCAATATAATGCTTTAGTTAAGAAAAATTTGAAATTGAAGCAAAAGTCAATGGTTGATTTTTTTGTTAAAATAAATTAACATGCGTATTATGTATTTTTATTTTTTAAGAATATTTGCTTATTTTTTTAAAAATAAATATTGATACAAAAATTTCGCCATCGCCGTGTCTATTATCTATTAAAATTAAACTCTGTTAATCCGAACACCGCGCCCCATTAATTCGAACCCCAGGTGTTTTTTTGAGTTCGGATTAACGCGGCTCTACTGTTTATACAATATATACAATTACTTCATTCTTCCATTATGGAACAATGTCCCAAAGATAATGTTCATACATAAGATAATTACGATATACCAGCTGTGATAAAACTTTTGTGAACTTGTGGACTTTTTTGACGAAAGAATTTTTTAAATTTTTCCTCCAGCCGTTTTGTTAGTCTTGATCTAGTTATACAAGGTATTATTAAATTGATGGCTAAAAATACAAAGCAAATTTTTTTAGCTCATTTTAGAGCTAAATGTTCATTTAAACATTTTTTTTAGTTTTTTTCTTCATACACCTCGTATATTTCTCGAGATAAATCTTTCAAATTTTAAGTACTTTATACTGGGAGCAATGCCTTCGAAATGGCTCTAATACATTGTATTATAGCATTATAATGTTAATTCATTATGACCTTGAAACTAGAAAAAAAACTATATAAAGTTAAATTTGAATAATTAATAAAACGTGCAAAAGGGCACAAATTTTAATGATATTTTTCATAAAGATGGGCATCGCAATTATGGCAGAGCCTTTTCCGCTATTTGCGTACTTCTTTCTCAAACGGTTTAACCAAAAACATCAATATTAGTCATCTGCGCAAGCGTCAAAAAGGCATAAGCAATTTTTTGCAGATTTCTGATTTTGTTTGTACGAATTTCAATGTTTTATTATGCATAGAAGCCATTTAAAACCAGCAATCATAGACCAATCACAAACCAATAAATATATTACGCAATAGCAATCTGAACTATGAGAGATAGCTTAATTACTATACAATAATTGATCCATCGTTCAACAATAAACGTACATATGAAATTTTAAATGAGATAAAATATTATCAGTTAATTCGTAAATAGAGTGAAAAAAGTTCAGCTTCACATTGATAAATTTATTGGATACATAGAATGCTATTATATTTGTTAATCGTAAGTATACTTCTAATTTTCAAAAGCTTGTTTGGTGAAAGAGAAAATAGTAGACCTACATTCAAACCTATTTAGAATCAGGACTTGTATTTATTATGAACTGACATAACAAATTGCGAGAAATGATATAATTTTAAACGTGTACTTCATAATGTCACAAGCATATTTTTTCCAAATGCGACTTAATACCTATTTCTAAGGCTAATTATAATATTAAAATGTTATAAAGTTTATTTGTTCTAGACCGGAAAAACTCAAATCAAAATTTGAACATCTAACCAATTTTCCGGATTGGTTCTATTTTAAAGGCATATATTTAATTTTAGAGTATTAAGTTTTATTTTATTTTTTCTTAGTTCTTAGGAAATATTTCAAGGCTTAACAGGATATAATGTGTAACTACATGCTGATAAGACCGAAGCTAGTTAAAACACTAAACAGTTAATAAGTTTATTAGTTATAGCTTTATTTAACATTTAACACTGGTATAAATTTCCATTTAGCTCCTTAAATATTATTATCAATTTTGACTTTTTGGAGATAAAAACTATATACCTATTTATTATTAATCAACTTATAACAGTTAACAAGCTCAACGATATTTTCATTAGTAATTATTTTAAACAACATAGGGCTTTGTGTTTTAAGCACCTAGCCTAATTAAAATATAATAATTTTTGAAAGATTAGTCCAAAAAGACTATACTTTAACGACTAACATAATTATCGATAAAAATTTTGCATACATTTTTCGCAACAAACACTGATTTTATGACTTTTGGCATAATTTTGTATAGAGCTTGTATAAGAACAACAATATCAACTTTATTGAGGAATTAATTGAGAAAATTGTTTAAATTGATTGTTCTAGAGGCAAGGGGGTGTAAAAATATATTTCATGGGGTAGTGTGAGTCATTATGTAGCTCGGCGGCGGAGATACAGGCAGGGATACGACATTTGGATGTTTTAGTGTAATTAATTATAATATCACCGTTTGATATAATTACTGGAACTGTTAAGGCTTCAGTAGCAATCGGGTCAATACTTGTAAAAAATAATTATTTAGCTTTTGCTTTCTAATTACTTAAAAGCAGTTCCAGATTGGGTATTTTTAATATAATTTTGTAAGTCTAATTGATCATTTAACTGGGTCTTCTAATGTTTCGTAGCCAATTAGGCCATCGAAAAAATAATGAAATTTAAATAGGTAAAATATAATTTGCTTTTCAAAATTAAATCACTAAAAGCTGATATTTCCACGTAAAACCCTTTAGTAGTGGTTTAGAAAAATAATAATATTGTAAAAGGTCCCTAGATGATGAGAAACCTGTTTTCACAATTCCGTCGGTATGTCTGTTCCCGGCATAGCTAAAAAACTATTTACCTGATGGATTTCAAATTTTGGTTAAAAATTGAGGGTTAAAAATAAGGATGACCCTTTCTTATTCCGAATAAAGTGCTTATCCAATTTATCTCAAATTTTGCACAAAAATCAAGTATTGCGCAGGAATCAATTGGTAAAAATTTGATACGATTCCAAGATGGCAGAACAAAATGGTGGCTTAATAAAATATTTAAAAATATAACCTGAAGTACTATTTAATGAACTGATTTCAAATTGTGTGCCATAACTAATTGTAGTATAGAGATGAACTAGTAAAAGTGTGGTAATAATTCAAGATGGCGGAACAAAATGGCGGCCAAATAAAATTTTTGTAGTCTGAAAAATCACCTTCTCAGGTTTTACATATCTTGGCGTTTTAGAATTTCTAGATGCCAAAAAATAAGTTTTATCAGGTCCGTTGGTCCGTCTGTCCGTTTGTATGTCTCTCTGTCTATCTGGCAGTTCGCGGCATAGCTTAAAAACTGCTCTTCAGATTGACTTTAAATTTTAGTCAAAATTAAGGCTTATATGGGGATGACCTGGTAATATTTTGGTAAAAATCCAATATGCCCGAACAAGATGGCGGCGTAGTGGACCGTTAAAAAAATTATTACTAAACGAACTTATTATCTAATTTATCACAAATTTTGCGCAAAAATCAAGTGTAATGTAGGAATCAACTTAATAAAATATTTAAAATTTCGGTATGATAAAACTACTTAATGAACTGCTTTCAAATTTTAGTGCCATAACTAACTGTAGTATAGAAATGAACTAGTAAAACTGCGGTACTAATTCGAGATAGCGTAACAAAATGGCGGGTAAATAAAATTTTTGAAATATGAAAAAATCACCCTCTCACGTTTTAGATACCTTCGCGTTTTAGCATCCCTAGATGCCAAAAAATATGTTTTATTAATTCCGTCGGTCTATCTGTCTGGCATAGCTTAAAAACTGCTCATCAAATTGACTTCAAATTTTAGACTCATGTGGGGATGACCTGGTAATATTTCGGTAAAAATCCAATATGCCTGAACAAGATGGTGGCCAAGTGGAACGTAAAAAAAAGTATTACTAAAAAAGTATTTATCCAATTTATCTCAAATTTTAGACAAAAATTAAATATTATATAGGGATTAACTAGTAAAATTTTGGTACGAATTCAAGATGGCCGAACAAAATGGCGGCTTAATATATAATATTTTGAAATTCAACCCGAAAAACAACTTTATGACTTTAAATTTTGGTAAAAAATTAAAGCTCATATGGGGGACTAGTGAAATGTTAAAAAAATTATTACTAAAAAACTACTTAGGTACCTAATTTATATCAATTCTCAAAAATCCAGTATTATGTAGTAATCAACTAGTAAAATTTTGGTACAAATCCAAGATGGCGGAACAAAATGGCTGCTTAGCAAAATATTTAAAATTTCAGCCCAAAAAACTACATAATGGACTGATTTCAAATTGTGTGCCATAAATAATTGTGGTATACAGATGAACTAGTAAAACTGTGGTACTAATTCAAGATGGCGGAACAAAATGGCGGCTAAATAAAACATTTGTAATCGTGAGAAAATTACGGTCATATCAGGTTTTAGATAACTTTACGTTTTCGCGTCCCTAGATGCCAAAAAATATGTTTTACCAATTCCGTCGGTCCGTCTGTCGGTTTGGCTGTCTGCCAGTTCACGGCATACCTTGAAAACAATTCTGATTGATTTCAAATTTTGGTCAAATATGGCCTTCTAGTGAAATGTTAAAAAAACTATTACTAAAAAACTACTTCTCCAATTTATCTCATATTTGCACAAAAATCAAGTGGTATGTAGTAATCAACTGGTAAAATTGTGGTACGAATCCAAAATGGTAGAACAAAATAGCGGCTTAGTAAAATATTTAAAAATTCACCCTGAAAAACTACTTCATAGACTGATTTCAACTTGTGTGTCATAAGTAATTATGGTATTCACATGAACTAGTAAAACTGTGGTCCTAATTCGAGATGGCGGAACAAAATGGCGGCTAAATATAATATTTGTAAAGACTACTTAACAGATTGACTACAAATTTTGGTCAAAAATTAATGGGCGTATGGGAATGACCCGGTAATATTTTGGTAAAAAGATGGCGGCTTAGTGAAACGTTAAAAAAATATTATTGGAAAAACTAATTATTATTCAATTTACCTCATATTTTGCACAAAAATTAAGTGTTATTAAGGAATGAACTAGTATCATTTTGGTATAAATATAAGATAGCAAAACAAAATGACACCTAATAAAATATTTAAAAACAGCCTAAAAACACTACTTATTATATTATTTTCAAATTTTCTGCTGGCATTAAGTGTGATATTGAGATAAACTGTTAAAATTGTGTCACGAATTCAAGATAGCAGAACAAATTGGCGACCCAATAACTTTATTTAAAAATCAACGAAAAAAAAGTCATATTCAACTGACTTTTAATTTTACAGAAACATTAAATGGGATACGAATTCAACATGACCTAACAAAATGGCGGTATGTGTTAAGGTAAAATTACTTATTGAATTTTTTGAATAAAAGTGTTTGAAAAGAGTGTTACTAAATTACTATGTACTAAAATAAATTGGGTCACACTTCACTATTCTTAATAAAAGGTAATATTCATAACGAGGGTAGTTCCGGGTAAAGGAAATTGGCCGATTTTTTATATAATCATGTAAACAATTTTCGGGGTTAAAAAAAAGATTTTGTTGCTCCGGTGTCAATTAAGGGCTTAAAAAGTAAATTGGAAACTTTAATGTATGTCAAATCTTTTCTGTCACAAATTGAAATTTGGAAAATATTATTTGGGTTTCGATGTTTCAGGATAATTTCCTTCTGCGTTCGCTTCATTTGTGTCTAGGATATTCGTACGGTGTTTATTGACTTTGCATATTATTCTAGTGAAAATAAGGTACGGTAGTTGAAAATAAGTATTTTGTAGCCATTAAAGGTTGATTTGCATTGATTACCTGCATTTGACTGAAAATTACTAAAATTAGGAATCTATTAATAATTAGGTAAGAAATTATTTTTATTTGAATTATTATATCTAGATTGAGAGTTAGATAATTTGTTTTTATTTATATTAGAATTTTCTTTCTATTGCTGTAGTTTTTGCAAATGCTAATTTGTTTAAGATATAATATACAGTCTAGCTTCTGCTAAAACTGTTGGCCTCATAGCACGTGTTGTAGGACTAAGAGGTTCGTTAAACCTACTAGAAGTATTTTTACAGCACGAAAATTATAAAAATCTTTCTTAATTCGATTAGTAAAAAATTGTAGCGGATATTCATTGGCATGCTTCCGTGACTGATGTAAGTTAAATAATAATCTATTTTCATCACATGGATCACTAAAACGTGTTCGGCTTTTGCAGTTTTCCAGGCTTTGGAAACACTTAGTCTATACTTCTCTAGCTAGTACTATTAACTTTGGAAACATTGTGAAAATGTCTGTAAGATTTTAGACAAAGTCTATATGTTCACTGTTCCAATGAGTATTAATTACCTGACTAATAGTTTCTAAGTAAGAATATAATTCTAAGGAATACCTATCAAATTTAGATACGATATTTACTATCAAAATTAGCTAGAATCATTTATGGAATTTGATCAGTAATTGATAAATTCGAAATTAGGTTTTGTAAACTATTAAAATTATTATTAATTAAAAATTTTAATTTCAAACTAGCACTGTATACTGGAACAGAAACGGTTGTTCATATATCTAAATAGTTTTCTTTGTTTTCCTTAGTAGGATCAAATGAATTCGAGAATGACATAGACACGAAATAATAGAAATTGGTACTTACAAAAGAAAATTTTCATTCCTATCGTCTTTGCACTGTTTTCTTTTTTTTAGCCTACCTTACACACTAATGAACTCAATTAACACTTCAATATTGGGACCGAAGGGTTGTTCGTACAAAAAGCCCTTTCAAAAATCCACAAGACTGCAACATTATGTTTTCAGCCATAAAGACACTATTTACAAAAAACATTTTTATTTTATTTTTAAATTACAGTTTAAAATCAATAACCGAAGTTACGTATTAACGGTGTAAAGTCTATGCCGCTTTTAATTCTTGTTTCTCATGGATCGTTCGGTGGTTTCTGGGGTGAAACTGCTTAGCTTGCGGTGCCGAGTCAGCTTAGTTCCCATGAGAACGGATTAAGGGGCACACATAAAAATAGGATGTTATAAGGAGAAGTAAATACAAATACATTACCCAATAAACTCCCCATAAAATCAAATTCAAAACTTAGGTAGTACTTTGAAATTTAAAACTGCGATAATTTAATTTAATTTTTGGGTTTAATTTTAAATTTTATTTAAATTTACTTATGTTTAAACTAGATTTAGCAAGTAATTAGCCACATTTTATTAAACTATTATAATGGAAGCACGTTGCCGCGATTTGGAAACTTTCCTTCATCTCGGATCTGTAATCCAATTTAATCCATTTCAAAACAAAATCAGAAAGCAAAGAGGTGATAAAAGTTTGTCGAACTTCGTTAGGCTTGAAATTCGTTGTCTTTAAACAACTTAAGCACTCTGGTGATTTAGCGTCGAGATTCGATGCAAAAATTCGTTTTGAGATTTTAACCCTCTAGTGACCATCTTAATGTAAACCAACGGAATATAAAATATAAACTTGTAAATAAATAAAATTCTACATCTTTTTATTTGACATTTCGTTTTTTCGTTAGTTTATATTAGATTATCACCAGAGGGTTAAAATCTCAAACGAATTTCTATATAAACAAAAATTGAAATTATGGAATAAACAGTTTTGAGAGAAATAAATCGAATTTAGTGATGTAACAAGTTAAATGTATTACTATATTCTATAACAAGTTCGGTAAATGATTGCAAAACTTGTGAAATATAGTATTTTTTTTCTATGATCGTAAATTTGTTTCTCAGAACGTTACAAAAGAAAAATAAATTAGCGTTATCCTACTAGTAACTAAGTGTAACTAATACAGTTACAGCAAATAGAGTCAAATGTATGCTTTAACATACCGTACGGGGGTTAAATAATTTCTTCTACGAATCTTATGAAAACGATAAAAGAAAACACACAATCAGTAAGATCCTAAATAAACTAATTTCGCATACGTAGAAAATCAGGTTTGGTCAGCTCCCATTTGAAAATTACAACCTCCTCGTATTTTACGCTTACATCCATGTATGGTTTATGGTGATCGAGGTACCATTCGTTTGTATCATATTTTTCAATGTTAATATGTCAAAAATATTTAAAATACGAGAGAGGTAACAGTGAATTTAAGTTTACAGCCAAGATGCAGAAAAAGTACGAGTCATATTTGTGCAGAAAGTGGTTTTCAAACGTTCCTATTTCAAAACTTGTTATACAATATACGATTACTATTTCTTACAACCACTTACGAAACTTATTGAAACAGATTTTTGTTTGTCAATCTAAACGCAACAAATAATTTGAACACATTTAAAAAAAAAGCACTGTTAATTTTGCTAGAAAGTGCCTTCTATCACATGCGTGTTGAAAATATTTTTCAATACGTGTGGTAAAAAATACTTTTGAATACGAGATTAAAATTATTTCCAGTCAAAAGACATTTAAAAAGTAGCACAATTCGGTCAAAAGCTCTGTTTGTTGCTAAATATATATGATTAAAATTGAGCATTTTATAACAGGGCCTGATAAAAAAACGTTGATGGAAATAAAAAGGTTTTGCCAATTAAAATTTCGCTTTGATGGTTTGCACATAAATATGATGGCAGATTAAAACCGAATTATTGATATTCGGAATTTAATAGCTATTTGTGTTGGATGATTAAATACATCACATTGACATTTAGGTCTTAAAATTTACTAAAATACGCAAGTTTTCGATTGACAGATTCCGATTCTCAAATAACTTGAATACTACTTTCTTTAGAGATCATCGTTCCTTTTCATTGCATGAGATCGAAACACTTAATTCAGTGTCTTGATCTCGTGCAGTGAATATCCCTGACGATTCCTTGTGCATTCGCAGGTATAAGCTATGAACTTTTTATTGACTTCAGTAGTGAAAACTTTCATTCTACTTTGTATATACGTACTGATTGTGTGCGCCAGCGCGTAAAAACCGCTCTAATCAATAATGACCAGTGTACTTTCAGAAGTGTGTTCTGCGTACGAAGTTGCTTTCAAATATTCAGAATTTCGCTGATGGAATTACTAAATATATGGAATATTAATATACCTGTTATGTATAATACAATTTGAAAATTTGGTTTTCAACCATTCATTTCGATATTGGTTAGATCAAAAGTTTATAATGGTTTACGGGAATATTGAAGTAACTCTAGAATACTCTTACTGTCACGTCTTATTTCCAGAAGAACAACAAAATGTCCCCAGTAAAAGTATATTGGTCTTCTGTTGATATAACTATTGGAAAGTTAGTATTTTTACTTCTCTCTTAAAGGGGAAGTAGTGTAATCGTGAAGAAATCACCCTCCGAGATTTCTTGAGATTTTCACGTTTCAGGATCCCTAGATGACGAAAAACATGTTTTCTCGATTCCGTCAATCTGTCTGTCTGTGTGTGGGTCTGTCTGTTCGCGGCATAGCTAAAAAACTACTCACCTGGTAACATTTTGGTAAAAATCCAATATGGCAAAACAAAATGACGGCCTAGTGAAATGTTTAAAAAAATTACTACTAGGGAAGTGGTTATCCAATTTATCTCAACTTTTGCACAAAAATTAAGTATTATATATGAATCAACTGGTGAAATTTTGGTCCAAGATGGCGCCTTGACAAAATATTTAAAAATTCAGCCTGAAAAAACTACATAATGAACTAATTTCAAATTTTGTGCCATAACTAATTGTAGTATAGAGATGAACTAATAAAAGTGTGGTACTAATTCAAGACGACGGAACAAAATCGAAGCCAAATAAAATTTTTATAATCTGAAAAAATCACCCTCTCAGGTTTTACATTTCTTCGCGTTTTGGCGTCCCTAGATGCCAAACAAATATGTTTAATCAAGTTCGTCGGTCTGTCTGTCGGTTTGACTGTTTGTCTGTCAGTTTGCAGCTTAGCTTAAAAACTACTTATCACATTGATTTCAAATTTTAGTCAAAAATTAAGGCTCATATATGGATTATCTGCTAATATTTTGGTAAAAATCCAATATGAGGAAACAAGATGGCGGACAAGTGAAACGTTAAAAAAATTATTACCAAAAAAAATAATTATCCAATTTGTCACAAATTTTGTAAAAAAATGAAGTATTATATAAGAAACAACTAGTGAAAATTTTAGTACGAATCCAATATGGCGGAACAATAACATTTTTTACACATTCAGCCTGAAAAACTACTCGATAAACTGATTTCAAATTGCCTGCTATAACTAATTGTAGTATACAAATGAACTAGTAAAACCATGGTAATAATTCAAGATGGCAGAACAAAATGGCGGCCAATTAAAATTTTTGTAATCTGAAAAAAATCACCCTCTCATGTTTTACATATCTTCGCGTTTTGGCGTCTCTAGATGCCAAATAATATGTTTTATCAATTCCGTCGGTTTGTCTGTCTGGCTGTCAGTTCGCGTCACATTAGAATGACTTCAAATTTTATCAAATTAAGGCTCATATGGAGATGACCTGGTAATGTTTTGGTAAAAATCCAATTAATGAACTGATTTCTAAATGTGTGATATAACTAATTTTAGTATAGACATGAGCTAATTCAAGAACCGGAACAAAATGGCTCCCAAATAAAATTTTTGTAATTTGAAAAAATCACCCTCTCAAGTTTTACATATCCTCGCATTTTAGCCTCCTTATAGATGTCAAAAAATATGTTTTGTCAATTCGGTCGGTCCATCTGTCGGTTTGTTTGTCTGTCTGTCATTTCGCGCCATGGCTTAAAAACTACTCTTTAGATTGATTTCAAATTTTAGTCAAAAATTAAGGCTCATGTGGAGATGACCTGGTAATATTCTGGTAAAAATCCAATATGCCGGAACAAGATGGCGGCCTAGTGATACGTTAAAAAACTAATTATTCAATTTGTCTCAAATTTTGTACAAAAATTAAATATTACTTGGCAAACAACTAGTAAAATTTTGGTACGAATCAAAGACGGCGAGACAAAATGGCGGCTTAATATAGTATTTTGAAATTCAGTCTGAAAAAGCTACTTAATGAACTGATGTCAAATTGTGTGCTGTAATTAATTGTAGTATAGAAATAAACTAGTAAAACTATGGTACTAATTCAAGATTGCGAAACAAAGTCGCGGAAAAGTAAAGTTTTTGTAATCTGAAAAAACTTACATTCTCAGGTTTAACATATCTTTACGTTTTAGCGTCCCTAGATGCCAAAAAAATATGTTTCATCAATTCCGTCAGTCCGTCTGTCGGTTTGTCTCTCTGTCTGTCAGTTTGCGGTATAGCTTAAAAACTACTCATCAGATTAACTTCAAGTTTTTATAGGAATGACATGGTAATATTTTGGTAAAAATCCAATATGCCGGAATAAGATTGATGCCTATTGAAAAGTTGAAAAATGATTACTAAAAAAGTCGTCCAATTTACCTCAAATTTTGCAAAAATATCAAATGTTACATAAAAATGAAGTTTTTTAACATTTTGGTATAAAATAAGCAAATAAATAGCAAAACAAAATGGTGTCCAAATAAAATATTTAAGAAATTATTTAAATAAACTACTTATTAGAATTTTGTGCAAGCGTTAAGTATGATATAGAGATAAACTGGTAAAGTTGTGTTACGAATTCAAGACAGCGGCCAAATAAAATTTTTAAAAAATTTACGTAAAAAAATCTTCTTAATCAATTGGCTGTAAATATTGGAGAAAAACTAAATATGATATGAGAAGAAGCTGGTACGAATTCAACATTACCTAACAAAATGGCGGTGTGTGTCAATGTAAGATTTACTTTTGGAATTTATTTGGTTTACACGGCACTATTTCTAATAAAAGAAAAATTATTCATAACGAGGGAAGTTCCGCGTAAAAGAAATTTACAAATTTTTTATTTTTGTTTTTTTTTTCAAGAAGTTTACCTTTTTTTGGCTGTAAGTTTTTCGATATTCTGTTATAAAATGCATATGTATTTTATTTTAACTTTTTTCAAAAAACATTACGGTTTTTTGTTAAAACACCAATATATTTTGAATTTTGCTGAACATTGAACTTGAATCGTTAAAATAATGACGTTTCTGCTGGAGCAGCAGCAGAATCGATTATTTAAATTTACCCCGATATCCGCTTAATTATAAGTGCCAAGTTGGTAAATATAATGCTTTATTTCTTTCAGATCCCAAATAGACAACGAATAGTCTTTAATAAATGAATACATATAAACTTATTTTTCTCCCTCTTTCATTAAATATCACTTATCTCAACTTAGGTTAGTAAGTGATACAAACTAATAGTTTCTTGCGAGCTTAACAACAGCCTAAACATATTGATATAAGCTTTATTTAATCAAAAGTATTAATTTTTCAGCTTAGTTAAATATTTTTATTTTTATAACTCAGATATTGACTCTATATTCACATCGTAAACCTAAATGTGTTTGCTTAACTTTTACCGAATCTATTTACAAAATTTCCAGTAAAATGATTTGAATTAAATTTATAGCATGCATGTATAATTCGTATGATTAAATCGGACTCGTTTAATTTCTATTGCAAAACAACGAGTGAAGTTTTAAAGTTGTCACATTTGATCCCAAATACTAGTTTTGGAGCGTTGCTTGGTTAATTAAATTCGGACAGTCAAATTTTGTAGAAATTTTAGCAAACGAAGTAATTTGAAGCTTTAGGAAGGCATTTAATCGTTAGTTACAGAAAGCTTAATTCAAAATACGATTAATATCAATACTAAAGTGACTTTTATATTTCTAACTTAAATTATCAAAAATTATTATACAAATTTGAAGGTGAGTCCATAGAGACACGATGTTAGATCAGATTATGGCATTTGTATGTTTTAATGCCTAGATCCTAGTGATTTCAAAAGAAGAATATTTTAAATATTTGCCGCTTCTTTACCCCAAGTCAGTCCAAGTTCGAATTTTTCTAGGTTTACGAGATTCCTGTGTTTCTCTTGTAGAGACCTCGCACAAATTCTATGTAAAGCCGGTTTTAGCGAAATTCGCTCATTGTTTTAATATGCCAGAGTTCTTGACCTTTTGAACAAAAATATCAGGGGCACATCAAAATCGTGCGGATGGCTTTCAAAATATAGTTTCGCTGATGAGCCTTTCTTTAGAGAAGTTTATTCATTCGAAAAATGATAATATATTAATTAATTTTAAGCTCGTATACTAATAAGAATTGATTGAGATGTCTTCATTTCAGCTTTCTTGAGACAGGTAAAATATATTTTGAGAGCTTAAAATTTTAAATATACAAGTTGTTCACTTGTGGCTCAAATGAGAGAAGTGGACAAAAAGTTTGGTTTTTCGAAAACAATTTTAGTAAAAAAAAATACACGCTTAGAAATCTACAATTAAACCACATGATAACCCTCATAAGGCCGGCCGATAAATTTCCTTCTAATTTCTCCACTATATGAGGGGAAATAGCTAAGAAAAAAAAAAGAATAATAAAACAAGTTGCTTAAAAAATAATTAACACTCCAAACCCAAAAATGTTGCACAAATAGCTAATATAATATAGTAATAATTAGGCTGATTGCTAAAATGTTTGAATAAAATATCTTAGAAAGGGATAAAAACGACAATAAACCATATTATGTAAAAATAACAAAATTGTATTTTGTAGTAGTTCTACCATAGAATACCTACTCAATAAAATGTTTCTATTGGGTAATAGAATGTATAATTTCACAGAAAAATTGTAATATTGAGTGTCGTTTTTAACTTAAGCTTTATCTTTAGTACAGATATATTTCTATTTCACTCATAACTTTCCTTTCGCTGGCAATATTTTTCTTTGTGCTACAACGGCATCCAACTTCTCCAGTGAGTACTCTGCGTTATAAAGTAAAGCCCCTCAGTCTATACAAATCTTTTCACATATTTTTATTTAGCATTCTAAACTAATAACGATTTGTTATATTAATAAACGTATATAATTTTTTTTTCAAATTTCTATGATTTTTATTGAAATGCCAAATAAAGTAAGTTTAGTCTTGACCAGCTTAGATGTTTTCGCATTTTTGAGCGCCCTGTATTAAAAATTAAAGATTACTGGTATAGATATTTTTTTAGAAGCAAAAGAGCAAAGGCAAAAAACAAATTAAATTTTGGTGAATTTGACCCCTTGTTAACCCCAGTCGTAGAAAACCAAAAGGCGTAACACATGAAAATGGTGTTATTACAAAAGCTGTTATTAAAATCACGTAATAGTATATGGATTTTTCTAAGTGAACAGTTAAAACTTAAAATTCAAAGCTATTTGAACTTTAATTTAAATTTATTTTAAAAAAATAATAATGCCATTTTGTAAAATAAATAACCAAAACAAATTAGAATAGTAATTTCGTTTAGATGAAAAAAAAAACTCTAGACCATATTGGTTAGAAATTATGACTGTAACTAATTTGGAACTAAAACACTAGGCATAAAGGTATAACCTTATTTGGATAAAGTCTCTTTATAAAATTACAAACCAAATGTTGAAATACACATGTATTAGGCACCAGAAAGAATAGCAGGCGTTGGCTATGACGCCGGCATAAAAGAATTATTAAGAAAAGATTATTCCAAATTTAGTCACTGGAATTAGAATAAAATAGACTAGACTTTCGTAAGCCACAGAGAGAAACAACAAACAAGCTTCTTTACTCCTTTATTCTTTTTGTTGAACCGAATAAGGCAGTAAAATTCAACTTTAGAGAAAAAAACATGGATTTTGGGTTCGTAATCCGATACGAGCCGACAGCGACTTACTCGGGCTAACGTTACATTTGTCGAATTACTTGATAAAATCTAGTTTAGAGAAAAATATTTTTTTTTCTAGTTAAAATATAGTGATTATATTGACATATCGCATTTGATTGAATGAGACTCAAAAATGTGTCAATTGAAATGTTAATTACCAATGTAAAGAAGACATTCATATGTTTAATGTAAAGAATGATAAGGCACTGTAATTATTGGAAACAGCGCCAATCAATTAAGAGCTTGGTCTCATTCTCGCCTAATATTTTTGCTGTTAAAAAAAACATTGGCACTTTTAGAAAAAAATTGCCGACTTAAGGGCGTTTAATGGCTCTAGGAAATTTCTAAGAAGAGCGGGGTTGCCACGTTCAAGTTGTTTTCAGTTTAGAAATTAGTTGATTAAGTATTAGTTTTATGTGTGTGACAATGTTTTAAAATTGTTTTTGAAGTAAAGGTTTGCATTATAGTTGTAAGAAATGCGTTAAATATTTTGCGATTGTCCGTAAAGAGTATCTCCCAAACACTGTTGACAGATAACAAGCAAATATCAATTAACGGTGTTAAATATCACATGAGTCGAAATTCAAAAATACAGCCCCTCGCTTTAAATAAAAGTGTATTTCATTATTTTCTTATATCTTCTATCCATAAAATAGATATTGTGATCCCCATATCCCCTCTCTATGTTTTATAAAATAATTAAGAAATGGAATTAATTCATCTATTTAAACTAAAATCAGTAAAATAAAAAATTACTCAGCTAGTGCATAAGCCTACTATAACTATTTGATTTATTTTTTACAGGCTTAGCTTTTTTAAGGATAGGCCCTTCTGCGAGTTGTATTTCCAAAACCTTTCATACGATTTGGATGTACCCAAAATATTTTCTAAATCTACTGTTCAGTAAATCAAAAATGACCACATACAAAAATTACCGAATTTCATCTAAACCGATTTTTCATAAGGTTTGTAATCCTGTATATGTTTCTTCAGTGATAGGCGAAACTACCGAGCATTTGTAGAGCGAGCTCGGCATGAAAGGTCTATTTTTTTTTTAACAAGGAGTGAACTCTTAATCTGAATCGTTTCCTTCCGGAAATAGCACGATGAGTCCGACGAGTCTAAATGTTGCCCTTGCCGAGCTCTACCGTCAATGTCGAATATTACACACTGTATATACATTTAGCGCATAAATACAGGAAAAGTGTTTGCGATTAATATTTTATTTATATTACTTTCTATACATGTAAATAAATCTCACAAAAACAGACAGATTTTAACTCAAAGCCCATATAATTAATTTAAGCAAAGTTTTTGAGAATTTAGTACCTGATTCATAACATTATGTTAGAGCTTAAGGTAAACTTATATTCGAAAGTTGATAAAGGTTATATATAAATATATAATTTTACGACATACATAAGTATATAGTATGGTCCAAATTATTGATATGTGTAGAAATCTCGGAAACAATAAGATATAGAAAAATTTTTTAAAGGTAAAAGTTTTAGATAATTCGGTTACAGAGTTAATATTGCCCGCACAAGGTCTCAAAATGTGCAAGAAAATTACATGAATTAGCGTAGGGTAGCACTTAAAAATAATTATTATCGAATTGGATGTATATACCCTAGTAAAACTGTGACAGACCTAGCTGTAGTTGTATAATTGTTTATATTATCAAACTGAATAAACCAAATATTAAGACGTAAACTTAATTCTTTGGTATTTGAGTTTTTTTTATGGAATGTTATTAAAATAAGTTTAAAAACTTGTATTTTAAGTGATAGGAAATAATATTTGCCACAACTACTTTGATATATTTATCATAATATTTTATGATATGACTTACCAGCAATTATACAAAACGTTTATTCAATAACTTAATCTTTGATGAGAATCTGTAACAAAAATATATCATCAAAATTAAAATATTTTAACATTTTATTTATTAATAGCAAAATATTAGAAACTTTTCTAAAACAAAGAATTATAACACAAGGAATTAAAAAACCAATCAAGCAATATTCTCAAGTGTTGCATTTATTGCGCGTTAAATACTTCTAGATAATGTAGAATGTATTGTATTTGTTGTTCAGAAGATAAATCGATTTTTGAAAAGTATAAATTAAATAATATCAAATGTTTATTAGTTTAAAGACGCCAATAAAACATACTACTGCATTTTCCATTTTTATTGTTTATATTGCTTTTTCTTAAATTTATATATCAACATTTTAAACATTGATAGTATTGGAATCAAGAATGTTTTATGTTTAATTTTGAGAGGCGCACTCAAGATACTTTGATGTATTAGTTCCTGCTAGAAAAGTCCCACATGTCATTATTTCCAGAAATCCAATTTTATTCTATTTCAGATCCTAATGTTGATTATTCCTATTAAATCATTATTGTCATAAAATATTTCAATATGTAATTTCTAATAGGCTTAGTTAGAATTCGAAAATCTCTAAAACTTTCTAGATAAACCAAATTTGAAAATATAATTTATAAAATATCTTTTTTAAGCAATTGTTTGAATTGGAGACTTATATTTTATTTTATATTACAAGTTAAAGAAAGTTTAAAATCTTGACCTCTATTGACAGAAGCATATGAAACAATCAGAATATAAATACATTTCTTACATCAATGATATCTACCATAAAAAAATAATTAACTGTTTTACTCAAACTTTTGATGACTAACCCAGGATAAATTGTACGTTAACAGGTGATATCTTTATAAATGATTATTGCAAAAAGTAACGAAACTTTGCAGAATTCACTACCTGCTGTATTGTCTCCTTATTTCATAAATACCTGCCTTGAAGCTACAAAGGTTTATCCACATTGTTGAAATTCTTACTGAAGTAATTGTGCTTATAATTACGATAAGAGTCGACGAAAGGATATTTGTACTAAATTAAGTACGTATTTGATCTACCATTATGAAACTTTCAAGTTTATCTTGAAAACAGCTATTCAAAAATCTAAAACTGAAGAGTGCAGTAAACCATATATTTTCGTAGCGTTTTAAATAAAGTGGACCTGAGATGTTGAAGTGCTTTACATTGTTATGAAAGCGAGTTCAGGAAAGTCTTTCAAATACACAAATCTGTATATCATACATTAGGTTTTATTGCTCTGTGTTGCTTGATAGGGATAAAAAAAGAATCGCGGCAGCCTTATATTGATAGGTAATTGGACATTATTAAATAAAGAGATTGCTAACCAGTCATCCAGATCAATGATAGGCATTCTTAAAATCGCCTGCGCGATTGAAATTAAATCAACTTGTGGCCCGGTTAACAAACCCTTCAGACGGTGAGACTAAGACAAATTAATCGTGAGGCGTTGAACTATGAAACTGAATTGATTCGAATCAAGCATTATGTCTGTGTACTCAGCGATATCTCGTGATATTCTCTTAAATGACTTATTCTCTAATAAAACGATAATTATTACAGTTAATTTAGTAGCAAGTTTGGTATCAGTATGACTAATAACGCAAATCACAAAGGCGGAATCTATCATACAAAATACTTTAAATAGTTCTGATGAAAAAACGTCTATTTAGTACAAAAAACATTATTTAGTTACTTTCCTTTTTATAAAAAAAGAAAAAAACAATTAATATAGGCAGTCGTGCTAAAAAATAAAAATATACAGGGTACGCTAAACTCAGTGGCCTATTAGAAGTATCTGGGGAACCAATGAATATATTACTTTGAAAATTTCGCTCTAGCCATAGGTGACCATATACTTCATTTCTAAAATAATAATGCCACGTATATTATTGCAATTTTGTATTTTACTGAACTATCTCAATACTTTTTTCTGCTGTTTCCTATATTAAAGTCAACTATTTTCGAGAAAATGGTGGTTCAAAATTGGCATTTTTAACTATTTGAAGCTCTTCATCTACTAAACGACTTAGAACAAAACAGATTTTACTTTCTTGTCTTAGTTTTTAATTACCTATATCATTAGACAAATTTCCGGTTTTACAAAAGGTGTCAAAATTTGAAACCTGTTAAAGTGGAAATTAGTGTCACGATATAACTGACTGAAAACTAAGATAGGAAAGTGCAATCCATTTCTTTCCAAGTTAAGTCGTATAGGAGCTACATAGCTACAAAAGATCAAATATGTCAATTTTCAAGCATCAGTTTTTTCAAAAACGGAATTCATATATAAAAAACATAACACAAAAAGTATTTAGAATGTTCAGGAAAATACAAAAGTTATATACAGGGCATTCCACTTAGAAAATGGATATTGCCAGCAGTTTAAGATAGAAGCGATACCACCTTACAAACTAAAATATTTTAAAAATATTGTTTGTTAATCTATGGTCAGAGCTAAAATATATTTATTGGTTTTCCAGATACTTCTAATAGGCTGCTAAGTTTGGCTTACCCTCTATATGCAACGAGAAAACAAATTGTAACTAACTAAACTGATAGAATAAAATCATCTTATAATGTAAATAATAAGATATTAATTACTATGGAATGTAAAATTCATGTTTCCTAAAAACAAATATAATATTAATAATATATATTTCCATAAATAAAAAATAGATCACATAAAAATAAAGATAGTTTCTCAGATGATTTTCCTACAAAAATAATTTAACTATGACTTTATTTTCTATATTTTTTCTATACCCTGAAATTTAATTCTTCATGAGGTATTCAGGTAGCAGCACTGTTATTCCACGATTTAACCTTTAAACCACGGTATCCCTAGCGCGGCGTATCAGAAATAACCTGTTTACCGTCGATTTATTTATTTAAATTGAGCCGGAGTATGATCTTATTGAAACAAGGGACTTTTGTGCTTTAGTTCATAAATAATTTTATTAAGTTATGAACTCTTCATTGTATTAACCAAAAAGTGTTTTTCTACAACCGTCCTTAAAATCCTATTTTACACACTGATTGCAGTAGCTAAAGCTTGTTTTCAAGCACCGATGCGTGAAATACAATGCTTTCCCTAAAGGATTTACTTCACGCACCGGCTCAATAAGAAATGCATGGGCCGCCATTAATTTTAGGCACCGGGCCCGCACTAGTAATAATTTTATTAGGCGGCCGTGCCTCGCAATTTGTATCGTTGTCATGGTAACGAGTTGTCAAATTGCCAATGCAAACAGTTTAAAATAGACACTTTAAGTTCGAATAGTAATTTGAACAGTTTATTATTTTAAGTTATAATAAGCAATAATTATGGACTCTGATATAGAAATGTGTACTCCACCAGATATTACGGAAGCAGCGAAAACAGCTAGTAATTCTCTGTTACCTCAGAAGTCAAAGGAAATTTATGAAAACACGTACAATAAATTTATGACCTGGCGCAGTAAGAACAATATTAAAACCTTTTCTGAAAATGTTTTACTCGCATATTTATCAGAATTGTCAAAAAATGTGAAATCATCAACACTATGGAGTCATTATTCAATGCTAAAAAGTACTATTAGCATTAAAAATAACATTGACATTGGTAAATATCCAAAAGTTCATGCATTTTTAAAACGGAAGAATGAAGGATATATTCCACAAAAATCTCGAATATTGGAGAAAGAACAAATTTTCAAGTTCATAAATAAGGCTCCTGACGAAGTTTTTTTATTAACCAAAGTGATATTAATATTTGGGATTGCTGGTGCTCTAAGAAGAAGCGAAATTTATAAGCTAAAAATGTGCGATATTCAAGATTTAGGAAGTGTTCTTGTTGTATCCGTCCCTGATACAAAAACCAAAATAACAAGAAAATTTACCATTACCGAGCATTTAGAATTATACAGAAAATATGCCGACCTTCGTCCCCAAAATTATCAAGAAAACAAATTCTTCATCAAGTATCAAGGAGGAAAATGTACTCGCCAAGTCGTCGGGATAAACAAATTTGGAAAATTGCCTAGTGAAATAGCAAAATTTTTAAAACTACCACATCCAGAAAAATATACAGGCCATTGTTTCAGACGATCATCTGCTTCCTTGCTAGTTGAAACCGGTGCAGATTTACTAATGTTAAAACAACACGGCGGTTGGAAATCTTCAACGGTAGCTGAGGGTTACGTAGAAAATCCCCTTAACAAGAAAAATGATATTTCAAATAGACTTTTGTCAGTTCAAAATCCAAATATGACCTCGATCACAAGCAGCAATATTATTAACAAATCATCATCAAAGGAGGCTACAGAAGTTAAATTTAGTAATCTAACAAATTGCAACATTACTATTAATAATTACAATAATTATAAAGAAGAAAATTAAATAATTTAACTATAATTTCTATTAAAAAGTTACAATTATTATAAAGTAGAAAATTAAATAATTTAACTATAAGTTCTGTTAAAAAGTTACAATTATTATAAAACAGAAAATTAAATAAATAGTTCATTAGTTTAATTTGTATTATATAAAGGAGAAAATTAAATAGTTTAATTTTATTTCGTACTTGTATTATTTACGGTTGTAGAAAAAGTATAGTGTGCAATACGTGCGTGAAGACTTTTATACCCTTGTGTGATATTGTCACACTCGTGTATAAAAGTTAACTTCACGCACTTGTTACACAATATACTATTAGTAAGAATGCCGATGAGGGTCGTTGACTTCATGAACATCGATTACTAATCTGATGAAATTTTATAAAACGAACAAAAAGTATTGATTTAATTTAATTGTTTTTATTTATTGATATTATGAACAGCCGTTATTGACTTCACAAAACTTGTACGTTATTACAGTAATTCAGTTGGGTAATATAACAAACATGATTTATTGGCTGAACGATATGGATTCTTTATTTCAATGGTTTAGTTCGTTCATATAATGGACATGGCTTATTGTATTCTAACAAATTATTCCCTTCATTCATTTCAAAAATAACTTTACTAACCAAATTTCTTCACTTTATTTGGTTTTTAAAATATTTTGTTTTAAAGGGAAACGTAATATAAAGTTGTAATAATAAATACGAGACTAAAATGTTTTATTTTACCTAAAGCTGAGTGTATAATGTCATGAACATTAGGCATAAATATTGTCATGAACATTAATCTTAAACTAACTTATGATCAACTTGAAACGTTACTTGAACGACTTGAAAGGTATCTAACATAGTTGGCTTGAGATATTTGACATGAAGATATTCCACCTTATATCATGTCTCCTTTCTTCTGGTGGGGCCTTTCCTGAGAGATTTTAAGTGGTCGTTTTATACGGCTTTGGAAACCTCTTGCGGACTTAAAGTCGATAACTTCTATTCTACGCCGGGAAAAGCTGAGCACTTTTTGACAAATAAGTAAGAAATTTAAGTTGAATTATAAAAAATACGTTATGTAAAAACTAGTTTCGTTAGGGTTTAGTTGACAGTACTTTCGTCTTGGCTCTCACACTCGGGGACGAAAACCTGGTGTGTATATTTCGGAAACTATTAGAGGTAGGGCGATGAATTTTACACGTGTTTTTAGAGGATTTTACACGATTCGTTTGCAGATTTTTCTGTACCACATTTAGTACCGGAGATGTGTTACCGCAAAGCCGACCAAAAAAGTCAACTTCGATGTAACATGGTTCAGGTCGCAATTTTTGATTTTTTTTTGTCGAAACTTTCTGGAACCTTGGCTCTTCAGGAATCTTACTGTTTTTGGTTGAGCTTCGAACCCGTTTCGTGAAATTACAATTTTTTTTCGTTCGAAAAAAGGGTGTTTTGGGGCGCTTATAGCTCGAACTAGGTGCGTCCTAGTGAAATTTTGCAAGAGATACTTTTCATTGGAAATGTAGAGGAGAAAAAGAACCTGAATGCATCTCTGTCAGAAAAATGACGGGAAAAACTTTTACAAGTTTAATTTGTTACAAAAAATATTTTAATAGCTATTAAAAAATGGGTTTACCTAATGACTCTTTAAAATTTTTATATACGGTTTTCACAGATTTGAGTAACTATTAGTGGTGGTAGTTTTGTTTTTAATATTTTGAGAGCTTTAAAAAATCGATATTCTCCTTGTGGCATTTGAACTGCTTAAAATTTTTAAATATCATTTTCACAGATTCATGTAACTTTTAGTGTTGTAATTTTTAAAAATATTTTGACAGTTCTTAAAAAAAATTCCCCTGAACTTTTAAATTTTTTAAAAACGGTTTTCACGAAATTTTTTATAAGGTAATTTAATAAAAAGAAAATTCGATATTTGTCAACAAGAAAAGGTTGTTTTTTCGTAAATTTTAAACTTAATAAAAATTGTTTATGTGGATTATACGATTCCATGTAACTTTTAAATAGATTGAATATTTTTCCTCTCCACTACATCGATAGATGTTTGTTGTTGTCACGTTTTAAAAATTTTCAAATATTCTAAGCCAAGTTTTATCGAACTACTCCAATACGTTTATATATTTTCATAACAGAGTTATATGTGTATCAAAAAACAATACATAATACTTAACCTTATACTATAAAACATTGTTTTATTGTCTAAGAAATTAACTAAGGTCCTTAAATTAAAATGTAATAATAAAAATATTACCAGATAGAACTGGTAACGACGCTCTTAATTCCTCGGATTGTATCTAATATATAATTAAAATATCCTACCTAAACGATTTAGTATATAAAAGCTAGTAGAAGAATTATTTTATGAGTCCCTAAAATTTTGTTATAAATCAATCTTATTGATATTAAAAAGTTTAATGTATTTTTGATATATTTTTTGATTTTTAATTACTCATATATAGACAATCCAAATTATTTATATGTATAAGTAAATCAAGTGTTTGGCAATGACCGAGGTGAGAACACAAATACAATAAATGCATAGAATACATCACGAAACTATAAAGCATATAGACTTAACCAAGAGATATAAATCTAGGGGTATCAATACAAAAACTTCCCTATTTAAAAACGAGCAATTATTTCTAAATAGGGAAGTTAGTTTCATTTTAGTTATTAAACATTATGAGTAGTATGGGTTTAGGGGAGATAGGTATACTTAAAAATATGAATATATATATATATATATATATATATATATATATATATATATATCCTAACACTGGAACCTGTGGTGGAAGATAGATCAAAATACAAGAGTTCTAACCACACTACACCACAACTTGTTACGTTCTGAACGCGCGTTTCGCTAACCAAATTAGCATCATCAGCAGATTATATAAACTAACTTATCCTAACCCAGACTATTTATAGGTAAATGTGGTCACACTTGGTTGCACCCGACTGCACCGTTGTCAAATAAACAATAGAGGGGACTATAGGGAATAGGCCCTCGGTCTTTATTTAGTGCTTTCTTACCACATTTAACTATTTCTATACTCTCAAATGCATCCAATAATCTATTATTAGATACATTTTTAATCAACTTAAGATTATTTATTCCTATTCGGTGATTGTTTTCCAAAGCATGTAGGGCAACGCTTGACTTTTCTGTTCTGCCGTATCTTAAATGTGCCATGTGTTCTTTAAAACGAATGTTTATGGAGCGTTTAGTTTGCCCAACATATTTTAGATCGCAGTCATTACAGCTAATTTCATAGATGCCACTCCTCTCCCTCAAGTCGACTTTGTCTTTGGGGTTTCCGAGGAGATTTTTCAAACTTTTCTCCGTTTTGTAGGCTACTCTAAAACCTACGTTTTTAAATACTTGTTCTAGACCTCTCGTATATCTGGGATCATATGGGATTACTATGAATTTATTGGAAGCCTCAGGTGTTTGAAGAGTAGTGGCATCCTTTAACATTTTCTTATGCTTATGTCTATTTACTAATTTATGTACAAAATTATCATTATATCCATTACTTTTAGCTGCATTTTTAATCCGATTCATTTAATTGTTAAAACGTTCTTTACTTAATTGAAAATTGATTAACCTGTGAGTTAAGAAATGGAATGCTGCCATTTTGTGTTGACGGCAATGAAATGAGTCGGATGTTATATACCTATCAGTATTAGTAAATTTCCTATAAATATCAAATTCTAATTTATCGTTATTTCTAATAACTAACGTGTCGAGAAAAGGTAATTGCCCATTGTTCTCTTTTTCGTACGTAAAATTAATGGAAAGATATTTATTGTTTAATGTTTCTAAGAAAGTGTCCAAATTTTCTGTTTTAGTATCAAAAATAGCAAATATATCGTCTACGTATCTATACCACACCCTTGAGAAATACTTGAGTTCTTTTTTGAATTGGGATTCTAATCTGCCCATAAACAAATTTGCAAGGAACGGAGATAAGCAATTGCCCATCGCAGTTCCCTCAAGTTGTTTATAATATTTATTGTTGAACTGAAAAAAATTTTGATTCATACATAATTTTGTGAGAAGTAAATATTCATCAATGATTTCTTTCTTCAAATTATTGATTTCAAGTAGTTCCTTTAGGTACTCTAGTGGTATGGGTACACTAGGAAACAATGAGCTTACATCAAAAGATATTAAAATTTCACCTTCTTTTATTCTTAATTTTATCTAAGAATTCTAACGAGTTAGTAACCTCAAAGTTATCATACGAGATATTTAATTTACTGAATTCTTCTACTAACCATTTTGAAATATGGTACGTTGGCAATCCAACAGCTGAAACAATAGGTCTCATGGACTTCCCAGGTGAATATGTGAAAGTAAGTGTGTACATAAACACAAAAGACCCTTTTTGCGACCTAACGCTTGTACTTGTTATTAGTCTTTCTTAAAAGTATTGAATTTTTGGTACTTAACTCGCGCTATTGTCGTACATTGACTTCGACTAAAAAAAAAATTAACATAAGGTGAACTAAACACTAAACGAAGAAACTAAGAAAAGAAAAATATTCATCATTTTAATGCACGCATTTATTGATGCAGTTACTACAATAATTGAAGCACAAATATAAATTTTCTAATACAACAGACTGTACTAATTAAATTAACTTACCTGATTAAAATTAACAAATACCTGCATCTGTACGTTACTACACCAACTACTTATAGCCAATAAAAATTAAAAACGCTTGAAATTAAATTAATTACTGCTTGTTAAATTTAATAAAACTTGTTACATTGAAATAATCAGTCACAATGATTGAAGCAACGATTAATTCATTATTTTATCATTCTAAATATTAGTTTCATGAAAATATTTTATTAATGAAAAGTATACACAGAATTATTGAAATTATTTGTTGAATTGTGGAAAAATGTATTGTGTTTACAAATGTATTACATAGTCTAATGTATAAATATCTATAGAACAATAAATGGCAATATGCTAGGTCAGTCAAATCAGTTATAAACTGATGTACATGTTTATTTGTGTTTATTGCAAAAATTTATTAAATAACCTTTTGTTTAATGAATGGTATTTATAATAAGAATAATAACAGTAATACATTTATAATTCACCCAGACAAACATATAAATAAAATAACAATGGTTATCAGATTACATCAAGTTAAGGAAAATAAAAGGCGTTGCGATGGGTAACAAGTATCGTTTCTTGATATTACGTAGCATATTTCATTTCTTCCCTCGTTAGGGGAAAATATTGTAAACGTGAAAAAAAATCACTTTCCGAGATTTTTGCAGATCTTTTCGTTTTAGGATCACTATATCCCGAAATTTCCTTTTTCCGTGGATATATCGTTCTGTCTGTTCGCAGCATTACTTAAAAACTACTTTTCCGATTGACTACAAATTTTAGGCAAAAATCAAAGGTTATATGGAGATGAAATAAATACATTTTGGTAAAAATCCAGTTTGAAACTACTTTTCGAATAAACCTTAAATTTTCACAAATATTAGGTGTGATATAGGAATAAACTGAAAATATTGGCATTACAAAGAAACAACAGAACAAAAATCAAGTGAAGAACTGGCAAAATTTTAGTGCGAATCCTATATGGCAAAACAAAATGGCGGTCCTGGTATAAAAACTTCTTTTTATGAAAAGTCATAATAATGCACGTACTTTTTTTTTGTAGACTATGTAAATAAAGCCATGAAACATGAATAACAATAATAATAATTACATACAAAAAATTTAAAACGAATAAACTAAAATTGTTTTATTTTCCTTTATCCACAACTTCCCTCGGACAGAATGCCACTACATATAGGTAAAACAGTTTATTTACCGATTTTTTTCTGTATGTATATATATATATATATATATATATATATATATATATATATATATATATATATATATATGCAGCGCTTTCATTTTCCTACTTTTTTGTATGATTTTGCTAGTTACATATTTCAACAACGAAGTAATAAACATCTTTATTTAAGCTGTTATTAAATAGTTATTAGATTATATTATTAGCAAAATGATGTAATAATGCGACTGGAATATCCGATAACAGTAAGCTTATAACACTGTACTATTCAGAGGTTTATTATATTCTCCAATCGTCATTGAAATTAATGCTATTGTTTTAGTGGCGCACAATATTATCGCCTACACAGCTGGAGTATTCTATTTATTGCTTTTGGCAATGTAAACTAATTTGACTATGCTCGTTTAATTTTAAAGACACTTACACGAGTAAATTTAATCTCTGAAAACTAATGCATTTAATTTTAATGCTAATTTAGTTCCATACATTTAAAGGATATTGCCCAATGTTAATGGAAATCGGGTACCAATGGATTTACTGGAATTTTAGTATGTGAAAGAGGCTCATAAAAATTAACATTTTTTTACCAGTGCGTCAAACCTGATAATATAGATGGTGAGTCAGGAATTGCCTTGTAAAAATGAAAAAATAACCATACATTTATACTAATATCTTCATATATTTCTAGTTTATAGCATATATATGAACGAATATCGGTGTATTTATTTAACAGAAGTTTAAACATAAATGATGTATTTTTAATATGATACATAGTGTTTAATATATTAAACTAAATATGAGTCGCAATTTAAGCATATATAACCTTAGATTAATGTCAGACAATCACTATGAACTAAGCCACCAAATTTTGGAAATGTAAAAAATGTTAAACATCTGCTTCAGATAAGAACTTACAATTGGGCCAAGTTGATCCAAGACTTGATTAGACGCTCACGACTCGGATTTTTAAAAGTTTTGCTTGGTTTTTAAGATTGTCTTAATTTGAGGTGCTGCACAAAACATAAATGTAACAGTTTTATTGTAACTTTTATCACCTATATTTTTTATCCGACGTTTCTGTTTTAGATCCCAGTCACCAACCAATTACATTAGGAAAAATACGTTTAGAACTTTAACTGCAAGACATAATTGGTTTTAGGAAGTCAAAATCATCTAAAATATTAAATACAAATTTCAGCAAAAAGAATAGTTGCTGCTTTAAACAGGAGTTTGCAAATTCTTCATTTCCGAGATACAGAGACTATGACTATGGACTACTGTCAAAAATGGAATTAAATAAATATGTGAAAAATCTACAATAATTGTTTTCCGGTTGCGACCTCTTTAGCCGATTGACCTTTTTCATACGATAAGACTGGCTATTTCTACAACAAAATCAAAATCCGTATTCTACTTTGTAAATTTTTAGTCTCTATCATTTTTCGGGTATTCCAGACTTTTTTAAAAAAATCGTCCATTCAGTGGATGTTCTAATTTCAGTGGCAAATTGTTACGTTAATGCGTGATGACTTTCAAATCAGATATGCATGAATGGACATTTTGTTCAATAATTTCTGAACAGTGCAAGATACCAAAAAATATAACATACAAAAAGTTACATAATAGAATGGTAATTTGGTTTTGGCCGGCGATGTTTATAGTAAAAATTTCGAAAAGGTTATAGGGATTGCAATCTGAAATGAAACAACACAACAACAATGGCAAATGTAAGAATTGATCAAATGTTTATCGGATGTTCTTTAAATTTCTCAACAAATTTTAAAATCTTCCAAGGTATTTTATAGCATACGCCTTAAAAAAAAATTTAGACCAAGCATCCATAAATTAAGTGTGGGATTAACCGATATTTTGTTAGAATTTTTATAGGCTCTGAGTTTTGAAAGTTGTTTGATTTGGTATATACGAAGGATAGTAAAAAAGTAGAATTGTTTACACGAACTTTGTCAAGAGCGAGTATTTGCAAATCTTAAATAATTTTGATTGTAGGTATTAGGGTTATTAAGAAAAAAACAAATTTCTAAAATCTCATTTATTTGTTGAGAATTTTTTGACAATTTTACATTGAACACTCTTTTTGAAAAAAATAAAACTAACTTTTTAATTGTTTTAGCTTTTTTAAGGAGAACATTTAATACATTTTTAGATTTCTGAATTTCAATTTTACTTCAGGGACTATTTTGTCAGATCCTAACATACTTTCTTAAATTAGGGCTAAACTCCTGAATTATGTAATACATATTTTTAATTTTCTTTATAATTTTTGAGAAAAGTAATTTCGAAACTAAACACGGTTTTTTTTTAGTTTCGAACAAATATTATCCACAGGCGGAGGATTTCATTTAATTAAATTATTTTAACCTGTAATTTTGTTAAATTAAAAGTTCTAGAGAGATTTTCAATAAAAAAAGAAAAATTTCGTATGTTTTTTTTTTCTCAGTAGTCGTTCGTATAAGGCGTCCAAAAAATACCTAATTAATATAAACATAATATATAGGGCGGTGAAAATTAGATGCTCACGATAAACATTTTGTTTAATTTTTAATATTTTCGAAAAAAAACTATTTTTTAGAAATTCATCTTTAGGTTTTACTGACTTTACTACGTTCCTGTTTTAGACCTTATTCATCAACCACATAATTTTAAATATTGGATCGTACTTTTTGTTATATTTTGTAAAGCTTAACTTAATTGGCTTTAGGAGGTCAAAATCGTATAAAATAAAAAAAATTCCGGATCGGTATGCAAAAAGAATAGTTACATTTAAAAACCTACAGGATGTAATTTTTTCGGGTTATAACCCTTTTAGACTTCTTGTTCTGCTTTGTAAGTTCTTAATTTCTTTGATTCTTCGGATATACCACCGTATAGGCGTTATTTAAAAAATCGTCCATTCATTTTTCAAATTTTAGTGGCACACTGTAATGTTAATGCATGATGACTATAAATTTAGATATGCATGAATTGACATTTTGATCAAAAATTCCTGAAAGGTGCAAGATGTCAAAATCATATAAAACACCAAATAGTTACAGTAAAGAATGGAAATTTGGTTTTGGCCAGAGACGTTTGTAGTAAAAATTTCAAGAGGGTTAAAGGGGATGTAATCGGCAAAGAAATAATACCGTGGGGGTGTCTCTAAAACCTGTTTAGCGGCTTTGTGATATTAGTCAAATTTTACTTAAAAAGTGATACGAGTTGTTGATGAAAAAAGAAACAATTTCTGCTATAATAAAATTCATTTAACCAAAATAAACAAAATTACTCCTCCTATGGTTACGATTTGATTTGTACAAAACTAAAAATCTTTTTGAATTTCGAAGCTACTTTTCTAGAAAATAGTAAAGAAGTCTAAGAACATCTGTTATATATTAATGAGATTAACCCTAATTTAAGAAAAGACAATATTAATTAGTACGTCTCTGACGCAAAATTGAGAATCAGAAAATTAAAATTTTAATGAATTTTTTTCCAGCTGTAATTAACAAGGCCAAAATAATTAAAAAGTTAGTCTTTTCAAAAACACTGATTAGGAGAGGAGAAAATGTTGAAATGCATATTTTTTTGAAAAAAATTTGTACCCAAAATAAATCAAATATGAAAAATTTGAGAAATAATTTTTTTCTAAAAACCCATTTCTTAAGCATTTAAAATAAAAATTATTTCAGATTCGCCAATTCTCTTGTCAAAGTTAGTGTAAAAATGTATACTTTTGTGCTACTCTTCGTATATAGATCACAGCATTTTTTAAAACTTACACTTACATATATACTGGGTGGTGCAACCAAGATGGGGTGGACGATTGTGGGCAAACGGAAAGGAATTTGAAAAAAAAAAATTGGGATATGATTGATAGTCAAGAACGCTGTGTTTTAAAATTATACCCATTATACAGGGTGGTCTGAAAAGTTCGTGGTGAACCAAACTTGTGTTTTTTTAAGTGGGATACCCGGTATATTATTATTTTAGTTGATTCTCCTATTCGTTGCGATAATTTTGATATAAGGTTAGTTGGGTCTAAAATTTATACCAAGGGAATGGGACGAGGTTAAAGTGGAAAAAAGGGTTATACTCCGGCCATTTTTTGAAAACAATTGAAGCAGGTATTGAAAAACCAAATATTCTATAAAATGTATTGTATCTAGGACTACAATAATCGCTTGTAAGTCGTTCAAAATTATTCACTGTTATACAGGGTGGTCAAGTTTTGCAAATTTACCTTGGATTGAATTTTTTTAAATGGAACACCCTGTATATTTTACTTTCATGTTAAAGATAACATTACTAGCTTTCAGAAAATACCATATTTGATACCTTTCTGACCAACAGTTTTTCAGTAAATTAGCTGTGAAATCAAAATTTCTTCATTTTAACACGAATTACTCTGAATTCACGTTGTTAAAATTGACAATTTAATATTAGGAGGCCAGTTTGAAACTACTTTTCGAATTATTTTTTATTTGGACTAGTTCAAGTTATGCATTTTAAACTCAAGTATTTTAAAAAATATGTGGCCTACCTCAAGGGCTCCATCTATGTATACCATTTTAGGAAGTTTATAAGCCACACGTAAAGTCTATTATAAGTAAAAAATATGCATACTTTTTATAAGCATTTAGATGAACTTTATTCCAGTTCTATGTAAAATTCTGTAGAAAACATTTACACAGTAGAATATACTTATTTAACTTGGGCAGCAAAATAGTATTTTCTTTAGTAAAACTGTGCATTTTTTAATTAATAGTGAAGCGACAGAATATCAATATTGGACACATTGGATTCTTCATGTGTAAGAAGTTTCTTTTAATGCTGATATTTTTCAAGTCGCCCAAAAGATTGTTTACTCTACTGTGTTAAAGTCAAATGTTATAGATACATACCCGAAGTGAGATTGAGTAGATTTTATTTGTAAAACCACTGCTACAGTGTATCTGTGTTGTATTTTAGTTACTAAGGATATCTTATTATAATGATTAGTTTTCCGAACCTTTTAGATTTAAGACTAAAACATTTTTTATTAGACAAACCTAAATATATTATTTAAAGTATTATTTTTACTAGTTTTATAGAAAGTATGGCAATTACCTCATTAAAGTAAATGTTACAAATAAATGAAAAATAGGTATTTTAAATTTATTTTACTTTTACAAAGCATCGACAAAAGATTGCACACAGCATTGTTTATTTGTTACACATCACATTTCTAATTTGTGTCACGCTCTGATGTTGGGAAGCCCTGACAGTTTAAGAAACCTACACTCAGTTTTTATCAGTTTAACTAATGGGATTTGATTTCAGGTTTAAGCATTTTCTGGAGTTGAAATTAGTTTTGAGTAAATAACCCTTTTTTAAAAATGAAAATCATGTCAACTTAAGAATTACCTACCTACCAAAAGATAATGAACACAACCTTCTAAGTCTGTTAATGCTGCAGACTTTTGTCTCATTAACTTAAATCATATGTGGCAAAGTCCTGGGATTCAGCTAAATGTTTAAAGCCCACCTTCGAAGGGTACTTACGGCTGGCAACAGATAGCCATTCCTTTTTAAGAACTGATATGCCCGAGCTTACTGTTTGGGATGCAATTGCAGATGCAGTAGCATATACCAGAAAGGTTGACCGTGGAGTCATACCCACTATACAGGGTGGTCTGAAAAGTTCGTGGTGAACCAAACTTGTGTTTTTTTAAATGGGACACCCGGAATATTATTATTTTAGTTGATTCTTCTATTCGTTACGATCATTTTGATATGAGGTTTGTTGGGTCTAAAATTTATACCAAGCGAATGGGACGAGGTTAAAGTGGAAAAAAGGGTTATACTCCGGCCATTTTTTGAAAACAATTGAAGCAGGTATGGAAAAACCATATATATAAATATATATATATATATATATATATATATATATATATATATATATATATATATATATATACTTGCATAGGGTGTATAATCTAGAATAGTTAAAGTAGTATGAAATACCAAATTAATATCTTTATCACTAGATCGTCGTCTTTGTCCTGACTAATGATTATCGTAACTTTTTTAGTTAGAAGGTTTAAATTCATATTATAAAGCATTTTCTTAACCTTTTATAAGTATTTCATATTACCTGAAGATTTTTTTGTAAGATAAAAAATATTATCAAAACATCTCTAAAAAAATATTAAGTAATTTTATTAAAGTTCTTCAACTATGTACATTTTATTGGTGGTTTATATTTTAGTGTTAGTAGGCAGTTCCATGTGTTTGTTTCATTCTTCTGTTTACAATAAACTCACATTTATAATCATATAATTTATATAACTTATATAATTTATAAGTACAATGTATTGCTGCTTAAAACTGAATATATCTTTAATCTTTATATTTAAGTAATTATCGCTATTTTAATTTCAAATTTAATGTTGCAGAGAAATCCTCACTGAGGCGGAGGCTAACTTTATAATTTAGCAAAACTGTGGGTTATCAAACCCACCTCCTGCGGTTTCGTCAATACCCAGGTTTACATTTCAGCAAAAATCAATATTAAAGGTATCTTGTTGGTTTTATTAATAACTCAACAGTAATACAAACTGTTTTACTTGAACTATATGTTACGGGTTTAGTTTTTTTGATGCAAATTCTGAAATAGAGTGATAATTTAGTATAAATAAAAAAATCTGAATTTTAAAACCCGACAAGCCATTTGAGGTATAATAGTATTTTAAACAAACAGCTATATAAAAGATAGTGTAATATATTGAATCTCAAAAAAAAACATCGAAATCCTAATTTGAGGGAGCAATAAAAAATATTAGAGCAAAGAATTGTTTTTCTTTTGTGAAGCTGCAATAATCATTATAACATCTACTTCCAGCACATTAAAAAAAGTAGAATTAGTTGACAGATCGTCAACTGACGAGTTAAAACATTTAGTAACGTCATATAGTAAATTTCGCGCCACGAGTTATTTTGTTGTAAGAGTATTTTTATTAATTGTTAAACTTATTTTTTTCTATATATAGAGGACATAAAATTATGATGGTACTAATTTCAATTTTCTTATTATTTTACGCATTACGTTTCAATAGGAGTAAATTTTATCCAAAAATTGTCAAAACAACTTGTATATGTGAATATATTTAGTAGAATGTGTATAAGTTCTTTATGAGTATTTAACGTGTGATCAGCTAATTCATAGCGGAAAGGACGGCCTTAGTTAATCTCTTTATAGGTCCTAACTAGTTTCTTAATCAAATAGTTTTTAAGCCACCCATATAATAAAACGTACATTATTTGTACATTAGTTGGCGTAGATTGAAAGCAAAGTTTTAATTGACCGCGGATTATTAAAAGATTCTCGAATTTTGGCCTGAAGAGCAGAAGAAATTTAAGTGGTACATTAAATTTTCGCGTAGAAGCTATCCAGGTAGGTGCCAATAGTCTGTCTCGCGCATTCGAAAGCTAATTAATAGTCTCTGTTGTTTGACCCTATCTGTGCTTAATTCATTTTCCGAACTTTTTATAAGTATGTTAAAATTTCCCGGTGGTGCTTTTATTCGCTTTGGAGAGTTTGAAATAATATTATAATTTTTTTTAACTAGTGAAATTAATTTTTTAAAAAAAGTTTACATTTTAACTACGAATATTTAGTCGACTTCCTTTAACATTTAAAACTTTGCAAACTCTAAGCAGATCAAGTGATTTTTTTTTGTGGATAGCAGCTTTTAAAGTTTTTCGATTCAACCTTAACTGTGTCGAACTTCTGATTTTTGACAAACCAAATTGTGACTAAATGTATTTATCAGATGGAATTGTGAAAATTTAAATTTATGTACTGAGTGTTTTCCCAATTAGGGCATGTTATAGTTATAAGATAGAATTTAAGGTGTAGCTTCGAAAATACGCTTTTAAAATTATCCTATCAGACTAACTGGCTCGCACAGCTACTGAAACTTACTGTTAGTAAATACAACAGAAAACCGTGCATTTTATAAATATTGAATGTTTAAATTTTAATTAACTGGTGCAGGGAACTGAATGTGCATGTATTTTTCGTACTTGTAACTATCATAATTTTAATTATTTCGCGAACTAACATTTTCGAGGAACTTGGAACGTTGTGATGGAATAAGATTTTTCTTAATTGTTAATAATTTTTAAAATAAGATTTTAATTTGATAAAATTTTTAACTGTAAACTGTTGAATGATTTTGTTTTAACTTATAACCTTGTGAAGTTCTTTTGATAACCGTACTGTTAACAAATTTCTTTTTCTATTAAAACTAAGGTCTTGGAAATTTTTTAACCAAGGACAAAACAGCTGATTGCTACGCGACGTAGTAGTTAGCTGAATTTTGCAAGTAATAATCAAAAGAATTGTTGTTGGATAAGCTCCTGAGTGGAGTTAACTTTTTTTATAACATAATATCTAAAACGGAAATAAATTCCCACGAAACACAATGAAAAATTAATAAACCATTTGGATACTTGTTAAAAAATTAAACAAACTTTCAAATTTTAAATTGTAGTTGTGTTGTTGTCCTCAGAATATTTTTGTAAACAAATCTAATTTAACGCATAGCGATTGTTAATAAGTTTTGCGTTAAACAATAGTCATTAGAGATAAATTCTTGGTCAGTTGAACTAGTTTTCATACTAAACTATGTAGTGAATAAATAAACTTGATATAAATCAGTGAAGTGCAACAAAATTTAATTGCAGGTCCCTTAAAAGACTTTGTGTAAGCTTTCATAAACAAGCCACTTTTTCTGACAGTGAATATTTAACAAAAAAGTCATTTGTAAATTTAGGTATAGTACTCTATCTACTTAGCGTCCACATTTAACAAGGGTTAAAAAACCGAATGTAATTTTAAGGTGTATGTATTAATGAAATTTATTTTAACAAACCGACTTACTTTCCGCTATAACAATTTCCCGTCGCTACTCTTAGAACTTGTTTCACAGTTGTGAAATTTGGTTTAAAAAATAACAAATTACTAAATAGCATATTCGGGAAGAGACCTACTTCTGGCTCTGTTTTCCAATAAAATATGTCTAAATTCAAGCCCAGCGACTTTTCTACCTATTTAGAGTGCTCAGAACTCCCAATTTTCTTTGAGGTGGGTGCCCAATTTCCAGAGGGTAACCGGGTATATGGTGGCGGAACCTCGGCTAGTCCTTCGGGATTAGTTCGATTAAACTAACCCCGATCAAGGACCAACCCTAAGCATGTTAATATTGTAGATACTTATGATAACTATATTTATAAGAATCGTAATAGTAGTAATCATACTGAGAGTGACAAACCACCAAGGAAACATAACAGTTTAATTGATTTTGCAATTAATTAACGTGCTGGTCAGCCGACGTCGCTGTTCTTAGCTTCACATTTTTAACGATAGTTCACTCGAACTAAATTTTAAAACATGATTCCACCTCTTTTAGTCAAAGCTCGCTTGTGTCTATTGACCGCAACACAGCCTATAATACTTTCAATCAAAGTACAAGCGTTAATAGTGGTACTTTTGAAGTACAAGATTTGATCCAATCTAATGACCATATGTCAAATAAGACAAACAAAAATATTTCTATAGGGAACAATAATATCTCTACCGATGACGTCGCGAAAAACGATGTCTCAGTTGGGTTTTCTCACCTTCATCAGGTTGTAGTATCACCCTGTATAACGGTTTATTATTAATAATATATTGACAATCGTTTAATGTATCAGAAGAATGACAAAGCATAGTACCCGAGGAACATGTACTAGTTAGCTTGAACAAGACAGATTAGAAGTAGACTTAGACAAGGGTAGATATAAGAACGAGGGCGAACCTTGTCGTTCCGGCTCTTAGGCTGTAACTAGTGTTCATATATTTGGGATACGTAATAGAAGGACGTAAGGAAGAACGACTTTCCTTTACACGTTAATCCTAAACGTAGAGTAAGATGAACCAAAACTAAACATCAGTTATTACATGGCGATCCTGCCTCCAAAGATCCTGCCTTCAAAGATCCTGCCTTTAAGACTTAGCTGACTATATGGAACTGCAAAAATATACTGACATAACAACGAAGAATGGAAATATCGTATTATCGGCGACAAAACGCTAAAGTATAAATTATGGGCACATAACCGAATTGGACGGTAATAATGATGACATATTGGCCAGAAGATGTTTTTTTTAGGGTATTATTTTAGGTTCAAGAAAGGAGAAAATTTAAATTTACGGAAATTTTGATGTAAGAAGTTAAATTTCAAGGAGATAATAAATAAGTAAATATACCAAATTCAAATCGTTGAAATCGAGTGTACGCTTAAGGTATTAGAACTATTATTAGACAATAGGTCGTTTTGATTCGAATAAGAGCGTGTTTTATCAAACATTTTTTGTTACTAAGTGCAGAATTGTAAAAATGTGTGTAATATTACGTAAACAGATGAATATTGCCAGTTATTTTATAACAAGTACCAAATTTATTTTAAAAATAATAAGCAATATGTTATAAATTTAATTTTTGATCTAGAAACAAGTTTGAATTAATAATTATTCTGTTTTATCTCTTATCTCGTTAAAAGTAAGGTTTCAAGTTGAAATAATATTAATAAAATATAATAAATAAATAAAAAATAATAGTGGGTATCAAATATTTATTAACATATATATTTTATTCTAAGGTTAGTGGGTTTATGTAAAAACGGCTTGCGCTGAGACTTTTGTATAACATTTTATGTATCAATTATATCAATGGCAATTAATAATGCAAACAGTGTTTTAAAGTCCGAATAACTAAGCAAATTCATTCTAACCTACTTATTTTGTTATTTTTTATCAAAACAATGGCATTCTAAAACGATGTGGTATCATTTCACTTAATGTTAACAAAAAAAAATAAACGGTAGATACATGGAAAAAGCGAAACCACAATACTTTTATTTCAGCTTTAAATTAAAATTAATTAAAGAACAAATTTGATGCCTTATAAAAAAAGTGATAAATTGTATTAATAATAAAATGTAGCTAAAATTTTATTTTTCTCCGCTATGCAGTTATATTATTGTTTCATTTTCAAAGACTAGTAAGTAAAAATATAAAGTTGTTTTAAGTGAAATGGGAATAATTGCTTGCATGTGTATTTTACAATTCATATTACAAACATCGTAATGAACATAATCGTAATAATTTAGCTGATATGGAGCAATTAGTCTTCTAATGTTTTGATTATTTAGAATAATACATATGTATACTAGTTTTACAAATATGATATACGGGGTATTCCGTATATAACTATTACAAACTAACCTGTATATGTTTGGTTAATTATATTAATTGCAAGACGAAAATACATTTCTGACTAAAGATTTGTTAAGAGAGGTTGGTTTCTAAAGTATTGCATAGAAATATCGTCAATACAGAAAAAATATATATTTTTGAAATTTGAACCATCGGTATAATATAAAAACTACAATAAAAAAAATTTCTTGTTTGAAATAACAACCTCATGTTTTTTTTTATAATATTTGAAGAAAAACAAATTGTAATACAAACTTCAAATTATAGCTAATATGTAAAATTAACAATAAATTAACGAGCTAGCGATTGTAGGAAGTATAATATGAAACCTAAGAATGACATAAAATGCATGTTTTGATATTTGATAAGTGGTTGATTGAACTTTGAAGCGTGGACAGATTGAACGGGTTTCCCTTGTTCTCTCGACTTTGTTTAAACTTTTCAATACACCTAACCAAAAGTTATGTAAATTACACATTTCACCTTAAAACAATGACTTACTATAAGAAAAGAATTTTTTTCTTAAACCACGTAGAATTACATTTTGGTTCTTAAATTATAACTATACCCCTCAAAACAGCTGCTAGAAAATGTTATGTCATAATGGCAATTATCTGGCTTTCACCCACATAACGGATATAAAATCTAACAACGTTCAGTTTTCATAGATTAAAATTGTTTTGTTACATCGATAATTAAATTGATTCAAAAACGTCACTTGTAGAATAAAGTTTTTTTAGTTTATTAATCGTCAAGTATTCATCTCGTTCTATTTTGGTATTTTTCTCAGCTTAATAACTACTGTACTGGTTTTTTTCAAATTACCCCTATTTTTCCTTATTCTATTTCATTCAGAATGAAATTTTGCTATAGACTAAATGTTGGTTAGCTGAACAGTTGGTTGGGCTCTAAGCCCTACCAAACTTAAACTCGCCATTTTGTACATTCAATTTTGTTTGAATGTTTCTTATATTAAGTCTATCTTACTTGTAATGTACAAATAAAGACCTTTATTATTATTATTATTATTAATATTATTATTATTGCTGGTTACTCATTCATAATGGTTAAATAATCTCGTAATTACAAAAAAAAACAAATTTAATATGCGAATGCTTATTCATTGATATATATTGTTACTATAAATTAAGATAAGTAATTATAAAAGTACACGATCACTAAATTTAATCAGAATTTTCTGATAAAAATGTTAAATTTAATAATAGATTTTTTTTTATTATGACGAGAAAATGATTAGTATCAAATAACATTAAAGATCCCCCTAGAGTGCTTGACTATATTATTATAAAATATACACAATAAGCCTTTAGGTCATATCTATTTAAATTCATTATGATTATTTTGAGCTTTGAGCAATAATGGAGGTAATCCATTTGTTTACATGATTTCTTAGATAAGTATAATATTAAATGCCGATATTTAGAAATAACCAGTACTTTTTTAAAGGAAGGTTATGCTATAGTATCAACTCCTAACGATAGAATAACTTTTACAGATTCGATGAAATTACCTCTTAGACTATAAATCACTTAGACATTGTTTATGAGACATCAAATTTGTAGTTGAATCTTATTATAATTCTCTAATACCTATAAACAAAAAAATATATCAACTCTCTCACAATAAAAGCCTATTTTGTAAAATTCACGGAACTTAAGACAGTAGCAGCATATACATATGTATAAGTCTTTTGCCTTTAGCTTTAATTAATGGCTAATGATCGCAAGGTTGTTATTGGTCAGGAATAGCAGAAAATAAGAATAGTGAAAATTAATGAGTACTTAAAATGGAATGTGCAATAGTGAATATCATACTTAAATTGTTAGAAATTTTACAGCAACGGCCTGATCACCCCCAAATGTATGAAAGTCCTGGACGCGTATAGATATTAGCTGGTCTGCATAGAAAGAAATTAAGATAGGGTGAAAGTAAAAAAAGTAATAAGATCACCTTCCTATTCGTTAATGGTAAGTTGGGCATTAGCGTCATTATCTAAGCTATATGGTCTGATGGAAGAGAGCGTTGCTTAATAATGAGGAAAAATTATAAAAATAGTGATTATTGCACAAATCACATAGGATACCCGCAATCGAATAACGGTTTTTCTTATATATCTTGTTCTTAACTGTACGAAGCAGTTAAGTCAAGCAGCACATACGCCAAACGTATAATAGAAACGGCTGAGGTAGACTGTTATTGAAAAATTAAAAAGTTATATAGGTAATACAGGATCCTCGATCGGCGTTCTTACTAGGTACATCGTTGAGAGACCTGGATGAAATAAGCAAAAATGGAAGTATATTGAAGTATGAAATATATAAAGTGGAAAAATGGACAAAGGAAGTAAAGTGAAGATATTAAAAATCGGTGGAAAAACGAAAAAAAAAAAAAAGGGAGATAACCCAAAGTTGAGAAAAATTAATGAAAATATATTAAAAAAAAAACAACTACATTTGACGCAATAAAAATGAACATCTGATGGCCACAATCTTCAAACAGACGTCCCATTCTAATAATACATATAATAAATAATCTGAATCTAATAGTTTGAATCTAAATAAAACATATTACAATTTTTCAAGTTTTATCTTAAACGAAACTCACATTTTATGTCATTTTAAGCGTACATCCGATTATGTGTTAATTTTTTATATCTGGCTTGATGTGTATTGATTTTATATATTTAAGTCTATATTTTATTAAATGGTTGACAAAATATAAAATGAGCACCTAATATATATATATATATATATATATATATATATATATATATATATATATATATATATATATATATATATATATATATATATATATATATACCAGTGTTGGGCAAATACCGGGTATATTGAAATTTGAGTATATACCCAAGGTTTTGTACCCGGTATATACCCAAGTGGGTATATATCCACATGTAGTTGGGTATATACCCGGGTATATACCAAGTGTACTTACTTGTTAAATTTAAGGTAATCTAACAACTTTTAACGTTTTGCTGTTAAATTAGGACATTAAAAAAAGTGGTTGAATAACTCGAAATAAAAATCACAAAATATTGCTATTAAAAATGAAAATAGTATAATGAAACAAAAACATAACGCACAGAGTAGGAAAAGTACGTTTAAAATCTAAAAAATGAACAACTATTAAAAACATATTTTAATTCTGAATAAAATAAGAATGTAATGAAATAAAACATAACGCACAAAGTAAGAAAACTACGGTTAAAATCTAAAATAAATAAGACTTAGTTGGAATTAGGTTTAAATGAATCAGTCTTCAGAATCATCAGATTCACTTGTTGATGGTGAGGCCAAAGAATAACGGACAATTTTTTTGGATATTTCAGTTCAAACATTTTAAAAAAGGCGAGCGCTGAAGAGCAACAGAGTCCATTAAAAATTGCTTTATAATGTGGTACTGAAACGAATAGAAAAGAATATCTTGAGGTTCGCATTGATTTCACAGAGAACAATTACGGCCCTTGGGCTGTAACTAGTGTACATATATTTGGGATACGTAATAGAAGTATTTAAGGAAGAACGACTTTCCTTTACACGTTTATCTTAAATGTAGAGTAAAATGAACCAAAACTAAACATCAGTTATTACAAGGTACAGTTGCATGAAATGGTAACTTTGAAGACAATTAATTTAGTAAATCTAAATAATACGAATGCAAATACTAATTCTTCTTTCTCTGAGTTCACAGGTAACCCAGAGAGTGCAGATGTCTTCTGCGATGACCACAACCTCTCATTTAACGACTCTCAACGATATCCGAGCAATATTTTAAACATACATGTTCTTCCGTCGACAATTCTAAATTAAAAAAACACAGATAACAAATACCTTTTGAATCTAAATTGGCCCACGTTAGAACATGGCATTTCTGGTGGGGAAAGCGTGCCAGATAGCCAACTACACTGAACGGTTGTTCAGTGTAGTATGTGTGCTATTAAAGCAAACCCTGTCCTTTAAATACCTCCATGTATAATTTTACGTTATTTGATAAGCTTATGGCAGAAAATTAAACAAGACATTTTAATTTTAAATAACTAATCTTTTTTATATTAGCAACGCAACTTATAAATTAGGTAAATTCTGTCAAGAGTGTTTAAATAATGGAGGTTCTCATGAAAATATTTACCTAGTTCCTTTAAATATTTGTTGGCATTTGTAATTGTAAAAAATGTATTTTCTATGTATTATAGCAATTCATTTATTTTGTAATCTGTCGTCATCCATAGTTAAGCGGCTTGCTAGACCTGGGTGCTTTATTACATCTAAAATATAAATGTAAAGTCGAATTATTAAAAAAAAACACTTATTTAAACATATGTATTTCTGAAAAGAGGAAAACGAAATATTTTATATTTTTAGTAAACTACAGGATATTCCATTTTAAAATGATCTGATGTGTGAAAATGATGATGATGGTTGTCCTGGTTTCTCTATTTTCCGATCGTCATATATATATAGATATCATATCTAAAATCTTCTTCATAAAGAATTAAAAAAAAAGTATAGACCTTTTTATTTTGCATTCCTTTAAATAATTCCTATAAAAGCATGCCAAAGTGTAAGAAAAAATCCTGAACATTCCTGTAACTTTAGTAGAAACAGTTTTTTGTTTTAGTACTTTTTCATTAAAATCAATTTTAAGCCTAACATTACCACGTCATTACTTATAATTAGAGGGCTGGAAGCGGAACAATTTTTATTCTTGCATTGCCAATAGCGAGAAGAGCCTAAGAATATAATCTTTTTAATTATAGGCTTTAAGATAGATAGTTCTTAGAGGAGAAATTATTAAATTTTCACAAAAACATATCAATGTATGAAAAATTTAGAGGAATGCATAATAAATATGTATTTTTCTCTCTTTGCTAATGAAATGATGCTGCAGCTATAATGACGTCATATATTTCCGTGTTTTTGTGTTTATTTTACAGATTTGCTCGATAAATTAGACCATTTTGGAATATGTTGTTGTTCAGAACAGCCCAAAAAATACCGGAAATAATAATAATCGTTTCATTACTTATCCTATTTTTCTTGTGGCTTTCAAGATATATATACAGAATCGTTGGTTTTGTATAGAAACGGTTGAATATTTTAGCTTAGCTAGCCAAAAATGTTAAAAATAAAACTTTAGTGCTTTAAAAATACAGCGGAAAAAAGAAAAACTAGTTATACAGGATTTATCATGAAATCACAACAAAATAAATTTTAATTTTTTTTTAAATGTAACATAATTTATATAGATCAAAAGGGAGGTCGATTAAAAAATAATGGTTCTTGAGATTATACCGTGTCAAAATGGAATTACTTTTCGACATTTCGCCTTCGATTGCACGAGGCATCTTCAGGGATCTTTACATCACGAGATCGTCACTGAATGAGCCCGGAGAGATCTAGGGCGGCTATTTATAGTCGATCTTTGTTGTCCGAACCGTGACCCAGTGTAATGATCGGTTTCCACGTATGATGTAGACTTAAGCTCGTATCTCTATTAAAATTGTTAGGACACCGATGCAAGAACTTTGGTTTCTTTTACATTTATGATGGAATTTTGTTGTTCAGATAGAGCAGATTGTACGATCTGTTTCTTCCTAACATATCGCTCACGTTACTTATCCCTAGTCGATATGTATCGTCCAGTTTCTACAATATAGACAACGCCACAGGAGCAAGGAATTGCATATTCTCGTTCCGTTTGGAAGGGAATAATGCTCTTTAGCGATAGCAAACATTGTCAAATTTTTTTGTGTGTGTTGAAGATTGTACGTATGTTGTACCGGCGAAGTAACCTTGCAATTTTATCTGTGGTTCCGTGTATAAATGCAAGAATTACATTTCCCATCAGTAACTTCATATTAGTTTCATTTCGTGGAGTAGGATTGATATATTTTCTAGTTGATCATCTAATATTCTCAGTGCAATATCCATTCTCTCTTAAAACTTGATTCAGTTTCTCTGTTCCCGATTTTAAAGAACTTTGATTACAAATCGCGAGGACTTTATAAACCAAAGGATAAATAACTGATAGGTGTTTTGCCGGATGATCATGTGAATTTGCATTTGGGTATCTGTTCGTATGCATTGATTTTCTGTATACAGAGTGTCCTAAGAAACCATCCCTTTTCCTTTGTACAAGAACATCTGGAAAGGGAATTGTGTCTTCTGATTCAATTTCCATTGTAAATTTTATATTAAGATGATCAAGAAACACGGGGAGGTTTTTTGGCCATACAGCCATATTACAGTATCTCAGGAACAACAAGAAGAAGCTACTTTGCCAAGGAGCCTTTCTCCTTAGATGCCGAGATGAAGACGTAGAACCAAAATATCTACAAATAAAATACCACATTACATCAATAAGTGCAAGGAACATCTATAAACGAACCAGCATGGCATTAGTAAGAGAAATGATAAAAGCTACTCTTTGTGATTTGGATATAAACGCTCGTAAGTTATTAAATATTGACTTAAAATTAGGTTTTATACTTGAACATCAAATATTTAGAACTCTCGATGACATGACCAATGCGTAAGCCGAAATGATACATCAAGCAGTTACCATTAAGCAGCTGAAGCAGCAAGGGACATACCCGTAGAAGACATGGTATAATCCGTCGAAGCCATAATTAGAAGACTTCCAGAAAAAAAAGCTGACGTAATAAGGTATGAAACAGCAAAGATCTGAGTAATCCAAGCAGACTCGACCAACAAAATCGAAAAACGGATAACCAACCTTATAAACGCATCCAACCTGCCAGCAGAGGAAAATAACATTTTTAAATATAATATAAATAAAAAATTTCTCCTAACGTATTATAGTAATTCATTTATTTTGTAATCTGTCGTCATCCATAGCGAAACGGCTTGCTAGACCTAAGAATTGGTGCTCTATTGCATCTAAAATACAAATTTAAAGTCGAATTATTAAAAAAAAACACTTATTTAAACATATGTATTTTTGAAAAGAGAAAAACAAAAGATTATGATATTTTTAATAAATTACAGGATATTCAATTTAAAAAATGTAGGTTGTTCAAGTTTCTCTATTTTCCGATCGTCAGTTGTTTTTCTACATCTAAAATCTTCATAAAGAATCTAATAAAAATAATGCCTATAAAAGCATGCTAAATTGTAAGAAAAAATCCTTTACATTCCTGTAGCTTCAGTAGACACAGTTCTTTGTTTTAGTACTTTTTCATTAAAATCGCATTCAATTTTAAGCCTAACATCACCACGTCATTATTTATAATTAGAGGGCTGGAAGCGCTAACTAAAAGCGGAACACTTTTTATTCTTGCATTGCCAATAGCGAGAAGAGCTTAAGAATATAATTTTTTTAATTATAAGCTTAACAATGGATAGTTCTCATATAATAAATTTTTAAATTTTCATTAAAAAATTTCCATGTATGAAAAATGTAGGGGAATGCATAATAAATATGTATTTTTCTCTCTTCGCTAATGAAATGAAGATGTAATTGAAATGATCTCATATATTTCCGCTTCTTTTGATGTGTTTATTTGATTTATACCTACTTGTTATATAAATTAGACCATTTTAGAATATATTATTGTTCAGAACACGCCGAAAAATACCTGAAATAATATTAGTCGTTTCATTACTTATCCTATTTTTCTTGTTGCTTTCATGATTTTAGCTTAGCTAGTCAAAAATTCTAAACATAAAAGTTTTAGGGTCTTAAAAATATACTAGAAAGTAGAAAAACTAGTTATACAGAATTTATCATGAAATCACAACAACAAAATTTTTTTTGAATGTAACATCTTTTATACAGAACGAAAGTGAGGTTAAGAAATCATGGTTCTGGTGTGAAAATGGAATCACTCGAGGCATCTTCAGGGATTTTTACTTCACCAGATCGAAACACTGAATTAGCTCTCTGATCGACAATAAACAGTCGGCCGAAATCTCTCGGCCGGCTATTTATTGTCGACCTGTGTTCACCGAACAGTGCCCTAACGTAATGATCGGTTTCCACGTATGATGTAGACTTAAGCCCTTATCTCTATTAAAATTGTTAGAATGCTTATAAATTTCAATAGATTCTTTAATTTTCTTTTACATTCATGACATTTCCAGTGGAGTGTTAGTACAGGTACAGCAGATTGTACAATTGTTTCTTACTAATACATCGTTCATGTTCCTTAACCCTAGTCGATATGGATCATCCAGTTTCTCCAATATAGACATCGCGACAGGAGCAAGGAATTGGTTGGAAGCGAATAATTTCCTTTGGCGATCGCAAATATTGTCCAATTTTTTTGTGTGTGTTGAAAAGTGTACGTATGTTGAACCGGCGAAGTAACCTTCAAATTTAACCTGTGGTTCCGTGTATAAATGGAAAAACTACCCTTCCTATTCGTAACTTCTTATTAGTTTCATTCCGTGGAGTAGGATTGTTGTATTTTCTAATTGATCTTTCTAACACAGTATCTCTTATATATTTATAATTAGCGGGAAGGCCCATAATATACAGGATATGCAATATTAATAATGGCACTTTATTTCTGCCGTGCCTTTGTGCTCTATAAAATCTCATCACCAACCATTTTTCAACCATCGCTGAATATCAGCCTAGCTCTCACACATACTTGTGATGTGTGTATTAGTTGTTTTTACACAGTTAAAAAATACTTACAGTTTATCAACGGATCCCAAGAATTCTATTTGAGATTTTAGCGTATTACTGACGAAGCGCGCTACTATCTACATATCAGGTGGCGAGCGCAACAAATTTTGTTTCTAACAAAATTTGCCTTCGTTTGAGATTAAGCCAGGACTGACAGCGTGACATATTCCGCAGCACTACGTTTTATTTTTTACCCAATGTGTACATGGTGTTTGGTTATAAAGGCACTTCCTATTACCGTTCGTACGCTAAATGCAAAATTTTGTCATAATTAAACTCTCAAAATGTCATTTCAATATGTTCCCAACAAAAAAAGTTAGTATGAGCCACTGTTTTTTGTGCACGATAGATAGTTTTCGCTCCAGACATATCTCTTTTTAATTCCCTTGTGAGAGGGAAGTATTGTAATTGTGAAAAAAGTCACCCCTTCAGGTTTTTTTCAAATTTTGACCAAATATTAAAGGTCATATGGTACTTGATGGTTTGATAAGATGATGGTAAAAATCTAATATGACGGAAGAACACGGCGGGCTAGAGAAATGGTCAAAAACGTATTACTTAAAAACGGGTTATTCAATTTACCTCAAATTTTGCAAAAAACTCTAGCATTAAGTAGAAACAAACTGGTACAATTTTGAAAAGAATCAAAGATGACGAAACAAAATGACGGCTTAACAAAATATTTGAAAAATCCTGAGAAAACTACTTATTAGATTGATTTCAAATTTTGTGCAAGAACTAAGTGTGATATAGAGATAAATTAGTAAAATTGTAGTAGGAATTCAAATGGCGGAGCAAAATGGTGGCCAAATACCCATAATGTTTGTAGTCGTGAAAAATAATCCCAGTATGTTTGAAAAGAATGTACTTATGTGTTACTAAATTATTATGTGCAGAATTAAATTGGGTCCCACTTCATAGTTAAAAACAAAAGGAAAGGTATATACGAGGGACGTTCTGGGTAAGGAAATAAAAAATACGGTTGCAGTCACCGTTAAGTCTGCAAAAACAAAAAATTGTCTCCATGGCATCACTACATACTAAACGGAACAGCGAATACAGTGAACATCCCGAATATATTGTACGTTTGCTCGCTTGGATTTGTTGAATTTTATCGAACAAGACAAAATACCATTTTATCAAAGTGATTTTTAAGTAAAATAGTGTCATAAAATACATATGCATTATTTTGATATTTTAATTATGTATTAAATCAATTTTCTATAAAAAATTACTGCAGGAAACAGAGAAAAAAAGGTTAAAATCTGATCGTGATAGTGAACTTAAATGATGTATCCCTCCAGTCCTAAACATGTCCCAAAAAATCTGCCTTGGGATCTTTCACCAGGGCAACGCCCCAAAATGAATTTGTGTTATGTGTTATTATTATTATGATTATTATTATTATAAGTGTCCGGTAATAGGCGGAAAAGTCCGATAAACGGCGCACTTATTTAGTTTATAGTTTTTATTATTGTTTTTCATATTTTTACTTTATTAGTTTTGTTACTGTCATTTTTTTTTGCATCTTAAATGTCAAAGTTTCATTTAGAGATTAGGCCAATAGCTGTCCAACCGACTCTTGAATTTATTCACACTTGGAGCGGAAACTAGGTCCTCATTTAGCTTTCCCAGTTTTCTATTACGCGATTATACAAAATGTTTTTACTACAAAGTCTATGACAACGTTCTGGGACCAGCTTCAGAGAATTACCGCGTAGGTGGTGATTTTCACTGATGGAAAATGCGTTAATATGGCACGAGTAGAATCCGTGTAGTATTTTATAGGTCTCTATGAGGTCTCCTCTTCTTCGCCGATTAAAAAGTGTTGTAAGTTTTAGTTTTCTTAACCGTTCATCATAAGGTTTATTTGTTAGAGTCAGCGAAAGTTTGGTGGCTCTTCTTTGCACTCTTTCAATGAGATCAATGTCCTTTTGAAAGTAAGGATACCATGAGATTACTGCATGTTCAAGTATAGGCGGTATGTAGGTTCTGTAAAGGTGCAGGCACACTTTTTCAGAGACGTTTGTAAAGGCCATGTTTATAAGGTAGATAAGAGAATTTGCTTCTTTACTACTTTGAGCACTTGAAATTCACATTTTAGGTCTGAGGTCATTGTGACTCCTAAATCCACCTGTTTGAAAATTGTTATCATTGCTTCATCATTGAGAAAATACTCGTATGTTAGCCGAGGACTGTTATGGCCAATATGCAACACTGCACATTTGTTGGTGTTGCGTTTTTTTTTACTCCATGTATCCAGTGTTGCCAGATCTTTATTTATTTTCCCGTGGTGGATCGTGGATCGAGGGGTAGGCCCAGCACTGAGCCCTGTGGGGCTCCACTGTCAACACTGTACTTCTTAGAGAGACATCCATTAACTCTGATCTCGAGCTTTCTTTCTCTTCTTTATGTTGGGGAGTTGTTCCAACTCAAATACCAACAGCTTTGTCCAAAGAAGGTGCTGAAAGCAATTTTAATATCGTTGTAAAGTCTTGGTGACACAGGGTTAATGTTAGTCCATTATAACGTTTACTTCCAGCCGCTTATATTATGGTTTCAGACTGCTTCTGATACCCTCACCCATGTTGTTTTTTTTGTAAAATATAATCTAAAGAACAATAAAAGAATCAAAGAGATGGGCGCAATCCCACGATATTTCTTCTTACCATACTAATAAGTTATAGTTGGTTAAATCCCAAGACACTAAAACACATCCATAGATTACCAAGAAGAATTCCTAAGAGCATATATTTTATGGTTATATAATAACGGAAAAATCCTTAAAATAGTTAACTATCAATTTATATTTTCATTTATATTTCAATGACAGTACAAATGTAACAAATTAACGTTAAAACGTAAACCCTCCTTTGCCCAACTTCGTTTCTGCTATCGAGATATAAGTAAAATCTAGACATGGTAATGATATATATGTTTATATAAAAGATGTGTCACTAGCGTATAGACTCTTTTTTTCGCAAATATGTTTTACTATTTTTTTTCTTGAATTCATGAACTTTTCGTTAAAACAACTTTTAATTTAAGAATCCTTCAGTACAAAATTTACCTTTGACTTTAGATTTCAAATAACGAATAATCAATAATGTATGACCAAAGGGCATCAGTTTAATGCAAATCGTTTTTCATTCATATTTTGTTCACAAGCGATTACAGAAAGAAAATTTAGCTTTTGAGCAACTGCTAGACTTGTGTCCTGTTGCTCATAAGCGTAATTAAATTTTCCTGAAAAGATTTGAATTTATGGAAAATTTAGAGATTTGTTGAATAAATAAATATCTCGTTCCGCATTATAACGATGCAGTAATTTTAATTTGTAATGTTTGTGCTTATTCTGATATTTTTTAACAACTCGCCTAATTGTGTTAGAATATTCCGATGGAATATTCTCTTTGTAATTCTCTTTTTTTATAGATGTCCTCATGCATAGGATATTTTTATAAAATATAGTAAAACATAAATTTGATGACACGTTTTTTTTACAGAATGACTATCTGAGCTTGATTTTAAAATGATTGTAGTGAACTTTACCACGTCCAGTTATTATCGATCTTTTGACTGACTAGTCATCTTTACTGCTGCCTACAAATAAGTACATCCAGTAATGAAGCCCTTCAGTTTTTAAGATGGTGGATTTCTACTCTAAATGAAGACTAGAAAAAACAAGTTTTTACTTTTGAACCATTTGACGAAACAACAGAAGATTTCGAAACATATTGTCAACGACTAGAAAACTATTTTAAAATAAAAAGTTTGGGTAAAGGAGACAATAAAACTAGTGAAGTAAAAGTAATGATAGTTATTAACTATTTAAGTAGTAGGCATTACAAATTACTATCTAATTTAACAACACTAGATTTGCCAGCATCAAAATAATTCAACATAATTAATTTCTCTGCTTAAAAATTACTTACCTCCAAAAAAGATCATTTTAATAGAGAAAAATACATTTTTCTTTAGGCTTCAAGCTCCAGATGTGTCAATTCCATCTTTTATTTTTAGAGATAGTCTAATCATGCAATTTCAACTGTGAGTATCAAGATAATAAATGCCCAAAGTCTATGTAAATCAAGTCAGATTAAACAACAATTTAGGCCAATCAAATATGGTAGATGAAAATTTTCAAAAAATAAACCTAAAACAAATTATTTCATTGTATACCAAGAACACTTAGGATTGCATGATTTATGTTTACATTGTGGTCCCAACAATCATAATACTTTAAATGGTTACGTAAAAGTTAAATTACATTGTCGAACTTGTAACAAAAAAGGACATATTGCAAAAGTATATGTAATGTATAAAAACATTACTTAGATACAAAAAATCTGCAGGTAATGGTATCGAAGATGACGGAGGTTCAGAATCGTCAGACAGCTTTCCCATAAATCAAATTATCAAAGTTTTAACAGAAATTTCTCCTATATACGAAACCAAAATACATATAAAAAATTAATAACAGGCCATTTAAATTCGAGTGTGATACTGGAAATCCAGTGACAATACTTTCAAAAATAAATTATGATGTTCTGCATTAAAATAGTTTTTTAAGATATACCAGTATATGTTTTCGATTTTATACCAAGCACATATTTAAACCATTAGGTGTTACCAACTTTATATCACAATTATTTTTTAACACCGGGGTAGAATGGTTTTTAAATACATTATATTGCACATAGAGATATCGAATATATGCCTCTAAGACAACATAATGGTGTGCTAATTAGGAAACATATTAAGTGTGCCAATGATCAGAATTTCCGAAGTCCCAAATATGCTTTTGTTATATTGGTAGGATTTAATTTTTGGTTTTCATTTAAAATAAATATGACTGGTTTAAAATAAACATTTGACTTTCACGACAGTCGTTCAATTACTGTAAAAATAGTTAGGCTACTTACATTTTTGTTACTTATAAGTCGTTGAAAAATAATTCAAATTTCTTTTTTTAATACTTAAATTACAATACTTAAGTTAATAAAAAGTACTTGGGAAGGATTTTTCCAACTCAAATACTGACAGCTCCGTTCAAGGAATATATAATGTTGAAAGCAGTTTTATTTTTGTTGGAAACTCTTTGTCATAGGGTCAATGTTAGTCCATTATAACGTTTGGTTTAGTTTCAAACTACTTCTTAAACCTCTACCCATGTTTTTTTATAATATAAACCAAATAACAAGAATAAAAGAACAAAGTTATGGTAGGTTAAATTCCATTCCAACATATAATTTATCGTTATTTAATAACGGAAAAATCCTTAAAATAGTTAACTATCAATTCATATTTTATTATGAAATGAAGCATTGAACTCCAATGACAGTAGAATTGTAAAAAAATTAACGTTAAGACGTAAACCCTCCTTGGCCCAACTTCGTTTCTGCTTTCGAGAGATAAGTAAAATCTGGACATCGTAGTGAAATATATGTTTGTGTAAAAGATGTGTCACTAGCGTATAGACAAATTTATTTACCTATATTTTTAATCCTGAATTCATGGATTTCGATAAAACAACTTTCAATTTAGCAATTCTTCATTAGGGAATGTACCTTCAATTTTAAATGTCAAACAACAAATAATCAATAATGTATGACCAACATCTACATTCTTCTTTTGTTCACAAGCGAATACCTCTAGAAAATTTAGCTTTTTGATTTCTGCCAGACTTGTGTCCTGTTGCTCAAAAGCGTAATTACATTTTTCTGAAAGAAATTGAATTTAAGGTGAATTTAGAGACGTGTGGAATAAATAACTATCTCGTATCGCATTATAGTGAGGCAGCAGTTTTAATTTGTAGTGTTTGTGTTTATTCTGATATTTTTTAATAACTCGTGTATATGTGTTAGAATAATCGGATGGAATATTTTGCCACTTATAATTTTTTAAGATATCTTCATTAAAATCAATTCAATAAGTAGTTTTTCTCAGGCTAATTTTTTAAATATTCTATTAAACCGCCATTGTTTTTCGCCGACTTGGATTCGTACCAAAATTTTACCAGTTCATTTCTATGTAATAAATGATTTTTGTGCAAAATTTGAGGTAAATTGTTTAAGTTGTTTTTGTATTCATTTTTTTAACATTTCATTGTGCCAGCATTTTATTCCTCCAAATTGTCGGACAGACCGACCAAATTGACAATAGTATTTTTCGTAACAAGGGTGGAAAATGAATTTCATCATCATATTATCCCTATTGACCCTAATTGGCATTACTCTAATTTCTTCAGATTCCATTGTTTGAATGTCGGTTTCTGTAGACGTGCTGGGTTTTGAAAGCTCAGATAAATAAACTTTTCATAGTTGCTTATTTTCTTTTGTATCTACCATTGGCTAAATATTTCATATTTTTTGTGGTATCTTCTTTCCGATTATTTAGGTAAAAAAGAATTAACGGCCTCAATATTCTCCTCTGGGATTCCATCTATTGAGGTTTCAACTACATCCATTTTTTTAGCGATATGGACTATAAACCTCACAAAAAAAACTCGGACTCAAATTGAATTCTCATACATAGAACATGTTTGACGTCGTCATTTTTGACAATAAACAAAATAGTATGACCTGGATACACAAGTAGTAATTATATTGGTAAGTTTTATAAGGTAATTAATAAATTAATGGAAAATTATAATAATATGTATGCTGACCGCGTCCACGGAGAAATAATATAAATGCTCAACAAATAATGTTATCTTCAATTTGAATGTCAATTAATGCATCTTCCGTTCTACAACTTAACCAAATTGCTGTGGGTCGCGATGTATATTCAACGGGTTGATAATCACAATAAATTTAGCCTGGTTGTTATTTTACCCTGGGTTATTGATAACATTTTCCGCACTAGTGATTAGAATTAGATTTTCCGCACGCTTGTAGAAAAAACATGTTTTTTGGTATATACCGAAACGTACAGAAATGTCTGAGGGTAATTTTTTTACGATTAGACTACTTCCCTCTTGCGAGGAAAGTACAAATAAATATACATTAAATAAAAAACAGTTTACGAAATAATTATATATTTCAACGTGTAAAAGTTATTAAGATAAATATTACTACTTAATGTTATCGAATATTTGGAAAAATATCGGTAAAAACTGTGTTCTTTTTTATTGCCCTTTCCTATCCTGCTGCTTTTCTCTTCACAAATGCATATTATGACTTTAAGGTTTAAACTATGTAGCAGACGCGTGCCCAGGTTGTGAATAAGGGGGAGTCCGTCCCATTTTCTTATACGTCATGGCTAAGGTTGTCATATGTGAATACTCGCCATCTAAGTCCACGGATCTCCTTAGTTTTAATTTAATTAATTAGCTTGTTTCAACATTAAAAACATTAAATCAGATACACGAATGCATTTTCATTTTAATGTTGTAACATCGATAAAAACATTAATAAAAACTTCTGAGGAAGTAAGGGACGATAAACTACACTCCGATAAAATATACACTGACTATGAAATCCAATCGTCAACGTTGATCACTTCTTCCTAAAAAAATACAAGTAAAATTTGGTCCATTGACATGAACTTGTCTTATTGTGAAGTCGCACTTAATAGCTAAAACATAAATAGTCAAAATTGGTAAATTTAGTTCAAAATTATGCGAAGCCACAACTTATGTGCAAAAAGATATTTACTAGGGTCCATTACTTTTCATTTTATTAATCAAAAGCAAGGGCTTTACCTGTTGGATGTGGCTAATCTTTGCGACAATGTAAATAAAACACTTTAAACTGTTTTAGATTTTCACTTTTGTTCACAATTTGTGACATGCTTCGCTAACACTCTAGCTTCGCCAGACAAACGGTATTTAAACTAACACTTTGCTAAATGAGCCTGATTTTTAAAAAGTATATTTCTAGGTAGACTTTTATGGCCTGCGAGAGTCTTTAATAACTTGTGAACGGAAATTTCTAACAAAATAGGTTTAAAAGAGCTGAATTATTCATATCTAAATAGTCGTTTAAGAGATTCAGGATATTTTTACGTTTATTAATTTCCACTTTCACTCTAAAACTGACAATTTTCTACTTTGTTTATTGTATGTAATATTTCACAATTTTCATCGAAAGCGTGGTTAATATTTAACAAATTTTCGGTGTATGTTGAATCTGTTTTATTTTCAATAAAGCTTCTTTTAAGCTCTGCTAATCTCTGTTTAAAAGTTCGCCCAGTCTGGCCTATATACACTTTTGGGCATGATCTTTTTACGCAGTAGAGAAGCCACTTTTTCTGTAGGTTTACCGATATAAGTAAGTATCTTAAATTTTTTCTTTCTTTGGGTGATACAGGGTAAATTTCTAAAAGTTATTTTTTAATAGTTTTTTGATTTAAAATATTGTCAATTATTTCCATTGTTAACTGCTATTTGTTTAATTCAGTTTAATTCTTTTTGAAAATTATATTTGTTTAAAGTTATATTAATTAATCTGTGTATCATGCTATGAAACTTGCTAGTTTTTGTGCTAATAGGTGCATCGATTTATTATTGATGGTTGTGTCGGTATGTGTAAATTTGTGAAAAATTGAAAATTCGTGTTTATTTGCGACCTTTGTTATGTTCAAATCTAAAAAGTTTATAGAGTTATTAGTTTCTATTTCGACAGTAAATTATATATTTTCGTGTATGGTATTTAAATCTTTTAAAAATATGTTAAGCTGTCTCATCGTGCCAGTAAAACGGACCAATATATCGTCCACGCATCTATACCAATAGAGAAATTTTTGAAACAAAGGGTTTATTTTAATTTTTTCTTCCAAATAATGCATACATATTTCAGCCAAGAAGGTTCCCCATAATAAGCCCTTCTTTCGCTGAAAATAATTCCTCATTAAACTGGAAGTAATTTTGGTTCAAGTATACTTTGAAGGCATCTATAATTTCTGGTTGCAGGATAGGATTGGTTTTTTTTTAGAATAAGATTATTTTTTATAATTTCTATTGTCTCTAATGGCGATATGCTTGGGAATATAAAAATTGAATTATTTGGCAATTTAATATTTTTAATTTTATTAATTAAATCAATGGAAGTTTTAACAGAACAGCTGGATACAAATTTGGTCTTTTCTATATCAATATTTATAATTTTTTTAGAAAGTTTAAAGGTTAATTACAAATGAGGTAAATTTTCCTTGTTTCTTTGCGAATGATTTTAAATTCTTTTAAACTGCAAATACCTATCTATGAGTAGACCAGGAAGGCCAAATGCCTAAGGTACCGTGGATGCTTTAAGTGAAGATAGGGAAAGTTTATTGATGAAGGATTCAAAGACTTGCAGATTAGGAGGAGGTGGAAAGGCATTTGCTGGTAACACATTCCAAAATCAGAACACTCTGGGAATAAAGGCGAGAAAACAAAGCGAGAGGTCCTTGGTCTTTGCAGTTGGACAGTGAAGGGACGCATGTTGATCGAACCGGTGTGTCCCTGGCAGGAGTGACTGTGGAAGACATAATTGATGATAATCAGAATCCGTGGTAGTATCTTTAAAACAAAGACAGTTCGCCTACAATTTGACAATGCTGCTGATGCAAGTTTTCATGTGATGTTTGGCTCATCAATGAGGCGATTAGCTCTTTTTTGGACAGAGTCAAGGATTTTAAGGATTGGAGGAGAGGCTGCTCCCCATACGTCCGAGCAGTACTCAAGGCTGGGTCTGATTTGCGAAGTGTAAAGGGTAAACAAGTTGGCAGAAGAATAAATGTGGCAATTAAGGCGATGTAACGATGCCAGCGAAGCTCTTTCTGAAAATTGATACCAACACTAGACTAAAGGAATCTTTGGCTTCAAGCAGTTGATTATTCGTTTGAAAGGTTAGAGTATTGGGAGATACGCCTATCATCACATTCGGTCTTAAAGTGGAGTATACTATCGACGGCATAGTTGTGAATAAGACTACTGGAAGGAGAAAGCAGACCATCGATGTGCAGGAAGAATAGAGTAGGTGGTAACACTAATTCTGCGTCGCTTGGGGGTTTGCGATAACAAAACCTTCAAATGTCAATAAGGGTTCTTACATTTGTTTTAAAGTTATAATAGACAAATTAGAATGTTCGTCCTGTGAAACTTGCATTGACTTTATGTTATTCGGTTTCAACGTTTTGAATAGTAACTATCTCCAACCGTTATTATTATATATGTTATAAAACAACATACTGCTATTTTGAGTTGCTATAATAAAAAACAATTCCAATATTGTTTCTTTATAAATTTTGTTCTCTTTGTACATTTAGGGATTCTAAAGGATAGTTTTAAACCAAAACAGCGCAGTATCGTTCCTTTTGCATGTAACTATCGAATTTTTAAAGGTGTTTACAGAGAGCATCATTAAAAAGAGAAAGATCGGGATACCCTGGTAAAATAAGATCAATAACATCCTTTATCCATAGTTTTTTTTGCAATAATCCCTTTATTGCTTCAAGACATTTGCAAAATGTTAGGTAATTACTACACATACAAAAGTTGCATTTTTTTTCTTTAATAAAAGAAATAAAAGTCAATTTTCTGATGACTTTATTGATGTTCAGTGGTTCAATTAAAATCAAGTGATCCAATTTCTTTACCTATTTCAGATTTTATTTCCAACCATCTTCAACATCTACTTGAGAGGCCAATCACCTATTAGCAGGTGGAGGATAACAAAAATTTGTGTAATTTTCCAAACCTACAACTATAATATTTCCTGAAACGAGAATAAACATTTTTTATATTTTATGAAAATAGTCCTTTAAAATGTTCTCGTCATTGTTAGAAAATATATCTAGAAATTTCAGTATGAAATAAATATACAATAATCTCTCAAATTTATGTGGAAGGGAGAATGTGGAAATGAGTATATAGCATAAAGGTTTATCAGTTTGTATCCAAATTGGATCCCAAAACTGCCTTTCTTTGCGATTGTCCGGCTTTTGTTTTGAGAGTAGCCTTCAATTTTAAAAGGATAAACAGAATAAGATAAGGTATAAAAAAGAAATTAAATTTAAAGCCGCATTTTGTGTAGACACAATTTAATTGTTGTTGCCTAAAGACTGTTAAAATTGTGTTTGGAATGAATTGTTTCATTTTACTAATTGAAATTCAGTCTTCAGATTTAATTACGCCGAGATGTTGATAATTTGTGAATTAATTGTTATTTCAACAGTTACAGCCATGGGTTTACTTCATAAATTTAATTACAAGGGAAAGCTATACAAATAAAAATATTTTGCGGACGAAGGTTCCAAATTAAAAAATTTATAATTAATAAAAGGTCGTCATGTTAAATCCATTAGTGAAAAAACTTTATTAAAATTTCAGACCTAATAACTTTAATGAATCAACGGCGTCGTACAACTCCTTTTTCACTTTGTTTGGGCATTTTGTACCTCTACGGGCTTCACAGGTCTTTCTAACTCTCAGTTATTTAACCTTCTTAATAAAGTTCAAAATGCTCGAAATATTGATCGCAATATATTTGTTTGAGACACATTTGATTTAAACTTAATAAGTAAGAAGATAAAATTAATAAATCTACTTAAAAAAAAACTTGTATATAATGAATACTTAGAAATTATTTGAAATTAGGTTTTGTGTACATTATATATCGAAATTGTGGGATCTCGAATAAGCAGCTTTTGAGATTAAGTTTAGTTTAGTTTAAATGGTTTTTTATAACTATATAATAGTTTAAAATTCTCATTGACAAATTTCTACTTATACCACATTTGACTTTATTAAGACCACCATTTTGCTCCGTCATATCGAATTCGTAGTTTATCATTTAATCATATATACGTTGAATTCTTGTGCAAAAGTCTATACATATCTAAGTAGATATGTTTTACGCTGATTTTTTAAAAATTTTAATCCACCCCTATTTTGTTCTAACTACTTGAATTCGTACCACAATTTTGCCAGTTTTTCTATATATCACACTTAATGCTTGCACAACATTTGAAATCAATCTAATAAGTACTTTTTTCAGTCTGATCTTTTAAAATATTTTATTAAGTCACTATTTTGTTTTGTTATCTCTAATTCGTACCAAAATGTTGCCAGTTCAGTTCTATGTTACACGTAATTTTGTGCGAAATTGAAAGTAAATTTTAATTTTTGAAAAAAATTGGTAAATTGTTGGAAAAATGCACATTTTTAGGAAAAAATTAAATAAAATAAATAAGGTAACAAAAATTTGAAATGTTATTTTTTTCCTAATAATCCATTTATTAAGCAAACACACTAAAATAAAAATTATTTCATATTTGCAGATATCCGCTCGTATGATCATTTAAATTAAAGTTGAATGAAGAAATTGCAATAAATGAGATATAAAAAATTTCAGAAATTAGTTTTTTTCAGATATTTCAGATTTGCAAATACTCGCTCTTGGCTAAGTTGTAGTGTAGCGCTTAAAAATCGAACCACATGAAAATTTTAACAAAATATGCGCCTACAAAATGTAAAAAATTGTTCAAAAATAAACAATTTTGCTTATAAGTTATAGTCATTTAAATTAAAGTTGAATTTTAAGAAATTGCATTTAAATTGCAAAACGGTTATTAGTTTATAACAAAAAAATCTCCACTATTTTACCTGCACACTGGCAATAATTGTAACACAGTATTCAGATATTTATAATCTACATTTTGTGTAAAGCCACAGTATCGACGAAACAATTGGCATGTGTAAATATGCACAATAAGCCTAAAAGTTGTCATCGAAATACTCCTTTAAATTCAAATAAGCTCTCCGAATTAAAATACTTCTGACAGTTAGATTGAAACTTAAGAACGCTGCAAAACTCAGTTCTAGGCTTTAACTATTTTAAATGATTAACCCCTCACAAATAGTAGCAAACTTAATAACTGTAAGTTGTAGGGTCGAAAGTCAAATATTCATGTGTCGCTCAGTCTTGTGTTAAATTATGATGAACCAGAAATCCTACAATCCTTTGTACATCTTCCAAATGTTTGCGGTTGTCGAAATAAACGGTGTCTAAAATGAAAAAAAATCATTCACCTTTAAAATTTTGTTAAAATGGCCTGCAATCTGCAACTCTGCATATTTATATATATATATATATATATATATATATATATATATATATATATATATATATATATATATATATATATATATATATATATATATATATATATATATATATATATATATATATATATATATATATATATATATATATATATATATATATATATATATATATATATATATATATATATATATATATATTTATATATATATTTATATATGTATATTTTCGACCGTACAGAAATTATAAAGAGGTTTTATTTCGGTTCTAGGGGTACGTGGAAAAAAAGAAAGCTCTGTTTATGTTAAGTGCTCAATACTTCGCCAATGTTTATTAGCTTCATCAGGAGCAACTACAAAAATTATAAAGAATAGGTCCAACTATAGTTATAATTTAATATTAAAATGACAATCAAAAGAATAAAATTTGTCTAGATATACACAGTCAATACATATTTAAAACTACTACTACATATTTAAAACTACTTACTACTAAGTAGTGCTCTTTTTTAAAAGATCAAAATCGATTTCAAAAACCCTGAGTACAATTTTTTCAGAAAGCTATATCGTATCTAGACTAAAAAAACGAGTGATAAATAATTTTTGTGGCACACAGTTCTAATCCTAAAATAAAAAAAATTTCTTATTTGGGAGAGTAGTGTATTCGCTAAACTAAAATTCTTACCATGCCATAAAAGAGTAGTATTATCGGTAAATAGTGTAAAGTTGCCGTGAATATTTAAAGAAGTCATTAATGTATAGCAAAAGAAAGGTTAAACCCAACACCGATTCCTGGGGTACTCCGAATCTTACGGAGCCCGGACTAGAAATCTTATCACCGATCTTAACAATCTTCATTTCCCCTTCCAGGTACGATGAAAAACATCGAAGTGAAGTGTTGTACATTTTGGAACATAGCGTCTTTTGACGGGCATTAATGATGTTATTTAAGTCCACGAAAAGAGTCTGGATTTAACTGGCTTACACATTCTCACAAAGTGCGCAGTGCCAATTGCGAAAGACTCTTCAGTACTTTAACATAAATGTCATCGAACCCTGTTTAATGAAAGATGTAATAGCCCAAGAGATAGGAGACAATTAAGGGGATCCAGAGAAGGTGATATTAGGAGGGCTAATTGTAAGCTATAGTCCAACAAAATGTGTCAGGTTCTAAATTTATTTCAGTCTGAGGTGAATAAATCTTACTTACAAAATTATTGATAATTGACCACTTATCTTTAGGTTTTATTTCCGGTTTTAAAATGCCACCTTTGTAATAATGATCTTTTGCACATTTTATAATAAAATTTACGATATAAACTGTTCAACAAAAAAACGATCCTTTCAATATTAAGTTCTTTTTCAAGTGTATTTAACTTTTTTAAAAATCAACTTTGTTGGTCATAAAATTCACAGACGAAATAGGTTTCAGCTGCTTTTTAAGTAGACAAACAAATGGTTCTAATCAAAATCGGTCTTACCTGTTACGAATCCGTATGTATAATATTAACCTGTTAGTTAGAACGACACTAACATAGGTCATAAGATACATCAAAAATTATTTATATTTAGATGTTACTATTTCAACTTTTTATAAATGATAACCTATGTGGTAATGATAATAAAAATCCAAAGTAGGTCAAGGTCTTTAAATTTTTACTGGTTAAAACAATGTGACCTTGTATAGAACGAGACCTAACTAACTGTTAGAAGATGAATCGTATCCTACCTTTATTACTTCCCTCGTTAAAGCGAAGTATTGTAATCGTGAAAAAATCACCCTCCGAAATGTTTTCAGATCTTCGCGTTTCAGGATCTCTAGATGCAGAAAAACATGATTTCTCAATTCCGTCGTCTGTTCGCGGCATAGCTAAAAAACTACTCATCCGATTGACTTCAAATTTTTGTCAAAAATTAAGGGTTATATGGGGATGACCTGGTAACATTTTCGAAAAAATCCAAACTGAATGTTAAAAAAATTATTATTAAAAATCTGCTGATCAAATTTTGCACAAACATCAAGTATTATGTTGGAGTGAACTGGTATTATTTTGGTACGAATCCAAGATTGCAGAACAAAATGGCACCCTAATAAAAGATTTAAAAATTTAGCCTGAAAAAACTGCTTAATGATTTTAAATTGTGTGCTATAACTAGAAAATATTGTTGTATTAATTCAATAGGGCCGAACAAAATGGGGATCAAATAAAATTATTGTAATCATGAAAAGATCACCCTTTCAGGTTCTACATATCTTCACGTTTTACCGTCCCTAGAGCTAGTCTGTAGGTCTATCTGTCAGTTCGCGGCATAGCTTAAAATCTGCTTACCCGATTAACTTCAAATTTTGATAGATGGCAGAACAAAATGGCGGCTTAATAAAATATTAAAGAATTCAGCATGAAAAAAGTTCTTAATTTCTTTTTCAAATTGTGTGCCATAACTAATTGTGGTATAGAGAAGAACTAATAAAATTTTGGTACTAATTCAAAATGGCGGAACAAAATGGTAGCCAAATAAAATATTTGTAATCGTAAAAAAATCAATTTCTCAGGTGTTAGATATTTTCAGGTTTTAGCTCCTCTAGATCCCTCAGTCCATCCGTCGGTTTGTCTGTCTGTTTGACAGTTCGCGACATTGCTTAGAAACTACTCATCAGATTGACTTGAGATTTTAGTCAAAAATTAAGGGTCATATGACGACGACCTGGTAATATTTTGGTAAAAATCCAATTTGGTAAAACAACATGGCGGCCTGTTGAAATGTTAAAAAAATATTACTAAAAAAACCACTTATCCAACTCATCTCAAATTTTGTACAAAAATCAAGTAGTAATATGTAGAAATCAACTGGTAAAGTTTTGATACGAATCCAAGATGGTGGAACGAATTAGCGGCTTAATAAAATATTTAAAAATTCAGCCTGAAAAACAACTTAACGGACTGATTTCAAATTGTGTGCCATAACTAATTGTGGTATAAAGACGAACTAGTAAAACTGTGGTTCAAATTCAAGATGGCGGAACAAAATGAAAGCCAAATAAAATATTTGTAATCGTGAAAAAACCAATCTCTGAGGTTCTACATATTTTCAGGTTTTAGCGCTCCTAGATGTCGAAAAAATACGTTTTATCAATTTTGTCGGTTTGTCTGTCTGTCTGTATGTCAGTTCGCGGCATAGCTTAAAAACTACTCATCAGATCAACTTCAAATTTTAGTCATATGGGGATGACCTGGTAATATGTTGGTAAAAATCCAATATTGCAAAACAAAATGGCGTCCTAGTAAAATGTTAAAAAAATTATTAAGAAACCAGTGATCCAACTTATCTCAAATTTTGTACAAAAGTCAAGTATTATGTAGAAATAAACCAGTAAATTTCTTGTAAGAATACAAAATGGCGGTACAAAATGACAGCTTAATAAAATATTTAAAAATCCAGCATCAAAAAACTATTTTATGGACTGATTTCAAATTGTTTGGCATAACTAATTGTGGTATAGAGATAAGCTACTAAAACTGTGGTTCTAATTCGAGATGGCGGAACAAACTAGCGGCCAAATAAAATATTTGTAATCGTGAAAAGATCAATCTTTCAGGTTTTACATACTTTAAGGTTTCAGCTTACCTAGATGCCAAAAAATATGTTTTATTAATTCCGAAGATCCGTCTATCTGTCTGTCAGTTTGCGGCATAGCTTAAAACTACTCATCAGAGTGATTTGAAATTTGAAATATGCAATATGCAAATTCAAAAACCTCTCTGAACGATTCAATTTTTTACGAAGTATTTGACTTTTAGCCACTATTTACCTCAACCCCTCAAAATCAATTAAGTTTTAGAAGTGAAATATGTATACCCGATACCCTCCAAAATGACATATTACCTGCTCGATCTTTAACGAAACTTTCAAATTTGTGTCCCCTTCCTTTTCCTCTCTCTACGTTTTATGCGATTTATTTACGGAGAATACATTTTTTTCCATTTAGCCTAGCTATTTCGCATCCATCCCCTGACCAGATCAAATAAAAAAACTAATTGAAAAAAATTGTTAAATGCGAATAAATAATGAAAACAAAGTACTAATAATTAATCTGTTATAAGTTTAACTTTGTATCACGCCGCCCATGCTTCACAATGAAATCGCTGACAGTTGACCGATATTTAGTTTTTATGTTGTCTCAATTGACCTTAGATACACTTTACTGTGACTATGTACAGAGCGACATTGGGTCACACTTCACTGTCCCTAACAAATTTTAAAAAAATCATAACTTGGGAAGCTCCAGGGAAAAGAATTTACCTTTTTTTTAATATCGTTGCAACATAAGCTATCATTTAAAAAAATCATTCTTGTCGCTGTAAAGCAGCAGGGGTCTTGTCGTCCCGAATTTTTATTGTTGATTAAGTAGCATATTATCTAAATACATTTTAATTATTTCGGTATCTTATGACCTACGTCAGCCTCGTTCGGGTAAATTGTATCATACATACCGACTGGTAACAGGTGATAAGAATTTTGAACAGAGCCTTTCTACACCTATCTCTACTATGTATTTTATGCTTTTTTCGCCATAGTTATTTTGTTAAAAAAATTTGTCTGTGATGAATATAAAAATAAATCTTAGCGAGCAACAAAAATTTAATTGTACTAGATCTTGTTGCGAATTTTTGAGGTTCTGCTTTAATTCACGATTCATCTTTAATCCGAATAGAAGTGAAAGTTTCAACATCCTGTATGTATAAAATTATTTCCAGGTGCACCAAAAAATCGCTCAAATAGGCTTTTTGTAGCTTGCTATGTCGAAAAAGAAGTCGCTCTCCATCCAGTTTTTGTCCTAAAGCAAAATATTTACCTCTTAAATTTTGTCTAAACTATCAACCTGAAAGCAGGTGGGAAGCGATTCAAGTATAGCTGCATGATCTGTTCAGCATTTTATGTACTACCTATCGTGTCAAAATGCTATTGTTTGCACCTTCTCTTGATTCGTATGGATTTGGATGCAATATTTTAATTAAATCAGCTGCTTAGCACTCCAATTGACTCGCTCTAAGATCGTTAGGTCTGACAGGAAGGAGGTACCTCCCTATTTTAAGTGTTGAGGAGGACGAAACTCCACTCCACTTCCTGTGCAGGTGTGAAGCACGAGTAAGACTACGCTAGGTTATGTTTGGCACTACGGTCTTGCCTAGGGACGCAGTCAAGGAACTATCCTGGAAAGATATCCAGACCTATGTAGGCAGGACAGGTAGATTTAAGGATGGAAACCTGGTGGCGGGTGGTGGTTGAGGGAGGCTTCGGGGTAGACTTAAGGGTCTTATAGGCCTACCAGTCAGGTCTCTAGACCTCCTCCCAACAACAACTACTACTGCTACTAGGTCTGAACGGTTATAAACATGTAATTTGAGTTTAAAAAAAGTTCTGCTATATTTACTGAGCATTTAATTTTATTAGAAATATTACATATTCAGGAAAATCTGTTCATTTAAAAGTAATAGTGATTTTTGTAAAAACTAGAGTTCTATTTTAGCTCATATTTTGCTGTTTGGCAGATGAATTATATTGTTCATTCAGTATTTTAACCTCATGGAGTAAAGATCCCTGATGATGATGCCTTGTGCAACCGAACGCGAAACAGCAGTGAAACCTTCCGTTCTATATTAAATATGCTAGTTACTTAGCAATTATATTATAACTACTCACTGATTTAAATTAAATCCGCTTTAGATGTTTAAAGCAAAAAAATTGCAAGAAATCTCGAAAATTCAAACTTTGACAAACTAGCAGCGAGATTGAGTTGTGCTCATAAAAGCTTTATTAAGAAGGTCGAAAACTTTGATATTAAATTTTCAGAAAAGTCGAACGAAAGCCACTTCCCATAAGGATTGTATAGAATGTTTCACGGCAGTTTAAACCTTTAGATAATCTTAGAATCTCTACTTTAAATGAACACGAGTGTATATTTTATTGTGTAAGAATACGTAAGTTTCTAACTACCGACATTCATTGCGAAATTATTTTTAATTACACGAAATTCGAGAAATTGGCTTCGAAGTCATAATGCCTACTTAAAAATTTAGACCACTATAAGCTGGCGTTATAATTATGCGCTGAATTTCGCTTAAGACTCTGTTGGCGACACTCCAACGAAAATTAAATCCGGCCGTTAAAAACCATTTTAGTTTTTAATCCCTCGAAGCAGCTATGTTGTATCTCTACACGAGAACACTAAATACCGGAATGGGAATGTGCAGAAATCTATAAATAAAGTTCTCTGTAAAGGAACTTTACTATCTATAATTTATTTTTGGGAATAAAAATGGTAACAACTAGTATTGCTTGAAATACCAACTATATGAGAAAAAAATTAAAAGTAGAACTTTAATTACATACAAACGTTTGGTTAAGCCACTGAAACTCACAAACATCTGTGCACATTATACCGCAGTGCTTAAAGCTGTCTAAAATTAAATTACTTTCTCGCTGCCGAAGCTCTTGAGTATCCTTTTACTATCTTACATCTGTTTTTGTTTTAGCCATTAAGCAAATTTCTAAGCAGTGTATCAGAAGAGTAAGAAAACAATAAACTAAAATGGTGTCAACCATTTTATATAGTGTGCTCTTATATAATGTTGCAGGAGTTACACTATACAAGAAAAATGGGGTGTTGATTTTATTGTTAATTAAATGCGTTTTATTAAAAAAGGTGGCTATTATATATTAGAAGTTATATGTAAAAATAATGTGTGTATTAAAACGATTCATTTAAACATCAGAAATTCATTTATATACTTTTCTATATTAATTTATATGCCCACTATTCTTGAAAAAAGTTAATCTGATGACGAGTTTGAATATACCCACTAAGATTATATCTTGATGTTACTATTTGGTTTGGCACTGTCGACCAGTGATTTTCATTTGTAAACTTTATCATAAGAGTATTATATATCGGGTTTATCATGAGCAGTTAGTTAATCATTGAGCACCGATCGATTACTGTGCATTATTTTCGAAAATTTCTTAGTATATATTCTATTGCCCGGAGTTATGTCATTCCTTCTAATCATTTAGGGAAAATTCCACTCGTTAATAGCATGTTGGATATATTTGGATGTCTGACAATCGTATCTACATCTACCGTTTTGAACTGAGGGATCCCAACGATGTAGGTAGTTAGGTAGTCCCTTGTTGGTATTAACTGATCCTGGATGACTACGAGGAAGCCATCGGTCTCCGAAAACATCTATTCCGAGGTCAGCCAGTTCGACCTGGTTTTATGAACGTGTTTCTGGGAAAGCTCGTTGGGATAGCGCCCATCTAAGATTGCAGCTTTTTTGGTTTATTTTGCATTTGCTACGCATGCCTACCTCCCTATTGAAAAATAATTAAATAAATAACAATCAATACCTATCACAATCGAAATCAGCCTTCACTACCAATTAAGATAGCTTACGGGACAATGACTTTATCATCAGCGAAGAAATAGAAATTAACGTGACATTTGTAAACCTGGACGCCACGCCCCACTACATCTACTGGACAAATTGGTCATGAACTTGGTATTAGCCACTATTCAGCTTACTGCATTTTAAAGAAACATGGTTACCGCCTTTTCAAATATCAATTACATCAACACCTTTACATCGGCGACTTTCAAAGAAGATTAGACTACTGTAGCTGGTTTTTTAGAGAATAACAATTTGGCACTTTCAATATTGTAAAAATGGCATGCCCAATAGGCAAACCACCAAATACTGGTGAACAGAAAATCAACACCATATGAAAGAAGGACATTTCCAGGTGTGAATGTTTGGGCTGGGATATTAGACACGCGTATTATTGTACCTATCTTTATTCAAGGATATTTAACAGGTGAGCGATATCTTAGGGAATTCCTTCGAGGAATTTTTAGAAGGCCTACCTTTGGTTGAAGAGCTAAACATTTATTTTCAGCAGGGCAATGCTCCACAACGAAGAACATTTAGAGAACCTGACTGATGACTAGATTTTAGAAAAATATGTTTTGATTTTTGTTTCATGTCAAGTACTTGTTATTTATTTGTTTATTTTTTATTTAAATGTTCTTATTTTCACCACTAATGTGACTTAATGTATTTATAGTATTCGTTAGAGTCCCATTGAAGACGTGCTGTAGTATGAAAATGATATATTCCTATTTGAAAATTTCGAGTAATTTCGAAAAAAAAAATACTCTGTCAACTTTAAGCCATCCTGTAACACAAATTAACGAAAAAAAAATCGCTTATTTTGGATAGCTTATTTAAGCATGCCAGAGTAATCTAAGGCACTTTCAAAATGGCGGATTGAGTTGATGTTTTAATACGATACTATGTAGAAAAACGTCTAGAATGTAAAAATATATAGTTGCACAGATCTGTCAAGTACATCAAAAATTGTCAATCTAATAACCCAAGACTCGTACCAAATTTCGTTTCGATCGGCTAAAAAATAACAAAATGGCAGCCGGAAAGCAATCTCGATTACACCCGGTATAATGGAATAACATGAGCAACAGAATTCTTAAAAATAAAGAATGAATGAAACATTTGTGTGTCATCAAAGTTAATTAGGCACATGTCTAAACAAAAACTAATTATGGCAATTTCATCAATGAAATCTGAACTGGAAAGTTGATCATTATAATTAACAACAAACCATAATTTAAACTGATTAATGGTTTAGAATGGGATGCAGTAATTTCGTTAACCGCTGGTGATTATACAGTTCTATCGGCCTAATTAGAGCCATGGGTAATAGAACAGGCAATTACGTGGCTGCTTGCAATAGCCGATTCTGTACAAATAACGATTGTGGAAAATGGAAAACTGATAAATATATGAATTCGTTTTATATTTATATAATGTTTATTTTGTTACAATGCTGATACCTAAATTAATAATGTATTATATATTAACATGAAAAATAGAATTAATTTAAATTACTAATGGCCTGATTGATTATTTAAGAAATATACGTATAAGTTAAGACTTTGTCGAACAATACAAAATACACAAAAAAATAAATGAATATATATAAAAAATCCAAATCTAAACAATCTTAGTAACGAAGTACAGCAAAGTATGATTTGTTTAAAATATGGTCTTAAACAAAATTACTAAAAGTAGGGAAAAAATACAAGTAAATAAAAATAAAAGTTAAAAATATAAAATAAAACTTTACGGTCAAAACAATTAAAACGTATTACATACCCTGAGATCAACCAACGTCACCACCCAATCACACCACTGATCACCACGCATCTTAAAGTACTCCTCTATGCAGTATGCCTTATCAGGCAGTCGTTTTTTTTAGCTCCTTCCGAGATATCACCACACATTTAACAAATTTCCACTTGTCCTTAAGCTATGTGTATTAAATGCCTTTTTGGCATTATAAGCCTCGAAATTCTTAAACTGAGTGGAACTCAGAATAGGCAAATCTACAACATTATTTTCATTTCTTGTTTGAATAGCAGGTGTATTTGATTTATTGGCATTACTCTTATGTATCAAACACAAGGACTCAAGTAAGTACAGAGATGCAAGAGTTAAGATTTTATGTTCTTGAAATAGTGGTTTACATGATTCTCTGTAGTGAACTTTTAAAATTATTTGAACAGCCCTTCTTTGTAGAACAAACAAAGAATTAAAAAGATATTGATAATATGCTGCAAAGTATGAGGTATATAGTGTAGTCAGCTCAAAATCTGAGGATAGTACTCTCAATGCGTAGCAACTCGACGCAAGCTTCAGCGATAGTTCCAAAATATGCTGGTCAAATTGCATCCTGTCATCAATAAGCAGACCCAGAAATTTACAGCAAGACTTGTTCTCCAAGGCCTGGTATCGATAAAAACTTACCGCAGCCAACAACCTTTTCTCCTTAGTCTCATGCCACAAGATCGTTGTGTCATCCGCGAAGAGAGTCATTTGACCACTAATGCTTAGTAAAGCAAAATCGTTCATATATAGGAGAAACATAAGTGGTCCCAAAACAGAACCCTAAGATACATCACTTTTGATAATAAGAGATGCAGATGTTTTGTCACCCAGAGATACCGCCTGAGCGCGGCCAGAAAGGTTTGATCGATACCAGTTAAGTGAGTTGCCACTAAATCCATATACTTCCAGCTTTACCAACAATACTGCATGATCAACATAATAAAACACCTTTCGATCGTTCAGGAACTTTTTTTTGGCAACATTATGCACCGTATCATAACAAATAATATTTTTACGGTAATCAGTGACGTAGACAAAAATAGTTTAGATGGTTGTGTGAAGAGGTTTAAATATTTTTTTTAATTCAGGTTAAATTCTAGTGAAGGGATTGAAGGCCATTTCTAAAGTATTTACGAAAGAGGTAAAGTGTAAAAAAATGGCCCAGCTAGTAAAAACAAGCCGCTAAAAAAATCAAATATAAATAAAAAAACAATATCAGGCCGTGGTGCTCCGTAATGACACATTTTGGGGTTTTTGCGGACATGTCGCCCTGTTCGTCTAACTCTAGAAATGGCCCTTCAGATTCTGATATTAATAAGTCTGTCAAACCTAAATTAAAAATATTTTAAACTATTTAACATCCTATTGCTAAAATTATAAATAATTTAAGAAAATAATTAGCTAATATTAGTTTATCTAGCTTCTTTGGTAACTCACAAACACAAAACTTAGCTAAAAAGCCATTATCGATACTGATCGTGTCTTTCGCCTAGTGTTGCCAAAAAAAATTGGGATTTAGGGTTACAAATTTGCGACAACCAATAAAAAATGGGTTTTTATAAGTGTGTGTTAAATTTCGTGATTAAAGGGTCAAGACTATAATGGAATATGCTGAATTAGGATAATCTTCTTAAAATATATATTGTAAAACTAAATTGCTTAAGCTAAGTAATTATTTTATTGTGAAAAGCATCATTAACAAAATTTAAATATAATTTATGAATCTTTTACAAGAGAATACTTAACATCATAAAATTAATAACAATCACATAACAGGAATTTATTATTACATTTTTATTTACTATTGAACATAACTAGCCGTTACTTGACGGAAATCCATTTTAACCAAGTAAACGAAAGAACTTATTTAAAATATGCATTTAAATTATTTTACGAAAAACAAATCACATGACAATTGTTTTGCCAATAGTGTGGCTCATCAGATTTTAAATCAAATTTAATAAAAATAAAAAAGTATTCAAGATCTAACATATAAAATAAATTGTAAAAATTTTAAACAAGTATTTTCGTTTACTTGGTTTATTTAATATTATAATAACAAGGAAAAGTAACAAATAATTAAAAAAAATATATAATTTCCGTTTTATTTTAAGGTGTTTGTTTTGTTAAATTAATACTAGAAAACAGAGGCAAAACTAGGTTTTTAACTTAATTATATTTCCCTTTCAATTCTCATGGCTGATTAAGCATGCACGGACTCCAAGCCTGCCCAACCAGTGAACGAACGAATGAAAAATGGAACGTGCGAATTTAAGCAGCAATGATATCCGCAATGTTGTTAATTGTTACCGAATTCACAAATCTCGTAGAATACTATGCATTGCGTACGCAAATTTGACTATTGTGATATACGCTTTTTTGTGTTATCGTTTATTGCTCTTTGGTTTTAACCAGGTACCAATCCAGCCTTGTAAGCAAATAGCCCTTTAAAAAAAATCGACAAAATATAATTATTATTTTTACAACACACAATATATTTATGTACATACTTTGTCCGAAAACAGCAGTAAGGTGTAACCACTTTAAACCGAATGAAATTTTGCAACGGTATTGAATGAAAAGCAGATGTTCAGAAACGACACTACCGCTGTGTGAGAGGACGGGACAGCACGATGACCTTATCGCGCTGTTGTGTGGCACACTTTTTTTGGTCAAGAGTGATGTCTTTTTACAAAGTATATTAACTACAAGAAGTAAAAGCACTGGCAGTCGACGACTTCGAAAATTGTAGATCACAAGCCTTCCGACATCTTCGCAGGAATCGGACTGTTCGTTAAGTTTACGAAGGACAATACCGCACGCTATTCAGAACTCTTTATTCTGAACAAATTTATTTGTTTAAATTGAATTGATCGATAAACAAAAAGTACAAATAAGTAATAAGTCTTTCATATTATGCAAACAATATTTTCCTAGGGTTCATGTATTTTATTCATTCGTTTTTTAGATATTTTATATATTTAAGTCAACTCATGAGCCGTAGGGGCAGCTTTTTAAATTTTAGATTTTACTGACGCAACATTGGTCCGCTCAACTAGGCATTTACTAGAATGTACGAAATCCAGTTATCTCCCGCAAACTGTTTCCACTGGCTGATTAGTGTGGGTAAAATGTTTTGATGAGATGAATTTCAATAAAAGCGAAATAACACGGTGGCGCCTTGCCGAGATGAGCGCAGGTTTGCTTAAAAATAAATCAAATGAAACACAATTGAAAATTGTAATTAAATAAACTAGGTAAAATACGGTAGAGTAGCGTTTTTACATAACTATGTATATACAATACGCCTATCTAGCAGAGCTGGGAGGAATCCTTCCAAAAAAATCCGAATCACGAATCCTGGAAAAAGATTCGAATCACGTCTCCTTTTGGTAACAAAAAGTATCCGAATCAAATGACGTGAATTATTTTTTTCGAATCATGAATCCGAATCCTATAGTTGATATTTTTATTTGTCAATCTCAGTTTATTATTAGCTTCGATTTTATGATGGATTCAAATAGTTGAAAAATGTTTTGCGACTTTAATTAAAACTATGGCTAAAAATTAAGAAGTTATATTAACATTAATATATCTAGGGCATAAACAAGTTATCCTTTTTCCTTAAATTAAAGTTAATACATATTTACTTTTTATAAACCCCGGGCTTTCATATGTACAATTGAAATAAACAAAATATTTTGTGTTCAACTATTTGTACACGTATTTATTGATCTTAATACAAGCAGTACCTAAATAGTTAAACTTACTTAAAAATATAACTATATAAAAACAAACTATCTAAAAGTCGTATTTAGTTTTTCATCCAGGCGTTGTCGAAATTCGACTGGTGGGGTGTTTTTCAGATCTTGATGTTATGTTTCAAGGCGCTATTACTACTGCGCAACGTGTAATATATAAAAATATAGTTAAGAGGACAGTTTTATTTTATACTAGAGTAAAACCAAACCGTCATATTATCTTTTTTATTTTTTTAATACAAACTGTGATAAAATTTTAAACAATAATTTAGGACCTAAATAAAATGATATATGGATTTGGGAAAAATATTAATTATATTATTATTAATTTATTAATTTTATTAATTATTAATTAAGTTTGTTCGGTCAAGCTCATTCTGGAAATTTTTACTGATTATTTCCTATCAATTTTGACCAATTACTGACAAAAATTCTTACGTCATATTTAATTTTCACATGGAAAAATTGCCTGAGATAACTGTTGGCGGTTTTTCCGAAAAAAAAAATCGGAAAAATATCATTCAACTTTGACAAGGTTAAGTTAAAATGAGTATGAAGTAATTATATTGTGTTTTTTGGTTTAATAATTATTGTTCTCACTGTTGTTTTAAATAAAAATATTGTTACATTAAGTATTATTTATTGAACTCAGGAAATAATCTTACCAAATATTTCTCGTGCGTCTAATTTTGGAATGGAAAAATTGGAGTAGTGGTTTCTAAGAAATTTGTTTAACTAATAGCATTTGCGCAAGTGGAAAAATCCGAGTCAAATATTATTAATGCTCATGCTAGTTTGTTAAAAAAAATGACTTAGAAATTCGTTTTACCGAATTTTTCCAGAAAAAGTAGATGCACAAAGGATATTAACCCGAATATTTAGGTGTTTATTGGTTGTTAGGTATTTTACAATACATATAATATATATGTAAGAAAAAGTACCTAACGCTTTTGTGGGGTATATTTTCCAAATGTTCGTATATCGGATAAAATATTAAGTATGGAGTAGCGGAAAAAATAGAGTGTTCTGACAAAATTATTCGGTCATAGTAATTCTTCTACTTGTTCAAAATATTTTAACGCAAGCATTGTTTTTAAATGCTCGGTAAAAAAAATCAAGGTATTAATAACGTTTTTCCCATTAGGGGTAACAACTTTACAATTTTTAAATGAAATCTCCAGACATATTCATTTTAAATATTGTAACAATCTTATAAAAAAACAGTAATACCAATAAAAATCTTAAAATGTACACAAATAAAGTAATGAAAATAGTGACATTTAAAACTACTTAATGAAATATAAGACACACACAAAATTGGCAAATTCAGTACAAAAAATCTTCGTTGTGCGCTATGGACTGTAGATTTGTCTTTATGTATTCATTTAGTGGTTAAAATTTTAGCTAATTTTAAGCTACTATAGGAAAATTACCTCAATTTGAGCTTATTTTTTTAAAGGAAATTCGAGCTCATGCCGCCCCTGTAGTTTATCACTCCTGATAGATTATATATTTGCCTTTATATATTTATTAAGCTATTATAAGGAAGTTATCTCAATTTAAGCAGTTTTTTTCGAGAAAAATTCAGTTTTTTGCTGCCGCTGTCGTTTTTCACCCCTGCTACAAAAATACTGTAGACTTGTCTTTATATATTCATTAAGTGGTTACAATTTTATCTAAGTTAAGGCTACTATAAAAAAGTGAACTCAATTTTAGCATATCTTTTAAAGAAAATTCGAGTTCGTGCAGCCCCTGGCGTTTGTTACTTTTGCTACAAAAAGACTGAATCTTTGTTTTTATATCACAAGAAACATGATAAAATCATTTGGCTTTATTTATATCCTATGAATTAAAAATTTTACTTCTAATCAATTTTTACTTAAAAAATTGTGTTCAAGATATCTATAAGACATTTATAATAAAACTACTTAATTCATAAGTACTTTTATTTATAATCTAACTTTATGAGCTTCTACATAAACACCACCCTAAACCTTTATTTCCCTGAGAATTCTAATAAATCTCAAAGGTTTTAAGAATTCTTATACCAAGACTTAATACATTTTACTTTGTATTTATGCCTATACTAGAGAGCATTCATAAATATTCTCATAAGTATTTTTAAATGTATTCAGATTATTTGTTGCGTTTAGTTTGACAAACAAAAATCTTTTTTGGCTTTTTCGCAACTGAATAAAAATGTTTAACTTAAATTAATTGAAGCAAATATTTAATAAAATTACATATCTTATTAATATTATTAAATATTTGCTTCAATTAATTTAAAATTAAACATTTTTATTCAGTTGCGAAAAAGCCAAAAAAGACTTTTGTTTGTCTCATAAGTATATCAAGTATTAGGATATAAACGCCTGGTAAACGAACTTCACTGGTTTATTATTTTATTTATTATTTATTGATTTTAAGATTTTTTGATAAAAATACATCTTAGACGTAATAATAATAATCACCTTATACCTCACTTCATAAATTTATTGTTGCTATGGTTTCTGAGATGTCTAAATACACATTTTTTTTAGAAAAAACACCTTGTAAACACACTTTATTTTCCAGCTGTTTTTAATTATTTTATATTTAATTATTTTAAATTCGCGGTTTTATGACGTGTCTAAGTTTCAGGCACCCCACGGATTTTTCCTGCAAAATGAATTTTCTTAAATCATATTTCAAAACAAAAGTAAAAAGTACTTACATAAAAACTTTAGATAATACAAATATTTGTCTACATCATTTAGACAAAACTGTCCTTTCCAATTTAGAAATATTATATCACACTCAGCAACTGCGACATCTTACATCGACTTCGCAAAGTAAAGTGTTCCGTTGACAAACTTTTACGCCCTAAATGTGAATAATAAGTTTTAAGACGGGTTTATTGTGGAATAGATAAAATACACTTATACTCACTAAAGAACTACAGGCATATGGTAGCAAAACTTAGGACTAAATAGCCTTAAAAACAATATCGCCATTTTATTTATCGCAAACAGGGTATCGTAATCCATTTTGAATTAAATTAGGAATTTTAGTAAAAATGCAAAAGTGTATGTAAATATTGTTAAAAAAAAATTCGTCATAACTTTTTAACTTCTCTAAAAATTGTTACGGTAAAACCAAAAATTTCATAATTTCAAGATATTTTCCAATTTAGCACTAATTTTTGGAGGTGCGTGTGTTCTATATTCCTAAAATATAGATATCTACGATATATTTAGATGGGCAGAAAAAAATTGATTTAAATGATCTTTTATGCAATTTATTTAACTTAGGGATATTCAGATAACATGTCACTTTTGTATTAAGATGTCTTATCTACCATTTTTTTTTTGTTTCTAAAAGTTATCTCTTCGTTTCCGCAATATTTGAATTTACAAATCACCCTTAAGTTCACCTAGATAACTGTTAAATACATTAAAACTTATGGTATAAATCTACCAGTTAGTTTATATAGAACCGATAAGTGGGAAAATAAAGAAAGAATAAATATACTTAAAAATGCCTCAAGACTACAGTTCTTAAGAGCATTTGGATTCTTTACTTAAACAATCTCTACGTCTATATACTGCACCAATGAAGGGTATTATTTTATTTTTTATGTGTTCAATATGATGACTCTAATTTAAACTACAATCTAATACAAGCCCTAAATATTTAATTTTTTCAACTTTCTCAAGTATCAAATTATTTACTTGTATTTGGAAGTCAGCTGAACACCTATTTTTTTGTTTGAAAAACATATACTTAGTTTTATTTAAATTCATTTTTAAATTATTTTCTAAAAGCCAATTATACATAGTATCTATGAAGGTTATTATTTACAGTTTCAGATAGGTCTTGAAAATCATTTCCTGAATAAATCAAAACTGTGTCGTCAGCAAAAGTGAAATATTTAGCCTTTAAATTAGCCAATCTTAAACTTAAGACAAACAAGGAGTAGAGAAGTGGCCCCAGAACAGAGCCCTGGGGCACAATACAGTTTATTCTCTCTGTAGGCTGACATTATTGTCGATGTTAATGTATTGCTGACGAATTCACAGTTATGACCCAATCAGGACTTGAAACACTCCTGTAAATCTCATGTTTTTTAACTTATTTAATAGTAAATTATGGTTTAAAACATCAAATGCTTTACGCAAGTCTATAAATACAGTTATGATGTACTGACCATTGTCCAACTGTATCGATAGAAAATTCCAGAGTAGCACCTAGAGTGTTAACATACTTTTGAAATTTATATTGAAATGGGTCAAATTGTATCTATCAATAAATTTCGACATTCTTATCTTGATAACTGATTCAGCTACTTTTAAAAACACACTGATTAATGATACGGGTCTATAATTGTTCATGCCTTTCTTTGAGCCACTTTTATAGATTCAGGCCGCTTTGGATAATTTCAGTTCTTCAAAAAATTTACCTGTTGCAAGAATTTTATTTGTTAGATCAACCAGACATCCGACAATATATTCTCTTAGCGTAAGAATGTCATTCAAACTGACACCATCATGTCCAGAAGCGGCATTTTTTTAGATTGTGCAGAATATTTGAAATTTCAAGTTTATTTGTAGAATTTACATATACACTATTTCGACACAACACTTCCTGAAATTTAGTTCCAGAATTTAAACCCACTTTCTCAGTCTCTACTTTCTTAAGTACAGGGTGTCCCACAACGAATTGCGGCGATTGATTTCTCAGAAAGTAGGCTTTAGAAAAATTTGAAATTTTGGCAGCTATCTAAAGCCGATGGGGCAATTCGCGCAAAATATAACACCCTGTATATAATTGAATTTTTGGATTCCTCGAAAAATTCTAGGTATATTTCATGCATAATATCATATACCTAAGTTCAACTGTTTTTGAGATATTTTGAATTTTATGTAAAAAACGACGTTTGCAGGTCTAGACATAACTATAAATATCTGCTTATCGAAGTCTCTATTATTTATTTGCGGTTGGCTTCCTTGTCCAAAAGGGTACACTCTAGTGGCCTGTGCTGATATTTTTATAATAAATAAATACAGGGTGATCAAAAACTGTTATTATAAATACACTTTAAAAAATCGTTAAAAGTTCCTTTTTTCAAATGGAAACTCCAATTTTTATAATTCTATCTTATTTAACACTAAAAATAAGGGTGACTTTGTATAAAGTTATCTATTCCAAATTTTTTAGTTTTTGAGTTATTGGTGATTTAACATTTTTTATTCTAATAATACCAGACGGCTTCTAAGTTTTCTTGTTAGTTGGCCATGACGGGGAGGCCTGGCGAGAACAAAACCAATTGGTTACTATAGAGACGTATTTGTTGTCGTTTGACTATTATCTACTAAAATATTATTTATTTATTATAGTAATTATAATAATTATTAAACTAATAATCATGCCGGGGCGATTAAATTACACACACGAGGATTATTTGAATTTGTTTATTATCTATGGGGAATCTAACAGAGTTTTAACAAGAACACGCCAGATATTTGGTGATAGAGATCCAGATAAACAGAAACCGTCACCGAACAGCGTTAAACAAATGTTGGAAAACAATAAAAATGTTGAAACCGTGAAGACAAAAATTAATTAAAGAAAGCCTATTCCCATTATAGTCTAGTCTACACAAGAGCACAACTTATTTTTTCAATAAATGTTGAAAATGTCCTCCTTGTACTTCCAAACATTTTTCGCATCTCCTAATAAATCCCTCGTGGGTGGCCGTTCTAATTGAAGATGGAGATAAACTTTCGAACGCGTCTCTTACCCTTGCCATACAGTCCTCTTTCGTTGTTACTGGATTAAAATAAACGATTCGTTTTATCGTTTCCCATATAAAATAGTCTAAGACTGTTAGATCGGGGGAACGAGGAGGCCACAGGAAAGGTCCATTGTTGGCAATCCACTTGTCGCAAAACGTAGCTTATAAAAAGTTAGTAACTGCAACGGTTCTATGTGGTGTGGCGCCATCGTGTTGGTAGAAGATTTATCTAATTTTGGATTGACGCTAAATTGATAAAAAAATTATTGTAATATTACCTAAATGCATTATTTTTCATTAAAAAAGTCCTTGTGTTTAAGCATTGTACAACTCACCATTCAAATTTTCTTCGTAAAAATTCAGTTTTATTATTCCATCGTTCCTTACTGCACAAAATACATTAAATTGCCAGGATCTTACTGCATAAGGATTCGAATCACTCCAAAAATGGGAATTGTGTCTACTGAAAAGGCCATTTTTAGTAAATTTTGTCCAAAAATCTAGGGTTATCTTGTACCATTGTTAAAATAAACTCGCAAAACTGTACTCTTTTTGGCAAATCAGCGTCTTTTAGATGTTGAACCAATGATATTTTATAAGGTTGGATGTTATGTTTTAACAAAATCCTCGAGATTCTTGATTGTCTTGCCACGTTTCTGAGGGATGTCATTGGATATGCTGCAAAATATCCCAGAATTGCAATCCTGATATTTTCACTATCAACAATGGACTTCTTCTTATTAATTTTTGCCTTGACGTTTCCAAAATTTCTATAGCTTTCCAACATTTGTTTAACGCTGTTCGGTGACGGTTTCCGTTTATCTGGATATCTATCAGCAAATATCTGGCATGTTCTTGTTAAAACTCTGTTAGATTCCCCATGGATAATAAACAAATTCAAATAATCCTCGTGTGTGTAATTTAATCGCCCCGGCATGATTACTAATTTAATAATTATTATAATTACTATAATAAATAGATAATATTTTAGTAGGTAATTGTCAAACGACAATAAATATTATATTTCTATAGTAACCAATTGGTTTTGTTCTCGCCAGGCCTCCTTATCATGGCCAACTAACAAGAAAACTTAGAAGCCATCTGGCATTATTAGAATAAAAAATGTTAAATCGTCAACAACTCAAAAACTACAAATTTTTGGAATAGACAACATTCGAAAAAAGTAACTTTTAACGATTTTTTAAAGTATATTTATAATGTCAGTTTTTGATCACCATATATCAGCACAGGCCACTAAAGTGGATCCTTTTGGACAAGGAAGCCACCCGCAATTAAATAATAGAGACTTCGATAAGCAGATATTTATAGTTGTGTCTAGACCTGCAAACGTCATTTTTTTCAAAAACATTTCAACCTAGGTATAGAATATTATAACATATACCTAGAATTTTTCGAGGAATCCAAAAATTCGATATACAGGGTGTTCTATTTAAAAAAGAAAGTTGACGTCTACTTCCCTTATAAGAGGAAGTGCCGCCATCTTGAAAATATTTTGCGCGAATTGCCCCCATCGACTTTAGTTAGCTGCCAAAATTTCAAATTTTTCCAAAGCCTACTTTCTGAGAAATCGATCGCCGCAGTTCGTCGTGGGACACCCTGTATATTACTTTCTATTTCCGTAAAAAATATATTCAGCCCAACAGGCTTAATTTAAACAATATTTTTGACGAAAATTCGGTCTCGTGCAACCGCTGCTGTTTGTCACCCTTGCTACAGAAAGAATCGCCTTTGTGTATTCATTAAGTGGTTACAATTTCAGCTAATTTAAAATTATCTATCTTTCTATTTTAAAGATATTTTTTCCTGTGTATGACTTATAAAGTATGTCATCAACTTAATTTGACTGGTCCACGGTAATTTGCTGTTGCCAGCTATTTGTAGCTAGCAACAAGGACCTCACTTAATAGAGGTCCCTAGCAAAACAAAAAAAATACCGATCAAATTATAAATATATAAGGGTCACATTTGTGCAAAACACAAAAACCTTTTACTTTAATAAAATAAGAAAACGCAAAAAGAAAATGTTGGAATATTAATAAAAGAAAATGGCTTTTAAAAACCGTCTAGTCACTCTCTTTAAACCGCAACTTCTTAGAACTACGGCCAAAATTTATAAAGCTAGAAAATGTGGAAATTAATGAATAGAGATTTTAATGGCCTTTAAAATGAGATGCCACTTGACCCTCGTCTTATTTAAAGTTTTGAGGGTCATGTTCAACGCCACATGGAGATTGAAGTAGCAGCGTTAAAAATGGCGCAAAAAGTACTTGCCTTGAAAAAGATTCTGCGGGATGGAAATACATTTAAAATGGCAGACTTCCATTGTCTTTATTGAAAAAGAAAATGAACTAACTCCTATAGTATTTCGTAATTTATCAACCTATGTACTGAGTTGTTAAAAATTCAACGTAAACATTTCGGGATCTTCTGCAAATTCAACAAAAGAGATTCCTATAATTATAAAATCATATCCAATCAAATTATATTTAAAAAAGACTAAATACAATGCGTGTGTAAATGTCAAAGATATAAGTAAACAATTTAAAAAAAACCTAGGTTATAATATTTCTAAATTTATACCCAATGGTACCTGAGTGCTTCAGAAATTACAATATAGTTACTTACAAACTAACTTAATATAGGTTAATTGTAAAAAATTGAAATATTGCACATAATGCATCTATAAATCCTAAAACAATAATAATATTTAAATTTCCACCAACGTCTATGAAACTCAAGGAGCAGTCTATTTAAGTGAATTATGGATCAAATTGAAAGTATTTCCAAAAATATCAAGTTCAATCTTATTGGCAGATATAATGATTCGATTAATTGAGCTATGTTGCCCATAAAGCGCACGGTGATGCTCCAATGAAAAAGTTTTAACTTCTCTTAAACTTCTGCATGGAAGATGAATATTGACATAGTACAGTAGATCTTAAAATTTTACATTAATATGCAACAGCTTACAAATAAATATCTTTCCTCAAGTGTCTTGAGGTTTAGAATTGTAAGTAGATCTGAGTAATTAATAATACTAACTGGAATAACCAATTTATATCCTATATAGCGCAAAAATCTTCTTTGTATACGCTCTGTTGTGTCAGAGTGGGTAGAGAAATGGGAAGACCAAACTGAAGTGCTATTCTCCAGGTGGCTATGAACAAATGCCACATGTATTTTTAAAATCCTTAGTATGGCGCTCTAGAGAACCTGGTCTTCCAAGGCTTAGGAAACACTGGTCGACAAAGATGAGCCAAAGCGGTCTGGACAATGCAAACAAACATTCTTTTAGGAAAGAAGGTGGAATATTGTCAGAACTTGATCTTTTAGAAGTGTCAAGGTGACATAAATTATCAAAAATATCTGTTATGCTCAAGTCGACGCCGCCAAGGTCAACCAAATTTCAAAAGATTCACCACCTGCCGAAAAGTGGCTGGCCGAGAAAGACACGTAAACAGGAGGGTGCTTCTGACAGGGAAGAAAGAGATGCGGAAACTCAATATTTTTTAAAAAAGAATGAATATAAATGAGCAAAAAATCCCCCAGTTTCTGGAAAAATTCGCAAGGAAAACACTATTAAGACACGAATTTCTAGACATACAGACAAAAACTTTCCAAACCGATAGAGTCATGGAATTTCCTATTTGACAACCAAATGCTGATAATTATTATAAAGTATAAACTCAAACTCAAATATGCTTTATTGTTAAAATAAAATATAGTCCTTGTCAAAGTAAGCGTTATAAAAATTGTAAGGTCTAATCATAGGAAAATTAAATAAATAAACATACACTATAAGCTATCTAATTGCATACACAAACAGTTATAAATATTTCCATAATAAAATCCACCATTAAATATATGTATAATAAGCTGTAGTACATTAAGTGTTGGCATTAATAATTTTCTTGGATTGGGGGAAGTCTCTTTACCTGCAGGAATAAATGCGTTCCAAAAATAAAGTGTTCTTGCATCACACAAACACATACTTTTGACCCGTATTTGATGGGCTTGTTCGGCATATACATCTTATATCTACATCTTCCCTAAAATCCCTCAAGCATTTCGTCAACAGTCATGTTCTGACCACAAGCATAATTTAGGAATTGACAATAAAATTGTTTCCATTGTTTATCATTTCCCGTCTCGTAGCACTTTCATCAAAACGTAACGTATGCACTTAAAAAACAAAATCGGCTCAGTATCATTGTAGCTAGAAAAATATTACGTCGCGTTAAACAATACCTACTAAACAACGAAGCCTACGCGCTTACGCGTGACGTCATCAAATTTAGGCCTATGTTGTTTCAATACTTTCACTAGAAGGTACGGGTTATTTACAGGCACGTATTTAAATGAGCATTTTTCTTTAATTTCAGCAAATAAACATCAATTTATAGGGTTTATTTTGTCAGTTTTTCAATCTGTCAAATTTATTCGGTTTCGCTATAGAATTAAAATGCCAAAGGCGACTCTTAAGCGATTACTGTTTTTTTTTGTTACACGACCAGGAATGCATTTACGCACGAACTATTATGCACAAGGTACTCCAGAACTGTGTGGGACTCGGTAAAGCCCCTACCCACTAAACCCCTCCGCGTTCGTACCTGACAACGTTTGCCCGGATCTACCGCAAAATTTCAAACAGATGTCGGTATGATCTTTTGCTTACTAATTGTCCTATTTTAGCCAATTATTAAATTGTCAAAACCGAGTTATTTGTCAAAATCGGGTAAGGGTTCAAGTCCAGGTAAGTAGTATTAGCCTGTGGTGAGTCCATATGATCAAGAATATAATAGGTTATTATTTTATATTATCAAAATCGGGTACAATTTTAAGTTTGGGTAAGTAATATATGCCTGTGGCGAGTCCTTATGCTCAAAAATACAATAGCTTAATATTTTAAGTTGTCAAAATCGGTATAAATAAGTATATGCCTGTGCTGTGGTGAGTCTATATGATCAAGAATATAATAGGTTGTTATTTGCTAAATTCTGAAAAAGATTGTATTGATGATATTTCCTAGCAATACAAAAATGCGAAACTTGTGCTAGGTTTTAATTTCATAAATACCTATTTATTAAAAGTCTGTAGTTTTCTTGTTTTGTTTTTATTTAATAAATTATGATTATTTAATAAATTATGATTATGTTTATTTAATAAATTATGATTATGTTTTATTTAGTAAATTATGATGATGTTTAGGTGGCTTTTACAACTTTCAAAAAATGTTAAAAGTGTATTTTTATTAAAATAACTCTAAAACAACTGACAAAGAAAAATTTTTTGTTGTAAATATCCAAAAATGTATCTTCAAATTCATCAATTAGCTTTTTAAATATAATATATGCGGTTGAAACTACATCTACTACCTGTTCTCTAGTTAAGGAATTAATTAAATTATAAGAATCCTCTACAACACAAGGTTCATTAAGAGTTAAGTTTTCTTTGCAAAAAGTACAACTATTTTTTTTTAAACAATATAGCAGCAATATCCGCTTAAATAGGTTATTACTATGAGTTCTGATTGTATAGCTTTGGTATGAGACTGTGTAACTATGATTTTAGATAATAAATTATTAACATGTTCAGAATTTAAATTGGTGTCTAATGACTGTGTTTCACATTCAGGAGGTTCAAAGAACTGATTTATATTAATGTCTAGATTTTAGAGATAACATAGACTGAATTTTAAGTCTTTTTTCTGATTCATGTAGCTGTCGAATTGAGATATGATAATGACCACCAGCTAATTGCCTATATTTTCCAAAACGTCCTTCCAATGTGTCGGTTTGAAATTTGCCCAGTATTACATAAATCATATTAAGCTCAGTTAAACAGTATTCAGTAACTTCAAGAAGCCCATGAATGGTATGGTTTAATGCAGTGTGGGTTTGTCGAGTCAGTGTATTTGTAAAATTAGTTGGACTCCAAGTATCTAGCCAATTTTGCATTTTTAGCAAAAAACAAAATTTAGGATCTTCATTGGAGGCTGTTAGTATTTGTTTGGTAAAAGGTTCCTGATATTTATCTAACAAATGTTTTCCCTTAAGGAGAGTTTTTACGTTCACAATTTTCCACCATGTCAATATAATAGTAATAAAGTCTGCGGTATCTTGTGAATGTGACAAATTTTTAACAAAACCTTTTAGAGCCTCTATAGTAAAGGGATTAAAGATTTTAAGAGCTAATTTTGCATTTTGTTTTTCAAGAGATGATGGAAATAGAACCTTTAAACCAAGTGAATAACCATGCTATAATAGTTTGTCTTGTTCTAGTTAGTATAGATTTTTGATCACACATTTTTTTTGGCCTGTCTCAAAATCGGGATAAGAAAATGTTTGGTCAAGTTTTGAATTAAGCCAGTTGTTAAAGATACATTTCAGTAAATGAACAGTGTCAAAAAGGTAAAAAAAGGGTCTTACTGGGTCAATAGGATGTGGGAATACTATACTGAGTTGATTAAGGGGTGAAAAATTCCTCATTGCTTTACTGTTTACTGCAATATTGTCACTAACTGTACAAAATACTATGTACCCAAATTCTTCTAAATTTTCTATAATGGTCTTGATAAAAGTATATAATATTTCTGAATTAAGTTTAGCTACAAGAGATATATGAATGACTTCTGTAAGGCTTGAGCAAGGACTAGTGATCATAAATGCTACTGCAGATGATGCTAAGGTATCTTTATTATTTACTTATGTTCCTACGGTATTGCCTGCCCTGTAATCCAAATAGGGTTCGATGTGAATTTCATCAAAAAGTCATGTAACATATTTTTCTTTATCTGTTAAATATTGAAAAATGTTACGAGCATAGGTTAAAAAAAATTCTTATGTGGATCATAATGAGGATCTATATGAGGATCTGTTAAAAATCTATTACAAATAGATTTTACCGTGTTAGGATGAGGTAAGATAATAGGAGTATGACTTCGCAAATATTTATAGCAATGAGAGCTTATTGTAAACAAAATTGGTGGGAACTTGGTGAATATCGATACCTTTCTATTGAAGTACTTAACAAAGTTAACTGTTCTGAGAGAAATTTTAGATTTTGGGTGAGTTCGTCGTTCGAACCTTTTAGGTTTAAAACAATATCAGTCACAACTTTAAAAATGTTTTTTATATTGTCATTGCCAGACTCAACTTTATCTGAATTGGAAGTTTCTATGAGAGTTTCACTAAATACTGGTGAGTTGACTTGACTCGGTATGGTGTAAATCACGAGTTTCACTAGGATTAGGGATGTCGCTATCAAGATTTCTGGGTATTGACATCATCATATTGTCAATTCTGTCAATTAAACTTTCTATTTCATCCAAACTGCTAGATAAAAATGGTGATTTTAAATTTATTATTGAAACACAAACAGATTGACGATATAAAAATATTTCTAATTTTAAATCGCTATTTATAACAATTGCCCCAGTTATTAGGGGACCAGGAGTATATTCAAGTTTAAATAAAGTTATTTTATCCGTATCCTTTACAGAAAACCACCCTTTCCTTAAATTAAAATTTAGAAATACTTTTAAAAACTCTTCAAAACTTTGAAAACATGTAGTCTCTCTATGTAAATTAAACTCTTCTTTACTTTGCTGTATGGCTTGCAAAAGATGTAGTTCATCAAGATTCTTATTTTTTTCATCTTTACTTTTGCGGCTAAGAAAGTTTTTTGACGAACAATTGGGGCAATTTGGGAAAACCGTTGGTACAGAATTTTCTTTTAATCGAGGTTTTTTTAAATGTACTGAAATAATTTTACCTATTCTCGGATCCTGTTCTGAAATAACCCAAATTATACTACCTTGAGAAAAATATAACTTACACACTTTGGTGTTTTTATTGGGCATTAATTCATCCTGCGGAATTGCTCGTAGCCATTTTTTTTGCAAATCACTGTCTTTCGGGAAACCAAACACGTAAACTTTCGGTCCGGTTTTGTAATTACCCCGGTAGTTAGGCGCACAACACTTAAACGGCATGATTACGTGAATTTAAACGTACAAAAACTAATAAATATAATTAAATTTTCACCAAAAATAGAGACAAAACTATATTTACACTAATTGACGAACAACGACACTATGTTTTACATTGTTTTGTTTTCGGTTAGCAAGTGCCGGTTGTTGGCCAGACGTCTAATAGCCAGTTATCACGATACGACATAAGAAAAACTGCGTTGGTCTATGCATTAATGCATATCTTAGGGAGGCGATTCCAGACCTAGATGACGTGACGTCAGGCCTATTTTAATTTCAGCTGGTAGGCCTCGTTGTTTAGTAGGTATTGGTTAAATCTGCAGTTCATAACGAGCTGACATATTTGTGACTATATTTGAAAGCACCCGGTAATAGTAATAGGCCTAAATAAATATAAAGACACAAATGAAAGAATTTCCGAAATGGCATATTCTTATAAATATTAAGCACTAAATTGCCAATTCCATGGGTCACAGTTTTAATAGGACGTAATATTTTTCGAGCCACAATGACAGTGAAACGGTTTTGTTTTTTAAGTGCTGTGTTATGTTATGATGGAAGTGCTACGAGACGGTGGCAATATCAGAACTCTTTAACATGATTATTGTCAATTCCTAAACGAATTATGCTTATGGTCAGAACATGATTATTGACGAAATGCTTGTGGGCTTTCGGAGAAGACGTAGATATAAGATATATCTAAACAAACCCATCAAATACGGGTTAAAAATTATGTGTTAGTGTGATGCAAGAACACATTACTTGTTGAGCACATTTATTTATGCAGATAAAGAGACCTCCCCCAATCCAAGAAAAATAGTAGTGCCAAAATTTAATGTATTACAGCTTGTTCAGTCAATTATAAATAATGATCGAGATCGATAATTGGTTTCATCAATTAAGTTGGCAAATGAATTAAAAAAATGTGACTTGGCAGGGACCTTGCAAAAAAATAAGTGACCAATATCTGTACAATTTCTGCCTAATAATGAACGTCCTCCTTTATCAACAATATTTTGATTCACAAAAGATCTTACAATAATGTCATATGTGTCAAAAAGCCAAAGCTGTTACAATGTTATCTTCTTTGCATCATATTCATAGAATTGAAGACAATCGAAAAAAGCTTCCTGAAATTAAACATTTCTATAATATGACAAAAAGTCTTTTTAAGTTTAGACCAAAAATGTGGTTCTTATAATGCAGGTCGTAGAACTAGACGTTGGCCGTAAGCAATATTCTTTGCTATGTTGAATATAATGTACGTAAATGCACATGCTATTTATAATAGCGTAGATAACAAACCAATAGTCAGTTTATCATATCGGTTTAAAGAGAACTTATTGTGGCTCATTTAAAAAACAGAAGCGAAATGGGAACTATTCCAACTGAACTTTAGACTACCATTGGGTGATACATCAGCGTACGTGCAGAGGAACCTAGACAATATACTACCATAAATAACATAAGACGTCGATGCTATATGTGTCAAATTAGCAATAAGCATCCTCAGAAGTGGTGCGTAATAGGGAGGCATGTGCGAGGCTGACAGTGTAAATGTCGTCAACAATGTTAGTAAATATCTAAGGCGATAATTAAAGTAATTGAAAATTCAAATATATATTTTTTGTAACTATTAAATAACTCTTATCGGATATTATCCATGCTGACTCACCATACCTTCATATAAATTGTACTATTTTTCTAAAAATCTTAAAGGTCTAAGTTTACTTTGTTTCTTTTGGCGACAGGTTGTATAATGTAAAAACAACGTAAATATGCGTGTTGTCGTTTTTCTAAGGAGTGGAACATCCGTATTCTGTTGGACCTTATCCTTAGTATTACAATCATAAGTATTTTTTTTAATTCAGTTATATATATATATATATATATATATATATATATATATGTATATGTAAGGAATAAATTAACGACCATTCAGACAAAATACTTTCCATAATTTTTTCCGGCACATTTTCACGATGTTTTGCCCTATATGGGGCTCATCAGGCCAACGCATCCATGTGGTAGAGATGATGGAAAACACTCAACGGTATGTTGAATAAAAATTGTGCCGGTAGAGATGATGGAAAGTGCTTAAAGGCTTGCCACTATAATGGTCAGTGAAATTTTGACCTTATACTTGAATAGGCCTATCATAGGCACAATATTTTGTCCGACTGGCCGTTAATTTTTTCCTTATTTATAAATCTACGGATGTTATAATTTTGTCAGTTTTACAAATGTTTTGCAATTGCAATAATTTCGACACGTTTGGAATTCTGATAGATAAAAACGAGACAATTACTTAAACTTTAACTCCAACCATCCAAAGAATAAAAAAATTAGCGTTATTATAGGTCTAACCCATCGTGCCATCTCAGTTACTTTCCCAGAATATCGTCTTGAGATGTTAAAGAAGGTTAAGGAGACTCTAATAAATAACCATTATCCGGAAAAAAACATAGTAAGAGTTTTTAAACAACGAACTCATGTTTTTTATAATAACTTAAAGAAAGCAACAAAAAAAAATAATTATATATGGTTAAAAAAAAAAACAAAAAAAAATATATATATATATATTTATATATATTTATATATATATATATATATATATATATATATATATATATAATATATATATATATATATATATATATATATATATATATATATATATATATATATATATATATATATATATAGTTAAAACGAATAGTTCTTGAACCACAAATGTATGTTTGTAGGAATTCTGTCGGGTATTTGGTTCTATATATGTAATATAGAGAAACATCAGACCAGAAGTGGTCCAGTGGTCGAGGGCTCCACCACGCAGTCACAAGCACCCGGGTTCAAATCCCAGGAGAGTACCTTGTTTTTTATTTATTCATTAACATTTTTACTACGAAACAATCTATTAATTTTATTTTTAAGTTAATTGTTTTATAGTCTATTTTATAATAACATATACAACAAATTTATACAGCACATTTTTTTTTTTTTTTTTGGGACTAAAGAATATTGATATATATTTTACTGAGTTTTTGGATGTCCGTCTTGTCGTTAATTGAATTTGGTTCTTTCTTGATATATATCATTTCTAAAATTTCTCTTTTCTGCTTGTGAGGTTCGGTTTTTAGGATTTTGGTGTTTGGGTAATCAAAATTATGTTTGAATTGATTTATATGTTTAGTTAGGGCGGTCTGATTGGTTTTATCATACTTATGACCATTTAACCTATTTCCCAAATATTGACTCGTTTGTCCAATGTAGACTCCATTACATTCCGTACATGGTATTTGATAAATGCAATGCGTTGTTTTATTTTTGGGTATTTCAGATTTTAATTTGCTATATTTTTTTTGTATTAAGTTGTGGGCTTTATGACATACTCTGATTTTATGTTTATTAAAATATTTTTTCATATTTTCTGATTTTATATATATATATATATATATATATATATATATATTACATATATTTATTTATATATATATAAATAAATATATATAATATATATATATATATATATATATATATATATATATATATATATATATATATATATATATATATATATATATATATATATATATATATATATATATATATATATATATATATATATATATATATATATATATATATATATATATAGGTTTATTAGGGCCCTTTGTTCAGTGGCATTTAGGTTTTGTTTTGGTGTTTTGCTTGATCTTAAAATTCTTGCCACCTCTTGTCGAGTTTCCTCTGCTTTTGTTTCTTCAGAGGAGTCAAGAACTGCTTCCACTCCAGCTTTTATTTCTTCTTTAGGGATTTCCTTAGAGGATATCGCAAAATTAAAACCCTTACTCAGTACAGATTTTTTACTTTCTGAGAGACTGTAGGATGATATATTACGTACTAATTTCTCAACGTCAACTGATGATCCTTGTGGCTGACTCGACTTTCTTAGAAGATTGTCATACTTTTTCTACACAAGGCTACACAAATCGCACCATAGAGAAAGCTATTAATGCACAAGTTTCCCGAACAACGAACAACAAAACTTATGAACCGGGAAAGCAACAAGTAGTCTTACCATATGTAAAAGGCACAACAGACAGAATCGGAAGAATTCTTAAGAAACGCAACATACAAACAATACAGAAGCCACAAACAGCTATAGGGAAACTACTTGGAAACCCAAAAGATAAAGTGAAACTGGAAAACCAGGATTGTGAAAAGTTGTACGTGGGGCAAACTAAGAACCGAATATCAGCAAGAGTGGAAGAGCATAAACTCAAATAAACAAACAACCTTAGCTTTATTCCTACATCATCAGGAAACCGGCCGAAAAATAAATTTCGATGGGTGTAGGGAGATTGCCAATATAGAACATTATAAGACCAGAATAATCCGAGAAATAGAAATTGAAAAACAAGGTGTTTTGAATAAAAAGGAGTGTTCTTTTCAGAACGACAGTAGTGAACGGATGTACACCCGGAATGAAAACACATTATATATATATATATATATATATAATATATATATATATATATATATATATATATATATATATATATATATATATATATATATATATATATATATATATATATATATATATATATATATATATATATATATATATATATATATATATATATATATATATATATATAGCCTAGAACGTACCAGGGAACAAAAGGATCGTTCCACCTGCATAAGATAACATTTTCTTTTTAATTTGGATAAAGTCCTTTTATGCAAAAAGCAAACAGGAGAGTTCCTAATACAGTGCCTCGAAATATCCTACCAGTTACGATTGCAGGATTCCCCTTTTTCACCGATTTTGACAACTTGCTCCATGAGTTTATGATAACTTTTTTAGAGCTTATTGAGTAACTCTCTTGTTTTATAATCGTTTAATCTCTTCAGAATTTTTAAAACTATCTATATTTTTTGCTGTCCCTTTTCTAAAATATGAGACAGAAACATAGCGCATTCTATAGTTCTTTCTGGAAAAAGTTTTTCAGAGTTTAATACACTTGTTATGTTTCGACCCACATTCACAAAAAAACTCATTAAAAGTATTAGCAACGTCATTTTTGTTCGTTATTTTCTCATTGTTATGGTTATTTAAAATAATAATTTTTATGTTTTCAATTAAATGTTTTAAATCGTTTCTCTTATTTTAATATTGGTTTACTAAATAAACTTTGAGAAATTTTTTGTTTTTAGTTTGTTTCTAGTCCGGATTGATTTCAACAAACTAAAAGTTATAGAATGCTTTATTTTTCTTTAACTTGAATATATATATTTATCTTAATATATGATAGTATCACTCTAATAGAACAGTTGTATGAAATAGTGGGATTTGTTTCGTTTAAAACGTAATACCAATTTTCCTGCTTTAACCTATATTTTATTTTTTCGTAATTTAGTTTAGGTTTGAATTTGAAATAATTTGATAAAAACCTTTTATTTGTTATATTAAATAATTATATTAGAATAATGATCAGATTTATCAGACTTCAGTATTATAGTTTAAAATCTATTACACTTTATATTCATATTTCAAAATGAAAATTAATGTAGTTACAGTCCATTATAAGTTTTAAAATATTTTTGTTTTAAATTACTGTCATTAAAACTAAATTATTATAAAAACAGTTTCGGCACAATCTGATAATGTTGGAAAATAAATGTGACAAAACCAGGTTTTAATGTATTTGTAATATCTTATACTTACAAATTTAATAAAGAACGATTATAGTCAACCAGCGGTTGAGATATGTAATAAGTTTAACTGATATTATGTGTCTAGTAATGTAATATATCCCTAGTAGCGAACCTGCTGAATTAAATTTACAAAAAAAATAGGTTTATAATACTCTACGTTTACGTTGCGAATTAACTTAGTTTTAATATATATGCTAAAGCAGATAATATAGCAGAGTATTCTGTACCAACTATGGTTTGAACCTGTCTAGTATAGAAAAGTGCATTTTAAATAAAAACTGTTTTACTATAAATTAAAATAGCTTCCTAGCGACATTTTCAAAAAAACCTCTTGCTTTGAAATTGTGTACATATATGTAGAAGCTACAACTATATAAAAATATAACGACCTTAATTTGACAGTGGGCTTGATAATCTTTTAAGCAATTTTGATCCTCTCCTGTAATAATTTTATTTTAACAGCAAGCAAATATTAAATAAATGTCCCGAATTTTACAGAATTGAATTTTAAGGGTGCTATTTAAACATCAATGTGGAGAATTTTACATAGACTTAATATGCATGGCTACAAACTAATTACATTACAGGCTTTACAACCAGATGATCCTCCAAAACGTGTAGATCTTTGCGAAATGATCTTAATTCCTACACAGGATAAGAGGATACAGATTTTTTAAAAGAATTATTTGATGAAGCAAATATCTCACGCGCAGGAGCCTTTAACCGTCAAAATAATCATTTTTGGGCTGCAGAAAATCCACACTTTATAAAAGAAAAAGGTTACCAATAAAAATTTAGTTTTAATGTGTGTTTTTTGATAGATAATTTTCAATATACATTTATGACGAAAATTTAACTTCGGCAAAATATATTGGAATTCTAAAAACGATATTACAGTATATTACTTTTTGGATAATCTACCGCTTATCGAATTGAGAAATTGTTGGTATCAACCGGATGAAACTCCTGCCCAGTGTACCATGAAGTTCCCACCGACTGTATGATACGTTTGAATATAGATGGATAAGCCGTGATGGATCATGGAGTTGACCACCGCGATCTCCAGATCTTATTCCATTAGACTTTTTTCTGTTGGATGGGATTAAAGAAATGGTTTATAAAACACCAGTAAATTCAAAAGAAAATCTATAAAATCTAATAAAACTTGATCCATCAGAAATTCAAACAGCTACTACTTGCCATGTGATGAAATCTATTATGGATTGCTTACATGTAAATAATCAGCACTTTAAACATCTGACGTATTAGGTGAGAATTCCAAAAGTTTTAATTTTCTGACAAAATCGGTACTTTTCATAATTACAATTTATATTAAAAGAAAATCCTTTGGTATCGCGTAACCTGTGGTTACATCATAATAGACTTAGCCTTTTTAGATATTTACAGATCTAATTGATATGTTTTCCAGTTGTGTTTTGTTTATGTCACTGTCATTTTGTAATTTAGACATTTAGAAAATTTATCTGTTAAATTGTTGTTTATGTCATTTTAAACCTATAACTGTCAAGTTAGACCTGATCTAAATTTAAACACCTTTAGTGAATACGGGGGTTAATGTTTATTTTTCGAATACCAATATAATTTATTTATAAAATCGCTTATAAATCGACATCTTTAATGTCTATATGTCGAATATTAATAGTAATAATTATTCATAAAATTGCTTTCAAACAGTTGTAAATAGGTATATGGAAAATATCAATATGTCCACTCTATTCAATGCTTCAATTGTATACAGGGTGTTCCATTTAAAACAAGTCATTTGATCAAATTTATGAAATCTGAATTGCAGATAATATTCAAGACACTCTGTATAAAAGTCGGCGATCCTATGTTGCTAAAATTAAAGCACCACATGTTGACTAAACAAAATTAAAATATTACACTGATTTGACATCTGGAGACGAAAATATTGAAGTCTTAATTTACATAGATTTGGTAAAAACACAAATTAATTAGTATTTAAGAAACGGTTAGAGAAATGAGAAAATATCCTATAGAAAAAAACTTAGATTGTTTCGCAGAATCTAAAAATAAAATAAAGTACAGGGAGTCCCATATATTTTTTTTTGTGAAGTCTCTACTAAAATCGAAATTAGGTCAAGAATATCCCTGTTAGTTCCTTCATCGTTTAAAGCTATACTGATTATTTTCTTGGGATATGGTTCTATGGTTAGTGTAGTCCAGGGTAATGAAAACTATTTCATTTTCCTGAAATATCTGTTACTTTGTATAAGTCCAGACGTTTCGGCCGAATTTCAGCCTTTAAAAACAAAATTTTTAGTTTCAGGAGTTTACATCACACAATCAAGCAATTGGTAATACATATTTTAAAACTTACAAAACAATAATATAAAAAGAAAATTAAAACAATTAAAATAGCTGAACTGTGCCAGTGATCTCTTAACAAAAATGTACCTTGTCTATGTTTTTTATATACCAAAACAATCAACTTTTATTTTTGAATATAACGCCGGCAACTTTTGCAATCCTACTTGGAATTCAAAAAAATCTTTTTATCGATTAATAAAAATAATAATTTACTCATATTTGACATACTGACCTACTATTTAGTTATGTAAAACTACCAATAAAATTAAATGATTTTATAAAATTTCCCACGCTTCCCATCACGTTTTTTCTTATAATATTTTCCAGTTTATATGCAAATTAAGCAACTACTGACATGTGTAGTATTTAACGCATTATAAATGATTTACTGATTCATCTCTATAAAACATTATAAAAAGTACGTCTCCTTCCGCATATTAAACAGCGACTTTTGTTAATTTTTAGACTAATTAATGTTATACGGCAGTGCGGTAAAATAAAATATTCATATCCTTTGTGGATAAAAAACTCAAAGGGCACTATTATAACAATGAGGGTCTAAACTCTGAAAAGGTTAGATATGCCACAATATAAATCTCGGTCAGACTCTATCAACGTATTTTAAGTCTGCAAGGATAGCGAAAGGGAGGAGTGTACCGAGACCATTATTTTCACGCTCTGATACTCTTGAACGAATATATCACATTGAGGCATCATGTTTGTTGTAGAGAGCTGTAAAAAAACTTTCTTTATTCGGAATTTTCGTTCAATTCGACACAGATAAGCAGACTTTGTGTATTATGTAACAAGATGTAGAGACATTTGTGTTGATATTAGAGACATTTTGAGGTTATGCCGTGATCCACGCAAACATGTTTTAACCCACTTAATTCTAGAAAATAGCCAATAAAAATCTTTTCTGAAAATAGCTAATGCCAATAGTTCAAAATATCTTTATAATTAGTGAAAGTACAAAAAATGTTTGAAAGTAGAATTAAGTAGGTAATTTTATTTTTAAATAAACGCTGGGCAGGACAAACCGGACAAGATAATTTTTAGAAAAAAACCAAACTCAAATATTTTTATGTGTTGCAAATATTATTGCATATTACCAGTTTTAAGCATAAAACTAAAAAGCTAAAAAGTTATTTATATAGTATCTTAAACAAGACTCCAATGTTCCAATATTTTATTTGTTCCGGGAATATACAAGAACGAATTTTAAATTTTAATTGCTAGATCAGCTTAATCCTTGATGAAAATTTAAAAAACAATTTAATTTTTATTGAATTGTAATATTTTTTGAGATAGTATATATATAAGAAGAATAAAGAAGTTTTTTTTTAATTTTCCCTTTAACTTTATTGTCTTTAATACAAAGGTATTGCTTTTCGAGACAAATTTATATAAATGTTGATCGATTTGTTTACGATTTTTTAGTTTTGTTTTATGTACCTCGTATATTTAGAGAAATATCTAATTGAAATTCAACGTACGATAAATCGTAATTAATATCTCCAGAATTATTTTAGCTAGGGAATTGAATTCATATATTGTGAGAAATTGCTACTTTGCATTGATAGAATCCCATCTTAGATAAGGAGTATGTTTTTGGGGAGTGTGTTCAAGACAACTTTTTAGTAGGGTTTTCATTTTACAAAAGAGAGCCATCAGGTATATGTATAGGTTAGGGTTAAGGGTTTCATGTAAACCATTTTTGACAGACACATTTCAGTATTTTTCAGTTGCATAAGTTTGTTCTTGTTTGTCTAAATATTGATATGTACTCTTTATTTGCTTTTAAGTATGTAGTATTTTAATTTTATTGTAGTTTTATTTTATTTATACCTTTTACATTTTTGGCTAGATGATGACGAACGACTTGTTCTTCTCTATTATTTAATGTATTTTCACTGTGCTGACAGGTTGAAGTTTTATTTTTATTTTTATTCGGATTTAATTTTGTTTGTTTGTCAACTATGTATATATTTTTATTGCATGATATATTTTAAAAATTTTTTTTGGCAATAATTTTTCTTCTAGCTTTGTCAGTAAGTTTTACTTGCGACAATAAAGCTTTTTTGAGTTTGAGTTTGAGTTTGAATACATTTTTGAAAATTGTGCAGGGTATAACTTTTTTTTTCGATGGCGACCATTTGAACGCCCCAATAAAATTTCTGATTCAGTTTGAGACGTCCATCGAACTTCCTGCTTTCTTTCACAAATTTTATGTCCCTTGGACTTTTTTGAGATCTTACACCGTTTTGAAATCATTTGGAAAAATGTGTATAAAACATAGATATTTTTAATGGTTTTTAGTTTGTAATTTAGATAATAAAATCTGATGCTAAAACCATTAAAAAAATCAATGTTTTAAAACACATATTTCTAAATTACTCCCAAGCGGTGCAAAATATCAAAAAAGATAGATGGACATAACATTTGTAAAGCAGGAAGTCCCAAACTGTGTCAGTGTAGCTACAGAGATCATAGTTTTAGGACGGTCTAAGGACCCCAAAGTGATACGCTATATAATTCATTAAAATATATTATGGCCGTATTATGGACATTAACAGCGTGTGCTAAATTTAAATTCAGAAAATATAGGAGACACAAAAAAAACTAAAATATATTTAAAATTTTAACGCCCTGTATCCTAAAAAGGAAACTGTTTGCGACCAACATTAATATGACATTTTCTTCATAAAATTACTTGAGGCATGATCTACCTCAGTAGTTTAGATTACTTAGGAAATACTCTCTATATATATTCACAAAAAGCTATTTATATAAATATCTTTGTTTATACATCCAAAAAAGGCACTTGCATTTGCTTAAATAGAACAATTTTTTCCATATTTAAAACTTACTTTGCCGATTTTAAAAATATAAGGTTATGTCACACAGTTAATTTTTTGGACGATTTCAAAAAAATTATATATAAATCTTAAAATTAGTGTTTTTGAGTTGGTACTAACCTCAAGTAAGAGAATTTGTGAAAATTAAAATCTTTTATGTAGGGCATTTTACACAGTGGCTCAAAAATGGGTTAAAAAAATATAAAGTTTTATAAAATTTTTAAAAATCAAAATTTTCAAAAAATTTTTTTTTTCGTAATAGACTATTTAATTCCAAGTAAAAAACGTCTTATGAAGTTTTCTGTAAAAACCTATGGTTTTATGGTAAAAAATTATCTGATTTTTTTAATGCAAAAAATAATACATATTCAAAACATTGTATAGCTACTAAATAACATTTTGATGACTCAAAACACAAAATATAGCCCTTTGTAATATGTATTTTTAATAACGGCTACATTAGCATAATATCAAGTTACCTGTGACTAGCCGTGACGCTTAGACCAAAACAAATAAATAATATGTCAAAAAAGCGTGGTTTATTAACAATGTTTGACTTTTCACTTTGAAGTTATATAGTATATAAACTGTGTTAAGGCTATTTTTGTGATTTTTCTGTGTTTTGAGTAGGATGCCTCATAAAAGAAAACATCATAGTGATAATCGAAAAATGGTATGTTACGCATGTTTTAATAAAGCAGTTAGAAGTGTTAATATTACTGGTAAAGTAAAACAACGTCTTGAAATTATTTCGCCTAGTTTTGACGAAAATAATGCAAGTATTCCCTCAGTGCTCTGTAGAACTTGTTACATAAAACTAATGAACAATAGACTAACAATAATTTTTGACTACGCACAAATGAAAATTTTGCCTGGGCGTTTCGAAATTACTGAAACATGCGTCTGTCAAATTTGTCAAGTGGCGCGTTTTCGTGGTCATCCTAAAATCAAAGATCTACCGTTTTCGTTTGCTGTCAAGAAAAAGGCTGTAGGTAGACCTTCAAAGAAAGATACGAAAGCGAAACAAAATTACAAAATATGCGTGAACTGCAATTGTAAATTACAAAAAGGCAGAAGGCATAAATGTACCAAGATGAAAAAAATTGATAATTCCCTAACACTAATTAAAGACTGTAAGCAACAGATTGTAACTAAAGTTCTGGAGGAACAAGAATGTGCTCAGGGAAGTTCTGTCATATCTTTAGATAAGGGACGCAGTACTATGTCTATACAGTTGAAGCGAAAATCAGATCTTCAGGGTGTTTTAAGTGCTCAAGATTTGAGCTATATGCAACAAGACTGTAATTTATCTCAAAATTCGTTAAGAAAAATATGTGGTTACCTTCGCACCAGGATAAACAGAACTTCCATAGAATCTTCGGCTTTACAGAAATTGCGGTCTAGTAGTCATATGCTAGATAAGTTTTTTTCAACTGTAGACTTACCGGATATTCAATGCTTGAAACAAGATGGCACTCCATTTTTGATATACTGCAGCGATCTTCCGGGGCTACTAACTTATATTTTAAATGCCAGGCAACAAGACGATGATTTTCATCTAAAAATCGGAATAGATAGTGGCGACAATTCCTTGAAAATATGTCTAACCATACAACCAACAAATGACCCAGAATATTATCAAAAATATAAAAGTGCTGGTATACAAAAGTTACTAATAATTGGCTTGGGACCAAATTTTAAGGAGAATTATGAAAACGTCAAAATACTTATGGACACTTTGCAATTACATAGTATATGCGGAATTTGTCCATATGCTTTTGCGGCTGATCTGAAACTAATAATGCTGCTTTTGGGTCTGCAAACAAACGCGTCATGCCATCCTTGTCCGTGGTGCGACATCAACTGCAAGGAACTTCAAAATAAAGGTAATCCAAAAACAATTAAGAACATCAACGAACAACGAATTTTATGGCAACAAACGACTGGGGGAAAACTTTCTAAAGCAAAGTATTTTGGTAAGTATAAGTATAAATTCATCAAGTTGCGATAAATTTTAATGATCATCATCTGACATTTTTAGTAAACTGTGTAAATATGCCACTAATTATCGGAGATGAAAACGAGCCAGTATTAAACTATATACCTCCTCCAGAATTGCACCTTCTTTTGGGAATCGTTCAAAAAATGTTCGACAGCTTAAAAATTGAATATCCAGCAGCAGCCGAAGCATGGATAAAAAGAGCTGGGCTAAGTTTCGACCATTATGAGAAATTTAATGGCAACAACGCGAGAAAGCTGTTGAAAAAAGTTGATGTTTTAGAAGCATTGTCACCTGGTTTGTACACTTACCTAAGCACTTACTTAACTTATTTTTTCCTAATGTCAAAAAATATAGTTTTTTTTGGTTTTAGGCAACAAATATTGCAATTTGTTCAAGTACTTTGATAAAGTTGTTTCCAGTTGCTTTGGGCAAAGTCTTGACATTAATTTTGCCGAAGATATTCAACGCTTTGCCGTCGAATTAATACAAGTCGGAATACGCTATACACCGAAAATTCATGGCCTTGTGCATCATGTTCCTGACTTTATTAACGTACATTAGCGAGCACTTGGTTTTTTTTCTGAGCAAGCTTCAGAACAAGTTCACCATTCATTTAAGATGTGTTCACAAAATTTTAATTTAAATTCAAAAAACTCTCATTCTTCTAAACAAAAATTGTTGAGGTGCATTTGTTACTATAATAGCCAACACATATAATGTATGTATAATATAAATTCGATTATTATTCTTGTATTATTTATGCACAAAAGATCAGTTATTTTTTTGGAAAAAGGTATAGGTTCTATGGAAAACTTCATAAGACGTTTTTTACTTAAAATTAAATAGTCTATTACGAAAAAAAATTTTTTTTTGAAAAATTTGGTTTTTAAAATTTTTTATAAAACTTAATATTTTTTAACCCATTTTTGAGCCACTGTGTAGAATGTCCTACATGAAAGATTTTAATTTTCACGAATTCTCTTACTTGAGGTTAGTACTAACTCAAAAACACTAATTTTAAGATTTATATATATTTTTTTTGAAATCGTCCAAAAAATTAACTGTGGTCAGTTTATACCTAAAGCTTCCGAACAAATCAAATACTGAAAAATTTGCAGTATTTTTTAACACCCTGTATAAACAACTTTTAAGTCAAGGCAAGTTTTATTCTTAAAACCGTTAATACGCAATAAAATTTGCAAAATATAAAAATGTAGCAGCATTGCAAAAAGTGTTCCAAAACTAAGAAGTTTTCCAAGTAAAATTAATAAAAGTGCTTCGAGAAGATTTTTGTCTCTTTTTGTAATACGCCATCACACAGTAGTAGTCGTTGTTCTTTATTGTGCAAATTATTTTAAATAAAGTCAATGGTTCTGGACCTCAAATCAAAATATTTAAATTTTTTTTATTTATATGTTGTGACTTATGGTGTCATGTGCCTTGCTGAAGTCCAACAGAATAGGACTGTGCTTTCAGCAAGTCATCTGACACTTTTAAGAGTGCCATTGTCTACCTGTGACCTGACCGAAATCCTGATTGAGTTACATACATAGTTTTCTGTAAAATAATTATTTATTTTACAGAAAACTATGTATGTAACTTAGCTACTACCTTTTTTAATACTTTAAACATCGTGGATAAAATACCCAATGGATCCTATTCAGAACTTATGGCTTTTTCAATTTTTGGGACTGTTATTATATTGGCTCTTTTCCAGGGAGAAGGGAATATTTCAGTACTTACACATTTTTCATTTACTAGGTGGGTAATTGGGGAAATAAATACGAAGGTACTGAAAAATAAGTTTTATATCAAATCCGCCTATGCTTTTTGCATTTGTTTTTATAATACGTGATTAATTTTTTCCTGGCCTGATCTCTTAAAGTTAGTATAATATTTATTTTGAAACAACTCCGAAATTTTATGGTCAAAATTGGTTTAAGGTAAAGGCTCTCCAATTACAAAAAGACAGTTAAATAAATCAGCAGGCGTACCATCACCAAAGCAGTCATTAGGACTCGATTTTATGTTTAGATATTCAGTTGTTCGATAAAATTCTTTAGGATTTGATTTAAATTTTGATTTAACAGGCGTTTTTTTCGTTACCAATATTCATAGATACGAAATTCCTTAAATGTTTATATGTATCCATTTCTAGGACCCTCTGTCTCACATGTATACGTCCATCGTAAGGGCAACATATTATAATCGTAAAAAAATCACTCTCCGAGATCTTCACGTTTCGGGGTCCCCTAGATGCCGAAAAACATATTTTTTCAAATCCGTGGATCTATCTGTCTGTCTGTCTCTTCGCATAAAAAACTAATTCAATTTTGATTAAACATTAAGGTTCATTTGGAGATGAAATAATGACATTTTGGTAAAAATCGAATAAGGCGGAACAAAATTGCGGCCTAATGAAATATTGAAAAAATGATTACTAAAAAGTCATTTATAAAAATTTTCACAAGAATGAGAAATTTTGGTACGGATCCAAGATGGAGGCTTAATAATATTTTAAAAATCAGCTTAAAAAACGACTGATTAGCGTTTCAAATTTTGTTCATGAATTAAGTGTGATATAGAGATGAACTGGTAAACTTTTGATCGAAAATTAAGGATCATGTGGAAATGAACTGGTAACATTTTGGTAAAAATTCAGTACGCCAATACAACAAGAAGGCCTAGTAAAATGTTAAAAAAATTTTACTATAAAATTAATTATCCAATTTTTATCAAAATTTGCACAAAAATCGAGTGAAAATTAACTGGTAACATTTTGGTACGAATCCAAGTTGGCAAAACAAATTAGATTTAAAATTTTGTGCAAAAATTAACTGTCATATAGAAATAAATTGGTAAAAATGTGATACGAATCCAAGATAGCGGAACAAAACGGCAATTAAATAAAATGTTAAAAAAATCAACGCAAAAAACCTTGATATAAAATTGACTTTAAATGAAATGTTTAAAAATAAGTGTAAGAAAACTGCTATTTTAACATAAATTGGTACGAATTCAATATGGCGGAACAAAATGGCGTTCATCAGTATAAAAACTACTTATTCAATTTATTTTAAACTATTTCCAAAAATCAAGTGTGGTGTAGGTAGAAACTGGTAAAATATTAGTACGAATGTAATATGGTGGAACAAAATGCCGCCCAACGAGTTTATTTTTTTATTTGGGTCTTCAGTATTAATTTGTCGGTCATCAGGTCGGTGGTTTAGTAAATCCTGAGGTCTTCAAGGGAATGTGAGTAATAAAAAGATGATTAAGTTTTTCGTTAAAAGGTTTAAGATATCTTCAATGTGAAATTTACATAGCCCATACTATTTACAGCAAGTGAGTGTTGCCAGATTGTTTATTCTGAAAGACTGGTCATTTAATTTTTTTTTATCTTGGGATTTTTGAAATAAAAGCCTTAATTACTGGATTGATATAGTTATGACTAACTTCTAGCCCTGAATAATAAAATTAAACAATATTAAGTAATTTGCTTAATTTACAACAAAATATGTTCAATATTTACCATTTATTAATCCCCGCGTATATAAGATTTTTTGGCTTAAAATAGCACGTACGTTTACATATTAAAAGCATTGCAACCATTGTTCATTCACCCTGTATATTGACCTAGGCTATACACCTACAAAAGACACCAAAGTGCCATTTTATAATAAATATTTATAATCAAAAGTATTATTTTCCCAAAGAGTACGAAAGTTTAAATAAAACAAAAAGTTTCTCTAAGCATATTATAATCTAGCCTTCATGGTTTTACAGATACAGGGTTGGAATTTCTTCAGTGATATCCACTACCCTACTAAAAATACATGAATTCATAATGTTTTTATCTGCGTCGAGCCGCAGCCTTAAATCTTATGAAAAGACCATTCTCGTAAAAAACAGAGCGATCTTGTGTAGTGCTTCCGTTAAAACATCAATTCGTAAAGATAATGGTCTCCAGATACTCCGCCTTTCCTTAGAACGTTAAAAAACAGGCAGGATAGAGTCTGTCGGGGATTTCCGAACACGTTTTAATACATTTAGGATGTCTCCACCGACTCGAGAAGCAATTTCGACCCTATAAAATCGATGGCGAAATTAAATTTAGCGAGTTTTCCCTCAAACCGCTTTTCCTATTTCCAACATAATTACATTTTTACCCATTCGATTGTGACTAATGCAGTGGAATTAATGGAAAAATTGACCTTATTTGATTGGATCCGGGGCAATAGAATGACACAAATATCCCCGATACGTCTAGTATCTATTTTTACTTTTATAGCTTCAATATCGGAGACGAAATTAATGTAGTTTTCAGGATATGGTCATTATACCCAGTTTTGTTCCGCGATTGTTGATTCTACATCATCAAGTTTTATTTTATTATTAGAAGATTTATTTAAATCAAAATACACGAGATTTTGTGTTATCTGTAGGGTAATAAAAATGAGTGAATTGAAGGCGTCGTAGAGAGCAGTATTTTTATAAAAAGTAATGGTTATCATTATTACCATACTGGCATATTTTTTATATACTGATACAACTTCCAACAAAATAATGCCTAACCTAAAATCTTTTAGCTTCTCTACGAAATAATTGAGGTTTTTGCCATAAGAAAATGTATGTAAAATGTAAAATGGCAAACTTATTGTTCTGAAAATGAGGCGTTTTGATATCGTACCGTGCCGATCCCTCAAGGTGTTTTGGGCAATCGCAAGCAAAACGATGAAAAGTAGTTCAAGTTGGACATACGGTCTAAACCATTGAATAAAGAAAAAACAGGCTTAAAAAGCAGATACGTGCTGCTATTTTGGTTTGTGTATCATTTGAGTGGTCTTTTTGTGCTTTCTGTGTAGCTATGGTGAATTGTCGGGCTTTGTTCTAAAACTTAAAAAAATACAAGTTAAGGAATTATGTATTGTAGTGAGTATATTTTGGCGAATTTATGTAGATATGTTGTCTTTAAATCAGGTAGTTTATTTTTGCCAATGATAACAGTTTATTTATTGACTTTTGCATTTTTCATAACAGACGTAACCTCAAAGCCATACATGACAGTTTACGGTATAATTTAATAATTCATATTAAAAATAAAACTCAAAGCAACATTATTTGCATATTTTTTTCTTAAAATTCTTTAAAGAGAAAAACAACATTCAAAGAGTTTTCATTCCTTCCTTTGTCTTCTTTATTTGTAATGCACTGCTCATCCTTTCCATTTCCTTCGTTAGCTTTCCCGCAGATAATATGAATAGGTAATCAACAAACTGAATATTTATGAGTATTTGAAATTTCTTTTTCCCATGTCACTTACATCTTGGTTCGATCTCTCTGCGGACGCTTGACTTTTCGAATAGCGAGGTTTTTCATGGACCAGCATCAATCGGGGCCACATTTCAGCAAGATTTTTTACTATGCGGTTTGCAAACGCTCTGCCATTGTCGCTTCAAAGGTCTAAACACAAGAACTATGATTTCTTAAGATATACCGGTTTTTTATAGTGTCTGACCCAAAGTCGTCTCCGATCGGCACCCGGCCCGTTGCGAAGTCACACTTAATAGAAGTACCAATATATGTGTTAAACTTTGGCAACTGGTGGAGAGATTAGTATAACAAATATATAAATTCTCGCATTTGGAATATGAGCCTTTTCCTATCCTGTAGTGAGGGGAGGGTTATCACTACAACAGTTGGGTCTGTTGTAGTAGTAGATTTCCTATTCATTATGTCACTAGTCTTTCCTTAAGGCGATATTACAGGGTTCATCAGAAGTGAATGATTTTGGACGAAAGAAACCAAAGTAAAAAATTTAGTCCACTCCGATCAAAAATTTTATTATCCATTATAAATAAGCTTTTATTACTCAACAAATAGGTTCATTTACATAGCAATTACAAAAGTGAAAAATTTGATACAATAGACAAAGTAAAGTCTTAATAACTACTACCCATTATCAACTAAATATACCTATATCTAAAAATGTTGGCGCGTGCTATTTTTTTAAATTGATTTAACAAACAATTAAATATGTCACAATTTATTGAAGTTGGAACAGGCTGCAAAAATCGGGCTGCTTAATACGGGATTAGTGTTTGCTTTTTCCAAGTAGAATGATGCGACGAGGAAAACGAAAATTGATATAATTAAGTAACTCTGGGCTGTCTATGTGGTTGTGAAGCAGTTTATAGAGAAATGATACTGATGTTCGTTCACGTTGACTTTAGAGACCCTTACCGTTGAATCTTTCTAAATAAACATTGTAATCTACGTCTTTTTGCGGATAAATACCATCAATCTTGAAAGACAAGTATTTTAAAAATCTTTTTTGAACTTTCTCTATTTCGAATTTGTCGTTACTAAAAATATGTTAAATTTAAGAAATAAGAGAGTGCCTTTATTGGGTTACATGTGTTAAATGATATTTGCGGGCACTTTCACATATTTCTTCTATGTTAAGAATAACTTTGTTATCTTCCGTTTTATTTAGACAATGTAATTAGACAAATATCTTTAGGCATTTTTAAATGCATGAAAATCGGCCCTGGCGTTTAGCATGAACGTGGTAACAAGCAATGAATAAATACATACCCCCTTACAAGCAATTATTGATTGATCCTATTACATGCGTATGTTAGGATCAAACACTGATTTCGGCCAATGGTAGAAAAAAAAAAGGTCAAAATGCATTCGGGTCACCAGTATATTGCCAATGTCTGAAATATAGTTTTCCGGTCGTTTAATGCAGACTAGAACGCGTTCTGGGTTTTGCGATTGCCCTAACGCGTCTAAACAAACCACGCAAAGACCAATTTTGTACGTGTCTCAGCTTGTAAACTACACAACTACCCGCAGTTTAGGAGATCAGTACCCATCTAAAGTACACCACACAGATCTAAAAACATCGACGAAAGGGGGGTATGTCAAAAGCAGGCCGTTTTCATGGATATACAGAGTTGTGGCCAACCGCAAATGATCATTGCATCGTTTTCATAGTTACTTACATTCTTTCATAGACTAAGATTCGTGTTCCAAACTTTAATGTTTGATTGGAGCGCGTGCATAAAAGTCGCTGAGCCAAAATGTTTGCTAGTTTAAACTGTCAAATATATTTTTAGAAATATTTATAATCAACAGCAAAAGTTATGGTACGAGCGGGGATCGAACCCACACCTATGGATCACTAGTTCATCGCTCTAACCAAATGCGTCATCGTACCACTGATAAGCAATTCGTTAGAACTTGTACATATTCAAACCCACCAGCAGCATAACCATTGTTGATCCTGCCAAATATTCGTATGGCGCGGCGTTCCTGTTTGGATGTCAAATCTGACATCGCTATTAGGTATCGTCCATATTAATAAATTTAGAATTTTACGTTATGCCCGTATAAGCCATAGATGCGTCGAACAAACAGAAAATATCTAATAAATGATAGGCAACTTCTTCAGCCGTCTTTGTTTTTAATGCTCGTAATATGGTGAATTTTGTTAAATGATCCTAGTATTTAAGGATAAAACGAATAACTTGGTTGGTCTTACTCGCTTTGCATTCCAGCGAATTCATTTCATTTGTAAGAATTGGCTCCACCACCAAGCATTTTTGTTACATTTTCTTTTTTAATTGACACTGCTCGCAAAGTAATAAATAAACCTTAATTATTTGCCGTGTTAAAGTTAAAACAAAATAAGAATCACGTTTTTTCCGCACTAAGAAGTATAAAATATTGTAATGTAATAATTACCTTTATTTTTATATTAGAATTTTAATTTATTATTAGTTTCCTATGCGTTTTTCCTTTATTAAGAGAAACTCTGTACTTTTATTATTTATGTTAAAAGATTATAGAACCAGAAGCCCTTTGTTTTACAAAGCGACAATGGCAGAGAGTTTGCAAACCGCATAGTAAAAAATCTTGCTGAAATGTAGCCCCGATTGATGCTGGTCCATGGAAAACCTCATGGAGTCTGCAGAGAGGTAGAACCAAGATGTAAGGAACATGCTGGTTACATGGTTGGCTGTCCAAAACACAACGAAATAGTCTGAAGGGCTGCGATTTGTGCAAAGCACTAAAAATTGTTCTTTGCATACCGGAAAAACCAAAAGTCCTTATGAAGCTATGTTCGGCTTGCCTCAAAGGATCGGTCTAAATTATTCGTCACTTCCTAAGGAATTCTTGTCCAATGGAAACAGAAAAAGAACTATGAAAGTTGTGCGATCAGAAGAATTCAGATAAAGATAGTTTGACAAATAGAAGGAACACTAAAAATGAACAGCAACAAGAGAAAAATGAGTACAATATGCGAAAAAGAAATTTCAGATACTCATAAATGTTCAGTTTGTTGCTTATCTATTCATATTATCTGCGGGAAAGCTAACGAAGGAAATGGAAAGGATGAGCAGTCCATTACATGTAACCGATATTTATGAAGTGAGAAAATAAGTAATGAACGAAACAAAGAGAAGGGTGGACTGGAAAAGCAAGCAGAGAAAATGATTGGTAGACTTGCCCCGAGAAATGTGTTAGTTGTTGTACTGAGAATGAACGACTCTGGACTTTATCAGCTGGTAGGTAACAAATTTCGACAACCTTTTTAAAATAATTTTTAATCTATTTTCAGGAACGAAAGATTTAGAGAATTATGCCGTTTCTGTATTGCCGTAATGAGCTTACATTAGCCGACTCCGACTTTATTGGTATTTTATCGGCATCTCTCCGAACTTCTTCTGGTTTAGCATCTAGATCGAAACAGAGCTTTGGCAGTCCAATTGCAAACGCTACTGCGTCGACAAAAAATGCGCGTGTAAAGCCAAGAAAGTAGTATGTAACAGCAAATGTCACAACCACAGTTCGTGTAAAAATAAATACATGTAGGTATGCTCTTAAGTCACTAGAACTATATGTAGTAAGCGTTTTTTGTTTTGTTTTTTAATGTTTCCTGGTTCTTTTAAAATTGATGTTATTTTTAAAATTTGGCAATGTGAAAAATTAATACTTTCAGGCTGACTTGGAAAAATCAGTACACATTCTGGCAATTGCAAAAATTCAGAAGCCGTTCTGGCAATCGCAAAAAATCCGGAACAGATTCTGGTCTATATTAAACGGCTCAACGACCGGAAGAGATATTTAGGACACTGGCAATATGCTGGTGGCCAGAACACGTTTTGGTCACGTGGGGTCCTGGTGCTAAATCGTAAAACCGGGCTTCCCCCCCTCTCTATAATAAGTACATATAAAATATATATAAAAATTAAAAAAATTTATTTTTCATAAATCACAAAAAATATTAAAATCTTTTTTTAATATTCAAAATAGCTCCAGCAAATCAAGTAGGTATCACAGAAAAATTAAATAAGGTTGTATATATAAACCATAATATATTCCATACAAACTATCTAAATAAACTTAATAAAAAAGAAACAAATATACAAAACAATATTCTAAAGTATAATAATAATTCTTATTACACCGACTTACGCATAGACGACTGACTGCTGTTACCTTTGTCTAGAACTTAAAAAAAATTGTCTATTTTTACATGCTTTTTCAATTTTGCTTGGTTTTCCGAAGCTTTTTTCCTTTAAGCTGCTCACGATTGGTGCTTGCAACTACGACGCTAAATACTCACAAAACAAAATATAAAATCAGTATCATTTCAATTATACGTCTGTTTTAGTCTAGCACCCAACACAGAACACAAACAAACAAACAATATTCTCTAAAAGCATTGCAATCACTGCCGGATTAATTATTTTCGCCCAAACGCATTTACGGGCTTCAAGCTCGTGGTAAAAAGTGACGACCAAAAAAAGTCCTCTCTTCTATATAGCAGAAACTTATCCCCCCTTCAATATAATAATAAATATAAATTACCTACTTACTGATAAAATGAAACAAAGAATATGATATAAACGAATTTTGTTACAGCGAGGCGGTGGCGGGTCCTAGGCCCAGGCTTCACGGGCCTAATGGGTAATGCGGCCCTGGCCAAAGCAAATAGCAAATAACTTAAAATAAGCAAAACGCTCGCCCGCAACAGAAATGAATCTGCTGGCGAAAGCCAAGTAAAAATAAAAGGATGTTTGCCTGTTTGGTGCGCGTTAAGGTCTATACACATGGTGACACAGTTTTTGTCGCCTATAAATAAATCACGTAGTTTTGTAAATGTAATTTTCTTAATTAAATGCGCGCTTTTATAAATCGATAGTTTTTAGTTCTATCGATAGTTCTAATATAAGTTTTTTTTTTCTGTAGACTTTAAACAGGCCGCCCGCCGGGCCCCCAAAGGTAGTTACGCCACTGCATGATTGGTAAACACATTACTCTACTTTGCATGCGCAGTCGGGTAAAAATACCACCAAGGTCACAGAAAGTATAGATTACGTTTACAAACAATCCACCACTTTCTAAAAATAAATTGGGGTGGGCCTAGACCAGCATCTTAAGATATTTCATTAAGGGTCAAAAAATACGCAATACTGCAAAAATACACAAACAGAACATTTCCTTGTTTCCGTGGAGTTTTAAAAAAGTGTTGTAATGCTGAGATTCATGGGAAAGACTAGTTGTTGAGGTAGTTCTTAATCACAGCGTTCAATTGATTGCGCAATGAACTAAACATAATTATAGACTAGAGAGCTTTTTGCATTTAGAACCACCGTGTGACGTTTGATAATGGTATAAAATGTGAATAAAAGAAATTTAAAGAATTTTACCTAAACTTTTGGGCAAATATAACATTATGAGTATAGGTTGCCACAAAAATATTGTAGGGTACTAAAATTATATATTTTCGTATATTAATATTTGCCTTTAATCTTATAATATACACTATTTTAAATGTAAGTGATATATTTATCTCTTACGAATCTGTGATGCAAAAAATCAGTTTCCAAAGATTATGAAATTACTAAATAAATCGCTACCTCCGCAGATAATAGTATTTCTGGAAGTCATATGGAAAGCGTAATATTAACAACTAGAAATCAGTAAAGTCCACACATTTTCAAAAGGGTTCTCCTCTTAAGCCAACTTTATATAAATGGCTGGAAATGTAATGTTGATGCAGCTTTTTGTAAATACAGACTTTTTGGTATTGTTGTTGTACGCCATCGACAAAATTTAAGATTTTTTTTTCTAGTTTTATGTATTATGTAATAATATATGTTGACTTTGTCATGTAATAATGACGACGCAAGAGATTTTATTTTCAATAAAATATGGTAATATTATAACTATATAATAACCCTGATTTATTTATTTTAATACTTTCTTATTCGTTAAAGGTATAAACCATAAATAATCTTTTGGTTATTATTATTATTACTCAATAATTTGTTCACTAGAATCACTAATCAGTTTGTAAAATTAAATTCATTTTAAAACATAGATAGTTTAGACATTAAAACATTAAACACAAACAAACTCTCATTATGTTCAGCTGTTAGAATTGAAATAGTCTAATAATTTTAATATTTATATTTCAGGAATTACACCTTACTTATAAAACCTATTCTAAAATTAAAATCCAAACTACAAACTTATGGAACATTCAAGTTATTAGTTTTAATATTTAATTCTGTTCGGCCACTTCAAATTTAAAACTAAATTATATTTCACGGTTCTTCATAATTTTTCGTTCTAAATGCTAATTTTAGACCGAAATAAATAAGGCGGCCATTGTTTTTGATTTCAAAAGACATTTTTTACTGAACTAAAATAATTAAATTTTACAATATTAGTATGGTATACTACAATTTGTACATTTAGGAAGGTTATCATTTTATTCTATGTAACATTCCATTTTAAAAAATAATACCAGTTTTAAAAATTGCATGACAAAACACGTTTTGTGTACTTTTTATATTTTCCTAGCATTGCACATTTTCTTTGATTTATAATTCATACAGTTTAGTTCTGTTTAGGACAAAAAAGCTCTCATTTAACAGAACTTTATAAAGACGCACTTGTTTTTATTAGCGGAACTTAATTCTGAAAATATAATAAAGGCGGGCAAAAAAAACACATGGGCACAGAATCGTGTATTTTGCCCAAACAAAACAAATCCAAAGAATCGTAACCTAACATAACCTTACTATTATATTATCGTCCTTTTTAGTTCTGTTTTTGTAACACATTAATTACTCCATCCATTTAAAAAATAGGTTTGAGAGTAACTGTAGCGTAATACAGTTTTACAATATTTAATCCGACTGATGTAAAAGATGCTATATACAATAGATTAAAAAAAAAGTTTAGTAATTGAAGATAATAATTCTAAATGTGTATATTATTCACCGAAAAAAATCTTACAAAATCATAAAAGATAATAAATCTGGCCCCAAGGTATGCAGTATATCCACGGATTGAGTGAACAAGAGGAAATATTTCTTTATTCTTAGTTTTTCAGCCAAAATGTATTCTTCATAAAGTTTTTTACTTGAAAAATAGCTATGATTTACAATAGGTAATTTAATATCTGATGAGCATGTATCAATAAAATTGACTTTTGAAAGTATGTTTTTTTTAATTTGACACTATCTAACAGCAAGTTTGAAAAAAAAAATAGATTAATATGATTTAATTGGAACTTATAGGAGCGGGAAAACTAAGCTTAAAATTATTTTTTGGGCTAAAATTTTTTTGTAAGTTGGACTTGGAAAATAAGTTTTGCTAGGGTAATATCATGTCTGATGTACCTAATTCAAAAAATTGTAAAATAGTAATACATTTTCTCTAATCTTTAAATTTAAAAGGAAACCAGAAATCAAAAAGACCTTTAAAATTAAAAGAAAAAAGTATCATTTAATCTCATTGTTAATGATCTTAATTCTTACCCCGTACATCAGACGTAATATTACCTTTGAAATAGGCATTTATTTTGCAAATCCATCTTATAGAAAATATATTTTAGCTGAAATCCAATTTAAATGTTAGGATAAGGACCTCCACAAATGTACAAGTTCTAGTTAAATCATATTAATATTTTGTATTTATATAATGTAATGTCACATAAACAAAAAATTCGAAAATCAATTTTTTTTATTTTGTATCACGTGGAAATCAGATATGAAACTACTTAATGTCAAATTTTACGAAAAATACGTGTTTGGCGAAAAATTGGGAATAAGAAAGTTTTTTTCTTTTGACAATTCAATCCCTGGATATACGTATAGATCTTATGCGACTGAACTGCGCAAAACGTCACAAATTTTTTTTTTTTTGGAAAAATGTCTATATATATATATATATATATATTTTTTTTTTTGCTTTGTGTTCTTTGACCTTTTTTTTCAATATATATTTATCCTAATTTTTCTTGGTTTGAGGTCAATACATTAACAACAAAATTAGTACATATTTTTAAACATATATTTCGTTTCTAAGGTGACGTTTCGACCATAGTTTTGGTCTTTTTCAAACCTAAAATTTGTTTAGCACTATTTTTTTAAGTTTATAAAGTATTAAAAATTTTTAGGACTTACCATAGAACGTAAAATAGTTGACTAAAAAGTATACATAATCTACATATCTGACATATACTACACATATTTAATTTACATTTTACAAATATTGTGGACGTTTATTACAAACAAATTACAAGCGACTGAGCGAACACTGTTATAGTAAAGATATATACAATTTATTTAGGTTGTTTATGTCTTTTTTGTCATTTATGGCGATTTTGTTTTTTTGAATTTCAGCCATCTCAAAAAATTCCCTTTTTTTCAACTGAGGTTCGGATTTTAATACTTTCACTTGTTCGTAGTTGAAAGTATGTTTTTTGGACATCTCATGGTGTGTTAATGCGGTGCTGTTCTTTTTATCATATTTGTGACTTTTCAGTCTATTTTCTAAGTATTGGCTTGTTTGTCCAATATAAACACCGTTACAATTATTGCAAGGGATCTGATAGACTATATTGCTTTTTTTATTAATTGGCGTTTTCGATTTTAAGTTGCTGAAGTTCTTTGATAATAAGTTATAGGCTTTGTGACTTGTCGTGATGTTATATTTTTTAAAAAGGTTTTGAAATTGCTGGGATAAACCATTTATGAAAGGCAGAGAAATGTATTTTGTTTTAGGTAGATTTGATGTAATAATGGCATTTTCAGAATTATAATATTTATGTATTCTGCTTTTGAATAATTTATTTACTAATTTTTTAGGGTATTGATTTAGAGTTAATGCTGCTTTAGCCTTTTTAATTGCTCGTTCTCTGAATTCAGAGTCGGACAGCTTAATTGCCCGATCTGCCAGACCAATAATTACAGATTTTTTTTGAGACATTGGGTGACAGGAGCTGAAATTTAGGTATCGAGAGGACCAAGTTTGTTTTGTGTACCATTCCGTTTTAATTTTATTTCCTATATGATGTAATGTTAGGTCTAAAAAATTGATTTTGTTGTTCTCTTCGCTTTCAATTGTAAATTGTAGTCTTTTATGGTATTGATTAAATTGCTTTAAAATAATTTCTGTTTGGCCAGATGGGATTGCAGTAATACAATCATCGACATAACGATAAAAAAACGGTATTATTATCGTTATGTCGATGATTGTATTACTGCAATCCCATCTGGCCAAACAGAAATTATTTTAAAGCAATTTAATCAATACCATAAAAGACTACAATTTACAATTGAAAGCGAAGAGAACAACAAAATCAATTTTTTAGACCTAACATTACATCATATAGGAAATAAAATTAAAACGGAATGGTACACAAAACAAACTTGGTCCTCTCGATACCTAAATTTCAGCTCCTGTCACCCAATGTCTCAAAAAAAATCTGTAATTATTGGTCTGGCAGATCGGGCAATTAAGCTGTCCGACTCTGAATTCAGAGAACGAGCAATTAAAAAGGCTAAAGCAGCATTAACTCTAAATCAATACCCTAAAAAATTAGTAAATAAATTATTCAAAAGCAGAATACATAAATATTATAATTCTGAAAATGCCATTATTACATCAAATCTACCTAAAAAAAAAAACATTTCTCTGCCTTTCATAAATGGTTTATCCCAGCAATTTCAAAACCTTTTTAAAAAATATAACATCACGACAAGTCACAAAGCCTATAACTTATTATCAAAGAACTTCAGCAACTTAAAATCGAAAACGCCAATTAATAAAAAAAGCAATATAGTCTATCAGATCCCTTGCAATAATTGTAACGGTGTTTATATTGGACAAACAAGCCAATACTTAGAAAATAGACTGAAAAGTCACAAATATGATAAAAAGAACAGCACCGCATTAACACACCATGAGATGTCCAAAAAACATACTTTCAACTACGAACAAGTGAAAGTATTAAAATCCGAACCTCAGTTGAAAAAAAGGGAATTTTTTGAGATGGCTGAAATTCAAAAAAACAAAAACGCCATAAATGACAAAAAAGACATAAACAACCTAAATAAATTGTATATATCTTTACTATAACAGTGTTCGCTCAGTCGCTTGTAATTTGTCTGTAATAAACGTCCACAATATTTGTAAAATGTAAATTAAATATGTGTAGTATATGTCAGATATGTAGATTATGTATACTTTTTAGTCAACTATTTTACGTTCTATGGTAAGTCCTAAAAATTTTTAATACTTTATAAACTTAAAAAAATAGTGCTAAACAAATTTTAGGTTTGAAAAAGACCAAAACTATGGTCGAAACGTCACCTTAGAAACGAAATATATGTTTAAAAATATGTACTAATTTTGTTGTTAATGTATTGACCTCAAACCAAGAAAAATTAGGATAAATATATATATATATATATATATATATATATATATATATATATATGTAATATTAATACGTGCACTAAGCGTACTAGAGGACAATATCAGATATTATTTCGTATGGTGTTAATAAGAAAAATTAACATTCTCTCAAATTAAATATAAACGTTTACTGGTCCAACTAAAATTTCAAATCGCTTGATATTTGTAACATTCAAAAAGATAAATACATATCCATTGGTTCTAGACAAAACATCGTAAGAGACAAAACAAAAATATGTTAAATGCTTTTTAAATAAAACAGTATTTCTGTAAAACTTCTTAATTTAAAACTACAGCAACTGAATTATAGAACTCTTAAAATCACAAGAATATTGTTGTTTTTGTTTAAAATTAAGGAACTAAACAACAAGCACTTGTTAGGTTAGCAGCTCGATGTAAACATAAATTAAGCACAAACATGTAACCTTAAATACTTATCCTAGCAGGTAACACTTTGTTAATACTAATATTTAATGACTTTGATAAATCAGACGTTTGTGACGTTTCAGTTTGGCAATCAGTCAGCTCCCATGAACATGGGGGAGTTTCTCCTTCATCCCTAAATTTAACCATTTCATCTAAATTCAAAATTTCAGTAAATAATTACAATTTATAACTAAATAAAAAAGAAAAAATCAAAATTTACAAGTGAAACAATACACAAATAAATATGGCAGAACCACAGAAAAGGATAAAACCGATACCTAATAAGTATAAATTTATATTTGGAGGATCAGCAGGTAATACTGCTTCACTAACATTTTTATCATTTTCTCTTTATCAACATTTTTGTATGCACTATGAAGATATTCTCGGGGTAATTTTTTTTCGCTGAAACAATTTTTTTTTGGTTTCTCTGTGGAAATTCCCAATTTGTATTTTATTTATTTATTTTTAAACTTAATTATTTATTTACACTTAACATCTCTAATTTTGACAATTTTTGGTACCCGTATATTTTCACTTGCTCGTCACGAATTCGAAATAAGATTATTTTTGGCGACGTTTCGCTTCTGAGTCACCCGCCATAAAAATGTTTAATATTACTCTTCAGTATTTTCACCCTTCTAAATCTTACCGGTTTAAACATTCACAAAATAGCAATGACTATAACATTGACTAAATAACCTAAATTATTTCATTTACTTCGAGTATTATATGAAAGATGATATAATATTTTAAAACAATTGGCACCAGAAATATAAATTACATTTTTACATTGAAAATTTGAGTAACAATTGAAAATTAATTTTACCTTACTATCTTTTTTAATTTTCGGACAAAACGAGGTTTTTAAGTCTTTTATATGTTTTGGTAATAATTAAAGTTGACGTTTTAGTCTTAAAACTTGAAACTAGTATATGTATCAGTTTCCGTTGTGCCAATCACTTTTTTTTATTCATTATTATATTTTTTTAGCTCTTTGTAGAATATCTCTGAATATAAAACCTTACATTTCACTTTAAAATAAAAATCTTATCCAGACGCAAATGAAACAGTATATCCGAGGTGTGTTTTTGTGCCTGTGTAGTATCAGTCTGTGATGTTTTATTGAAATTTTTGCATTGATATCTAATAGCCACTGTCATGCTTCTATTTTAGCTTTAACCTGGTACTAACTTTGTGCGGATCCATCTATCGTACCAATTGTTGATTTAAGTGGCAATTCTTAGACTCCTAGATTTATAAGGCAAAACTACCGTCAGGTCTCTATAACGACTTTATTGACAAACCTGGTGCTAATCCGGGGCGGATTTACTTGACGTTATCAAATACTGAATATAACGGGTTTTCATTTTTTTGTTTAAAGATGCACTTATTTTAATTTTATTTTATTTTAATTAAAAACTTTCTAGATATAAGAAAAAGTGTGATTTTTACTTTTTAAATTTGAATAGCTGGCGTTGCTTTAATTGATTGACATATAGGCCTTTTAACAGATCAAAAAAGCAGTGATTTGTTGCCAAAAATAGTAGCCGGAAACGGAGTGAGTGCGTCGTCAGACTCAACATAGTTTATAGTAATATTCCATTATGTTTTTCTCTCCCAACTATTATTTGTTTATTTGTTATGAACAATTTAATGCAAAAAAATCGCGTTTTCTTTCGTTTTTGACCTATAACATCGGAACTAATGAGAAATCTTAATAGTGTAGGAGGTGACTTATAGAGAATAAAATTGCCAACAATATGATATGGTTAAACGACTTGATCATCATTATAACATGAGAAAACACCAATATTAAATTAGTTCCCAATAATAGTTACTGATATGTACTTCATGCATACCAAAACCAAGCGCTGTGGGTTTATTAGTTTTTACACAAGTAGTTATTTAAGGAGAGAAGAACCTCCTCCTCCTCCTCCCTGTGATTTAAAATAATATTTCCTCCTCCTCCTCCCTAACATTTCAGATTATTTAATCAATGTCGTTCGTTAACTTATCCTTGTTACCGAAGGTTACTTCAAGTATCTCCCCTCTTAAAGTTATATTTTAAAACAGGTAAATACGCTTTTGCTTCTTCAATTTAAAGTTGTAAATGTAAAGTAATAAGTATTTCTGAAACTTGATAAATTTGTAAAACAAAAAATATCCTTCGAAAAGTTTTGAAGCAAGTAAAAGTGCAAAGAAATCGAAAGGAAGATAAAGTGAACATTTTTCGATAAGTAAATTAGAAATTTATTTAAAACAGTATGGCCAATGGGAACGAAATTTTACCGAACGAAGTATTGGAAGTTGTGAACATATTTGACTGTGTAAGCGTAAACCTTGCTGAAGGAGAACGTTTGGAACTTCAAGATGTAAATAATTTCATTTTGAATGAGACTGAATCGGGTGATTCAGATTTAGAAATGGACCAAGCCGACGAAAAAGCAACCGCGAGAACAGGACTAATACCAATTTTTCGTGAACATTTTATGGATAAAATATTTTGTATTGTTCAAAGTTATGTATTAGTTCGTTCATTTTTATACACAAAAAAGAATACATTGTGTCATATATGCTATTACATTCATCAACTATCCCTTGAAAATGGCGCTCATGAACATATAAATACTCATTATAAACGAAAAGTTAGATATTCAGATTTAGATATTAGATGTGCAATTTGTTCGAAATCGTTATATCAGATGATACTTCCAGACGTTTGTGTTTTTTGTAATGCAAATACAAGGCAAATAGAATTTCAGGATGTTCCAAAAATATAATTTTTTTAGTTTTTATGGTTAATTAGTATTTATTAGATTCTGTATCAATATTAAAAATTTCATTCTCAATTTTCGACTTGTTTGCAACATTAGATTTACAACTTTAAATTCGCTTCCACCTTACACAAATAAAATATAAAATAAAATTTTGTTTTTTATTCACTTCCCTATGCATATCAGAATCCACATACTTTCCTAAAATTACAGTTTTTAAACCATTTATATTAAGCTTCAATAGTCCAACATCACATTTCAGTACAAAAGTGTGTCTCTTATTAGGCGACTAAAAGTCAAGTATGCGTTGTTTATAGTTATCCAAAAAACAATATATACCCATTATTTTTGTCCCATGTTTTACCAAAAGCATATGTTTTATTAGAAGTTAAATTAAAATTTAATCTAGCAGAAATTTTATTACTTATGACTGATTAGGCACTTGTACAAACAAATAAAATATAAAATATAAGTTTGTTTTTATACCCACATACGTTACTAAAATTACATCATATTTCAGTACAAAAGTGTGTAGCTTATTAGGCGACTAAAAAGACAAGTATACTTTATTTATAGTTATGCACAAAAACAATATATATGTATATATACCCATTATTTTTGTTTTACGTTTTACCAAAATAAGCTGTTTTATTAGGAGTTAAATTAAAACTTAATCAAGCCGAAATTTTATTACTTATGACTGATTAGACACATGTACAAACAAATAAAATATAAAATATAATTTTGTTTTTTATACCCACTTACGTTACTAAAATTATATTACCTTTCAGTACAAAAGTGTATAGCTTATTAGGCGACTAAAAAGATAAGTATACTTTATTTATAGGTATACAGAAAAATAAATATAATTTTACATATTAGTTTTGTTTCCATATTTACTAAAATGATACTAATAGTTTATTGGACACAATCCCTATGTTTCTAAATAAGTGGTACAATTGCGTGTATCTGTTTCACAAAAAATACACTTGTTATGTGTAAATTTTAAACAATTCAAAATTTCCCACAAAGATGATACATTCCGATATACAATATGTACATATTATTAATCAATTAATAGCTAAACCTTAACAAAAAATTAATACTTACGGGTGGTTAGGTATGTATAGCTTCTGTATTGTTATTTTTTACTAACTTAGCTGTCTCTAACGATAGTCTCAATACTCGTTCTGGACGCCGTTTTTTGTATTTTAATGTTATTACTTTTAAGGTTTAAAATTTACTTTATTGGAAAGCGAGAATTAAAGGATTTTATACCAAATCAAGTTAAGAAAGTTTCGGTGAAAAATCCTGTTAAGACATACTTGGTGAGTTAAAAGTATTCGTTTTTTTCATTCATATTCATTTATTTAATTTTGTTGCTATTTTTATTATTATAATGGAGAGTAAAAAAGTTAACATTTTGCAAAATGTGTATGTTCCTGCAATTTTAAATTCTAGTGAAAAATTAAGCCAAAGTAGTATAGCTTTCAGGGACATGGTACAAGGTATGGTACAAAATAATGCTCGATTACAACTAGAGAAAAAAAATGAAATTAGTAAGGAGAATTTGCAAGTAAAACATTGTAATATAACCCAAGGGTTAATTAATATTTTAGATGACAATAATTCTAATTCTATTGACGAACCTACCGACGAAATTCTAGACAACTTGTCTAAATTTAAAGACTACTTGGGTATAAACTCTTTAGAAAAAAACTCCTGCACTCCTAATTTAGATATACCACTTTTTAATGAAGGCGAACCTTTTGACGTTTCTTCACAAAATTTAGAAGACTTGACGAAAAACCAAGACTACATTGGACTATTTTCGACTGACAGTTCAAACCCAAAAGAGTTTTTTTTTTATATTGATACCATATCCTGTTCTAACATTCTGCAAAATGATTCTAATTCCAAATTTTCTATTGAACCTTCGACCAACATTTCACATATAGAACCCACCTCCAATGCCATTAGGTCACCTTCTTGTTCTGAGTTCTCAGTTGGTCCGAGTTGTATTTTTGAAAATGCACACAGTAAAAATTTTCCTTCAGTTTTTTCTAAAACTATTAACAATCAAGATTCCGATAGTGATATTACTTGCGGACAGAGGAGTCCTAATTTTCTCCAAATGTCACAGAATACCAATATTTCTGAACCATTTACGCCTAATGAAAATACGATTTTGGAACAATTTTCTCCAGAACCATTTTCTCCAGAACCAAAATCTCCTGAACAAACGTATGTTCTTAGGACTAATTCGACTCAAATAGATTCGAGTTGTGTCAAAAAAATTAATTTTGGAATTAAAAAAAAAACTAAAAGTAGAGAATCACGCATTACTTTGGCGAAATTGAAATCTTTTGGCTTTTGCTTAAGTAACCTGTTTGATTCCCAACTCAAAAATAATTCTATTGAAAAGGAACAAGAGGAAATTTGGAATAGAATTAAAAATATATATATATTATGATGGGTGGGCAGATTCTATAAATTAAAATTTCATACATTTTTTCTTATTGTTCCCTCCCCTCTCTCCTTTAAGTGCTATTAAAATCCTATTTAAGTTTTATATCTACCCTTTTAACTCATTAGGGAAGAAACTTAATGATTGCTTCCTAAGAAGAGAAATAGCTAAGATACATTTTTTTTTTACTTCAGTCCAAAATGAATAAGTGTATACACTGTAATAAATGTTTTACTAGACGAGACAATTTAATTCGTCACATAAAAAGTAAATGTTTAAAGATGTCAGTAAGAGGCAAACAGCAACTAGAAGTTTTAGAAAATTCATCCCAGCAAAAGTTGAAAAAGAAGCATGGTAAGAGTTTATTTGATATATTCTATTTCGATTTTTAATTATACGCCCGGCAAAGCATTATGTTTTTAAACCAACACCTAACGTTGCTTTTACTTCATATATTTAATTTATAAAAGTTTCCTATATTCCATATCAAGTTTCATTGCTATTTTATAGTAATTTAGTCCATTTTACAAGTAAAATACCGTAAAAAAAATGTCTGTTTATGTTGCTAACATACTGTAATTTTTTTGCTGTAAAAGTATTTTTAACTTTTTTAATTATATTTAAGATTTTAGGTTTTTTTTTTAGAATATGATCTTGTCTTAGAAAGCAACAAATACTGTGAGGACTGTGAGAAATTCATTAAAACATCACTGTGGGCGAGCCACCTTCGGACCAATACTCACAAAAATAATGTAGATTTAAGTGCACAAGAAAGTGGAGTAGAAATTATTAAATGTGCCTTTGAGAAAAGAATAATATCGTATAGAATTTTGGCAGAAACATTATATGTGAATATTCAAACGTTTTTGAACGACATAACGGACAAAATTACAAGCTTAATAGAAAAATTTCTTGAAACACATAAATGCCTAAAATTAAATATGAAATTATTTGGTGTTTATTTCAATCCTGGTACCGGAGTTCAGACAGTCAAATCCTTCAATACTCCCTTTAAAATTATTTGTATTAGCTCAGACATTATATCAATCATCAATGAAATGTGCGAAATTATAGATCGGAAAGCTGATGACTTAGCAGAAAAAGATTCAGGTAATTTTTTGTAAACTATAAATATGTTTTTGATAAAATTCCAAAAAAAATATGTTCTAATTTTATTTTTTGTTGCAGGATGGATCCTTCTAAAACTGTTGCATCTGGAAATGAATTTCAACAAATATAACCCACTGCGATCGTCTTCATATATTCCACTACCTAAAGAAATTGAACATAAACTGGCTGTTATCAACATCCGAAATAATGATGAATATTGTTTGGCATGGTGTGTTATAGCTGCGATGTATCCTCCAACTGGATTGGAATATGAAATCGAATCATATCCACACTTCGAAACAATCTTGGATATTTCAGGTATTGACTTTCCTATAGCATTAAAGGCCATTGAAAAATTTGAAAGGCAGAACAACATCTCTATTAATATTTATTCTTTGGAGAAGATTAGAAAAAACTTAAAGTTTAGTTATGAAATTATAGCCCCCCTACATTATTCAAAATCTAAAAAACCAAAACATATTAATTTATTATTAATTAGTGATGATGATGGGAATTTTCATTACTGTTACATTTCTGATTTAGGCAGGCTAATATCCAGCCAAGTTTCAAAACATAATGGAAAAAAATATCTATGTGATGGCTGTCTTCAATATTTTAGTTCAGAAAAATACTTAACTAGACAATACTTATGATTGCGATTTTGTAAGAACAAATCTACCATCAAAAGATTACAAAGAAGACAAATTTGGAAATAACGTACCCGGACACATTCTTAAATTTGAAAATATTCAAAATCAAATGGAAGTTCCCTTTGTCATTTATGCCGATTTTGAATGTGTACTTAAACCTGTCGATAACACAGATGATGATCAGTTAGGTTTTAATAAATCATACACTGTAAAAAAATTTGAACATGTTCCTTATTCATTTTCATATTACATAAAATGTTCGTTTGATGATAGTGTTTCAAAGCTATAAGTATATAGAGGGCCTAATTGTGCTCAAGTGTTTATTAATTTTTTAGAAAGAGAGGTTCATGATTTATATATTAGGTATCTAGGAAACTTTAAAAAAATGGAAACATTAACAGAACTAGAAAAATTAAGCTATCAGTATTCAAGCGAGTGACATATTTGCAACAAACCATTTAAAAATGATAATGAAAAAGTTGCAGACCACTGTCATTTAACTGGAAAGTATAGAGGAGTTACTGAGGTTGAAAAATTTAAATATATTCGACAAAAGGGGGTATTTCCATACAGTTACATTAAAGACCTTACAAAATTAAATAAAACAGCATTACCTGAAATAGGGGAGTTGTATAATGATCTGACGAATGAACATATTACAAAAGAGGAATATGAAAGGGCAACAGAAGTGTGGTATTTATTTAACTGTAAAACTTTGGGTGATTATTCTGATATTTACCTAAAATCGGATGTTTTACTTTTAGCAGATATTTTTCAAAATTTTAGAAAAACTTGTATTAAAACATATAAGCTAGATCCAGCTTTTTATTACACTTTTCCCGGTTTGAGTTTTGATTCCTGTTTGCGCCACACAGGCGTTGAATTAGAGCTTCTAACAGACCCTGATATGTTACATTTTTTTAAAAGTAGTGTGCGAGGAGGTGTTAGTACTTGCGCATGTAGAAAGTCGGTTGCCAATAATTTATTTCTTTCTGATTTTGATCCATCAAAACCTACTAAATATATCATGTATCGAGATGCTACCAATCTTTATGGATATGCAATGTCTCAATATCTTCCCCAGAAAAATTTTAGATGGCTTTCTAAATCAGAAATTAACAATTTAAATATTATGGCCCTCTCCGACACTTCTGAGAAAGGCTATTCCTTGAATTCGATTTAGAATATCCCAGCGACTTGCATGATGAACATAACGACTTTCCTTTTTGCCCTGAAAATTATAAACCTCCAAATTCTAATTGCTCAAAATTAATTCCAAATTTAAAAGATAAGAAAAAATATATAATTCATTATGCACTTTTAAAACAATGCATTGAACATGGATTAAAATTAACTGGGATACAGAGAGTTCTAGGGTTTACTCAGTCACCATGGCTAAAACCGTATATCGACTTGAATACAAAACTACGAAATGAGTCTACAAATGAATTCGATAGAAATAATTATAAGTTAGCAAATAACAGTATATATGGCAAAACCATGGAAAATTTCGATAAAAGAATTGATATAAGGTTAGTTACGCAATGGTCAAAAAATCATAGGAAGGATGGGGCAGAAAATTTAATAGCTAAACCGTATTTTAAAGACTTAACAGTATTTTCTGAGAGTTTAGTTGCTATTCAAATGCAAAAGGTTTTAGTAGAATATAATAAACCTGTTTATATGGGATTTTCAATTTTAGATATATCGAAAACTGTAATGTATGATTTTTTCTACGATTTTTTAAAACCTCTTTATGAAGATAAAGTTAAACTTGTGTATACGGACACAGACTCCTTCATATTAGAAATACAAACTGAAAATGTGTATGATGATTTAAAACGAAATATTGAAAAATTTGACACATCAAATTATAAAGCACATAATATTCATGAAATACCAATATCAAAATCTATAGTCGGTAAATTTAAAGTTGAATATGCTGGTGAACCAATAAAGTGTTTTTACGGCACTTCAGCCAAAGCATATTGTGTCAAAACGGAGAGTGATACCATTAAAAAGGCTAAGGGAATTAAAACCAGTAGTAATAAAAAACAATTAGATTTTGTTCATTATAAAGATGTTGTCGAAAATAATTCAAAAACATTTTGTACAATGTATTTATTTAAATCCCGTTTACATAAAATTTACACTGAATTAGTCAGTAAATTAGCCTTAAGTTCTTCTGATGATAAAAGGTTTAAAATTCCAAACAGCTTTGACACACTTGCTTGGGGTCATCAGGATATTCCTTTTTATGAATGGTCAATGAATCATGAAGACCTTTCCAATTTGTAAATTCAACTTTCCCTTCCTATCTTAATTTTCAAGGTTACAGGTTATGTTATATATCAAAAGAACTCAAGTTCAGTTTTCAATTGCTTCTTCAGCTGCTTGAATTAAATATGTGTTTAGAAAGCTTTGATTCTGAAATTTATAACAATTTCTTTAGAAATTACGAAAAACGACTTTCTTCATTTAAAAACTGGAAGGGAAAATTGAAACCTGAAGTGTTAGCAAGAGCCGGATTTTATTATACTTCCTATAATGATAATTGCAGATGTTTTTACTGTGGTGCAGAAATATTTGAGTGGACATATGATGATTGTCCTATTGATGAACATTATAAATATTTCAAATCTTGTGACTTAGCTACATGTTTATGGCTTTCAAAAAGTAGAAACAATAAAGAACAATATAGATTAAAATGTACTAATCAAAAAATAAGCTCCTATAAAGTAATTATTTGTGTATTGACTTGTTTTATTAACATTTTTTTGATAAGTCAGCATATAAAAAATAAAAATTAGTTTAGTAATTTAAAAGTATTTAAATGTATATTTTTACAATTGTATACGAATTAAAATGATTCGCATGTCATTATTTAAAATGTAGTTTGATTTATTGAATCAATTTAAATATATTTGTTTTTTTGTATTTTAACCATTCTCTTCTTAGTACTAATATTAAACACATTAGTTTATTTAATCCTGTTTGTTTTATTATGCATACCCATATCCTATTATACGCAATTGTGACGAACTCTATATTTGTCTATCATCCATCCAAAGTGTTAAAAAGCGAAATATGTTTTAAAAAAAACATTGAAGCAGTATGGCCCCACTCTTGCCATTTCATGAAAACTGAAAAAATTAATAATAATACTATTGTTTTCTCTTATCAGAGAAGCCAAATTGATAAAGACAATACTTTTTTCAAAATTTTATATTATTATTATAATAATACGATTTTTGATACAAACTGGATTCAAAAATTTGAAGAAAATGCTTCTTGCAAATATGCTTATAATTCGACCCATTTTCATAGTGAAAACTCCGATTTTAATATGTCATACATGTTATACATCATAATAATTTTATTAGTATTTTTCATATTAACTTATCTTGGATTAACTTATTTTCGATATAAATAATATTAAATTATTATTTTGCGAACGAAATCAAGTTCAAGGTCTTTAAAAAATCTTGAATTCTAATAAGGAGTAGTGGGGGATTTTATATAAAACTCAGAGATGTTTTAATAAGATATTAAATATTGCAAACACAATGTTCACTAAAACTAGCCAAGCAAGTGCATATTCGTTAAATACTCAAAAAAACAGTGAAAGTGAAGTTTGTAAAAGATCAGCTGAAAAGCTCATTAATTTTAAAACTTATTATTTGAACAATTGTACCTCAAAGTTTCTCCGTGTTGGATTACGATTAGATGATTTTTCGCCAACAATTCAAATAGGAAGTCAAAATGGATTTTCGATCAATTTTAATGAGGAACATTGGAAGAAATTAGGGATGTACGAGGGAGTTATTGCAAATTATTTTTATACGCCCGGTAGTGACATGTTTCCACTTAATATTGGTGATATTACTTTATATTTTGAAAAAATTAATGCTACTCCTATTGTAAAAATCCAAAATGTGAATGGAATTTATGTATGTCTTGCATGTGATTCAATGGATAAATTATGGGAACTGCAAGAACTTGTTGAATATAGAATTAAAAGTCTTAAAAACCAAGAGTTCGATAAGTACTTCAGTATATTTCAATTATCCAATTTTAACGAGGGAAACCAATTGTTGACGAATGTATATAATGTTATTAATCCAAGCCAAAATACCAACAGTGAAAATGTTAGCACAGTACTAGAAATGTTAATAACATATCCATGTGAATTAGAAAATAAGCTAAAGAAAAATAACTTAAAGAGAAAATATTATGAAGAATTCAGTGCATATTAATGAAGCTAGAAATAAAGTTCATTTATTAGTAACGTGGAGTTTTGCATATAGGTATGCTCGAATGTGTGAATATCAAAAGTTTTATTTAGACAGGCTACGATTCAAGAATAGGATTATGCAGTGTGAAAAAGTTATAAGTAATATTTTAGATAATGAACATAGAAATATAATTTACAAGGAAAAATTTAATGTATCTAAATAAATATTTGAAATAAAACCTTAGTTGTTTGATTTTTTTTTATTTGTGTATAAAAATCAAAAAATATTTTAAATGTTACAAAACATCTTTTTTAAAAATCCAAGAATTATGAGTGTTTTCTAATCCTAGCTATTTTACTAAAACTTTATCTCCTTTTCGTCTTAACACTTTTTCAACTAAATACACATCCGGATGCTTAACCAATTGTAATTCCTCCTCATAAAAGGCTCCTTTAATTTCTAAATTGTTTTCATCTTTAATTAAATATGTTCTAGGTTTTGTTAATTTAACGTCGTATATTTTAAATATTTCATTCGACCAATTATGAGTATAACCCTTTGTAAACGCTTCTCTTTGTTTGCTTATTCGAACATAATCACCAAATTTAAATTTTGGATTCCTAGGGTCAATTGTTTTCTTGTATGTATAAGATGCTGTGAGAATTTGTTTTTCATTTCTTTTACTGATTTCACATGGTTTTTTTCCAGTAGTAGAATGGATTGTATTATTATATGTTTTTACAATTTCGTCTAAAATGTCCACCCATTTATAATTTCCACGTAAACTAAACTTTTTCCACATTAAATTTTTTATAGTTCTATTTGCTCTCTCTACGACACTAGCTTTCATGTTTGAGTATGTGTTGTAGTGATTTATGTTAAATTTAACCATTAAATCTTTAAAACATTTATTAAAAAACTCTTTTCCCATATCGGTTTGGAGATTTTTTGATTTATATTTTGCTCTTTCTAATATCTTTTGCATTGCCAAAGTTAAGTCATTTGCAGATTTCGATTTAACTGGTTCTACCCACAGAAATTTTGAAAAAACATTGATTACTACAAGAATGTATCTGTAGCCCTTATTTAATTTCCAGTATGGTAACATCTCAACTAAATCACCTTGCCATAGATCATTTATTCCTTTCACGATAACTCTTCTTCGTCTGTATTTATTCCTACTTGGTCTGTGAAGTTCATTAACAACGTCCTCTTTAATTCTGTTACTCATGACTGAAATTGGACAATGATTAATTTTCAACCATTATCGGACATTTTATTACTAATTCGCCATAGAAAGTTGGTATAGTAACACTATTTTGAGGGTGAAAACTAATTTCATCACCCTATTTGCTTTCCGTATGGAATCGGAATATTGTTTATTTTTAACAAAACGTCATCTTTGGGATACTCAACTTTGATTATTTCGCCTGACGTAAATGGAAACTTATATATTAATCTTCCATCTTGAAGTAGTTGATAACTTCTCTTGGTTGCATCAAAGGTTCCAATAAATGGCATAACAATATTATAAAATAAAGTTGCATTGGCAATATTTACAACGTTTAAAATTTGAGGGGTATCACTTAAATTCAAATTATTTTTGTCCCTATTTAATATATGTGATCCAAATTTGTCAATCGACATATTTGCACGGAAGTTCTAAGACGAATAAAAATATTGTTGAAATACCGAGTTTTTATTTAATAACTTTTGCTTCCCTAAGTTCTTCTAAAATTGACACAATTTCATTTTGATGACCTGTATGACCAGCCATTTGCGATGATACAAGTAGTTTCAATCTTTCAATTAATTAATTAATATTGTCGAAATAAATGTAATCTATTTTCTTGTTAGATAATTTTAACATATCACCACCTTTTTTTAATGAAGAAGATCGTGGTCTCTGAGGAGGTCTTAATTTGCTTAAAGTGCTTAAATTAGACATATTTGAAATGCTAGATGAAGATCTTCTAGGTTTAATTATATTTTCTTCAACTAAATATGGTTTAATTATGGTTATATATTTCGGATCTGCAGTACCTTGTACCTGCTCTTTGGGGTCATAATTTCTTTTGTAAGCATTTGTACGTTTTAATATGTCCATATAATTTTCTAAATCAACAGGTTTGTAACCTTTAGGATCTTCAAAGAAGATCATACAATCCAGGAGTTCCCTTATAAATAAGATCTTTGAGTTTTAAATTTTCATCCTTAAACTCAACAATAGAATCTCCAATTTTCCATTTTTCTAATAATGGATCATGTACAAAACCATGCGTATGATGATCTTACAAGTGGATGATATCCTTCGAGGTACGTATTGTAAACCTCACCTCTTTTAGTTAATTCAAGCATTTCTTGTCTTATATCTTCTGTCGTGGGTTCCACTAAAGATGATTCGGTGTCATAACTAGGTTGAGTACCACTTGGTTGATCTAAGAATACATCTTCATTATAATTTTGTATAACGTCTTCATCTTGTAGGAATGATGGCATATCATGAGGAAGATATTTATTATATATATTTGTTTGTCGTCTTCCTGATCTTTTTTTCGTAGTTGAAAAAATGTTTTTGTCGATTTCTGGAGTTAAAAATAGTGGTGGCGAACTGGGTTCCCGCTTTACCAAGGGTTCGGCTTTTATTGTTTTGATTAATTCTTGCAAAGGTTCAGTTATTGGTTTTAATTCTGTTTCTTGTCGAACTTTAATCTCTGCTAAATCCGATTTTAATGCTTGATACTTTCGTTTGACGGCTTTTCGAGCTTCTACCAGTTCTTTTGCAACTTTTGCATTCATGTTGACTAAAATATGACGAGTCATACACTAAGGTCTATTGTTACGGTAAGATATTATATATGTTTTAAAAATGTATAAAATTGTCAAATCTTTTTCGATATCTTCCAGATTTTAAACTGCAATCCTTATCGATAACTAAAAAATCAAAGTCAGATTCCCAACATAAGGAACACATTTTTTTAAAATTGTCGAACGACATATCTGGGGTGACGTGATCATCATAAACATGTTTTAAATTCGTACAATCTTGTCTAAACAAAATTAACAAATTTGCATTGTCTCCAATAATCGAAGAATAAGTTTGACACAAATAAAAACAATCGGTGTTTTTATGTCTTCCAAATGAAAAGTAATCTTGCATTACACTTTGATTACAGCAAACAATATCATCAAAAATTATAACTGAATTGGATTTTACTTCATCTGGTGACACAATGTCTTCTTCGCTTGTAGACTCGAAGTATCCAATTTCTTTAATTGACTGCATTACATTTCTTAAAAACTCATATTTTGTTTGATACAAGGATTTTGAGAAAATATATATATTCGCAAAACATCCATTTTTAGATATTAAAAGAGCAACTGCCACATTGGTTTTTCCTGAACCAGAAGGTCCCACAATTAAACCTCTTAGAACAACCTCCAAACAATTTTCCATGCTTTTTAAAATTAACTAGATTGACATCATGATTTTTGACATGCAAGGAAAAAGATTGCTTTTCTAGCCACATTTTAGGGAAACCAAAGCGTGTCTGCGAAATATCTTCATATTTTTCATTTAAATATCCAACCTTATTTAAACGTCAGTATATATAATAGAAGGTTGAAGTAGATGTGGACATATTACGAGATCAAAGCTCATGACGAGAGGTGGTTCATTAAACACTTTAATTAATAGGTTACCGTTCGAATTACATATTCCTACATACAATTATTGTGGTCCAGGAACCAAACTAAATAAACGACTATTTAGAGGAGATAAGGGCAAAAATCCTTTAGACGAAGCGTGCAAGCAACACGATATTGCTTACTAAAAATTTTCTGATTTAAAACACCGCAACTTAGCGGATCAGGTGTTAGCAACAAAGGCATTAGATAGATTCAAGTCTCCTGACGCACCATTCAGTGAAAAGATTGTTGCTTTAGGAATATCGGGGATCATGAAAGCTAAATCAAAATTAGGAATGGGTTTAAGAAAGGGAAGGGGAATAAAACTAAAAAAAAAGAAAAAATATTCAATTAAAAACATTTCTTTCCAGTCAGCTGTTCAAAAAGCTAAAAAGGGAATAATTGGAATAAAATATAAAAATTTACGTATTGCAGCTCAAGATGCGTTGTCTCTAATCAGCAATTATAAGGGACGAGTAAAAAAACCCTCAAATCGAATTATTCCGATTTCAAAAAGTGGTGGTGTTTTGCCATTAATCCCTCTTTTTGCAGGATTATCTGCATTAGGAGCCCTTAGTGGCGGTGCAGCTGGAATTGCTTCAGCTGTTAACTCGGCAAAAAGTGCTAAAAACAAACTGGAAGAACAAAAAAGACATAATAAGATTATAGAACAATTATCTATAGGGAAAGGTTTATTTTTGCGCCCATATAAACAAGGATGTGGATTATATTTAAAACCAAAAAACTGTTAAAGATGCTGCCATCAACTACTAACTAATATTGATTTAAGAATGTATGTCAAGAAATTAGAAATTCCAAATTTCCGTGGTGTATTTATGCGGAATAATATGCCAAAGACTATCAATAAATATGAAACCGGCATTATAAATTTAGATGACAATAGTGGAGCAGGAACACACTGGACTGCTTATATTAAAAATGATAAAATTATTAATTATTTTGATAGTTTTGGTAATTTAAGACCTCCTTTAGAAATAATATCTTATTTTTTTAGCGATGGTAGCAAAAACAAAATTTTATATAATCATAACTCTTACCAATTTTATGATTCTTCAAATTGTGGTCAACTTTGTTTAATTTTTCTCTATAAAAACACACAATAGATAGTCTTAGAATCATTTTGGAAGACACTAGGTTACAATGTCGTTCACGATAGCGCTTTCCACTCAAGGAGCAATATTACATGCAGATTTTAATCCTCCAATTTATTTAAATGTAGACTCAGAATATGTTATAGGTTTAACCAATTTTGAAACTTTTAATGCAATTCCAAATATTGATGAAAAAAATAATAAATTTTTCTATGGAGATGGTGACGATTTTATTGAAATCCCACCGGGAAGCTATGAAATTCAAGATATTAATAAATATTTAGTAAAACAATTTGATAAAGTGGGTATTTCGTTTCATTTATTTGCAAATAATAACACTCTACAGTCGGTAATTAAATCTTCTACCAATATCACCTTTAAAGAGGGTAGTATAGGCAAAATTTTAGGATTTAAAAATCAGATTATTAAAGGTGATGGAAAGAGTAAAGCTTCCGATGTTCCAGCAGAAATTATAAAAGCTAATTCACTATGTATCAATTGCAGTATCGCCGAAGGCTCCTACTTGAACGGAAGTCCTGTTCATATTATTCATCAATTTTTTCCAAATGTCTCTCCTGGATTTAAAATAATTGAAAGTCCACAAAATATTATATATTTTCCTGTAACAGTGAAAGTGATAGATAAAATTACTGTAAAGATATTAGATCAAAATGGGGAAATAGTTAATTTTCGGAACGAAACAGTTACACTCAGACTGCATATAAAAAAACTAGATTAGTAATGGTTATATTATATAATCAAAATTTTAGTATTCCAAATAGAACTGTTCAAAAAACATATAATAGGAATCAACTGATCAAGAAAAACATTAGTAGGCGTGGTAACGTTAAAGAGCTAACAACTGCAAATAAAAAGTTTCTTAAATCTCTAGGACTTCAACTTTTACTATGAATATCCTTAATGTTACAGAAAAACTTTTAATTGATAATTCCATTACTCATTCGGAAATTCATTCTTACGAACCATATTTACCAAACAAATTAGGAAATAATGATGAGATAATAATTCCCGTTCACGAAATTGAAAAATACACACTACCCTGCGATAGTTTTCTTTACATAGAAGGAAAGTTAACTAGAGAGGATGGCACAGTTTCTAAAACAATGAGCTTAATAAATAATGCAATTGCCTTCCTTTTTAAAGAAATAAGGTATCAATTAAATGGTGTCACTATCGACTCGGTAAGAAATGTTGGTATCACATCAACTCTAAAAGGTTATCTTTCATTTAATGAAAATGAGTCAGCTAAATTAAAAAATGCAGGCTAGAATCCTGTAAAAACTGTTGAAACAAGCGCAACTTCGACAACAAATATCTGAATCGTTGACGAAAAAACAGGTTTTTTTAATGTTTGCATTCCCCTTAAGATTTTAATGGGATTCTTCGAAGATTATAAAAAAGTAATCTTAAATTCAAAACAAGAACTTATACTTGTTAGAGATAATACCGATAACAATGCAATTTCAACCACAGATGACAGTGAAAATCCGAAAATTACTCTTAACAAACTTACATGGAATATACCTCATATATCAGTAGGAATTCCCCAAGAATTATCTCTAACCAAAATTATAGATAAAAGTACTGATATACTTATTGCATTTCGAAGTTGGGAGTTAATTGAATATCCAGAACTATTAAAAACTAATAGACACAATTGGCCAGTTAAAACTTCAACTCGAGTTGAAACCCCCCGTCACGTCATAGTTGCATTTCAACAAGAAAAATGGAATAAGAAAAAGAGCAATATGAGCGAATTTAATGACATAGACTTAAGAAACATCAAAGTATTCCTAAATTCTGAAAGCTATCCTTATAATGATCTTATATTAGATATAAGTAAAAATAAATTTGCTCTCTTGTATGAAATGTATTCCAATTTTCGGAATACTTATTATGGAAAAACAGAAGAACCATTATTTGATCCCATTGTATTCAAGGACAAGGCACCCATTGCATACATTAATTGTTCACATCAAAAAGAATCTTTGCAAGCAGGACCTATTGTAATGAGAGTAGAATTTGAACTAAACAAAAACATAGAAAAAGACACAACAGCGTATTGTCTAATATTACATGATAAAGTTTTTAGCTACAATCCACTTACTAAAATTGTAAAACAACTGTAAATTATCTGCGCATGCGGGATATCTTAAGTTTAATTCCTAAATATAACTTACAGATAACAAAAGAGTCAGTTGTTATTAGATGTTTGAGAATAAAGTGTGGCTAGCTTATAATGTCACGTAGATTAGGCAAGATAGAAACTTTTATCAAAAAACTAAGGAAACTCAAAAAGGACATTGAAGATTACTCCAAAAAAACTTTTATCTTTAAAAAATTTCCTAAATTGAAAATATGAGGCTTGTACTAGACATTCAAGGTTTTAAGGACGAAAAAAATAAGTTAATACCTAAAGAACTGGCAGCCTATGATGGATACAGAATAAGCCACTATATTTTTAAAAAACCTTTTGGATATTGAATTCGTTTACGTTAAAGGAAAGGAAAAAGCTGACTATGTAAGGAAGTATTCAAAGAGCCCAGTTATTGAGTTAGATGAACAACCAGTCTTAATGTCATCTAAACCAAGATGTTTTTATCACACGAAATCATCATGTATGTGTGCACTTTCAAACATATTATATTTATTTGATAATATTTTTATGAATGAATAAAAAATAATATTAACTATATGAACTATTGTTTTATTTAAAATTTACATTACTGCAGTTCTCAAATTTACACTAATTTATAGCCTATTATAACATAACATTAAAATTATATTGTATTTCTAGATTACCGATATCAGAAAAAAAATCTTTTCTATTTCTGTTTTCTAAAAAATTTTTACACACTTGCACTATTTTTTCACAAAATTCAGCATGTTTTAAATATTCGTGACTTTTCATGAAATCTTGAGCTTCCAAGTTATCATCATCACCAGCAAACGCTAAATATCTTGAGCAAGCTTCTGACATAACACACTCTTCAAGCATTTCGGTCACTAGTTTATCCATTACAAGTTCTTAAACAAAATGTTCTTGGGATATTGAAATGTAAAAATCCTTTTCAGTTTCTGCTACTGATATTTCCTATAAAACTGTTGTATCTTGAATATATTTTTTTAGATTTATGACTTCAGTATAATAGCCTAACTTCACCAACTCATGTACAAATTCCAATAAATCAAAATTTTTTAAATAGTCATCACACAATGTCACTACTTTTAAATACTCGTCTGAAAGTTCGGCATAAAATGAGGAGAAAGATGGTTTACTTCTCATCTGATGGTCATTGATTTCATTTAGCAATTTAATAAATTCACTATGCAATTCTTGAATTGCTAATATTAATTCGTTGTTCTCACCACTGAATGACATTTTAACAATGTGCGTAAGTAATGATTCTTTATACTTAATATTTCCACTAGGCTACTATTTTCGCAGAGGGGATAACCTTCACGGCAAGGATAAGTTAACGAACGATATTGATTAAATAACATTTAAAATTAGAGAGGAGGAGGAGGAGTAGATATAAGGAGGAGGAGGAGGAGGTGCTTCTCTCCTTAAATAACTACTTACAAAATTGTGATTGATTTGTTTAATGAACTTTCAGCGTACCTGGATGCATCGTCGATCATCTTTGCCCCACGTAGGTAAAGAATCGATTTTCTCACGTTCAGTTACTTCGATACGGAAAAAAATAATTCTGATAACTTCCGCATTTGCTGAGATAATTAAAGTTGAAGAGTAGTACGTTGCTGCAGGCACACTGAAAAATAGTTAAAAAATTCAAATATCAATAACTATAATTTCGCTAAGGGCCGTTGCTACAACTTGAGGAATAACGTAGGTATGAATTTTCGAAAAAAAGCCCAAAGTTTCCGGTTTTTCGTATTCTTCTCCTGTTCTATTAATCCGATCAAGTCATGTAACCATATAGTATTGTTTGTAATTTTCAACAACTCATCTTTTTATATCATCAAAATTCCTTCAATGGTTTAGATTTTATAAGCCGAAAATGAAAGTAAACGCGATTTTTTGCATTAAATTGTTTACATCAAATAACCAAATGATAGTTCCGAGTGGAAAATATAATGGAATATTGCTATGGACTGTGTTGACTCTGAAGACCCACTCGGTATTCGGTTACTATTGTTATCACGAAAACAACTCTATCTATTGGCCTAATACATTAAAAACGGAAAACACTCACACATTTCCCGTTCAGAAATATCGCTTTTTTTATTATTTAACTTTTCCCAAAGTTTTTAATATATTTTTCCTCTCTGAAACTTGGCCTTACAATTTTAGTATTTTAGCTACGGAAAAGGTTTTTAATATAAAAAAAAGTTCAAAAGTAAATAAATAAATTCAAAAAAATACGAATTCCCGCAGGACGTTTTTTTTAAGTTCCATGTTCAGAAGGCTTTATAGAAGTAGAAAATAGTACATTATGAATATATAACATTTCAGTAAAGGAAAAGTTAAAAACAAATAACAACATAAATAAAAATTGGAAGCTTTCTCAGAGAAGTTTTTTAATTACCGCATTCATGAGGCGTTATAGAAGCCAAAAAATATTTTGTGTATATATCACATTTCAGCTAAAAGAAAGCTGAACCCTAATATATCTTTCTACTTTCCATCTTATAAATTTTGTTTAAAATTAGGCAAAAGATGTTGTTTAATTTTTAGGTCGGAATGATGATTTCCTGCTATCAATTCTAAGTTATTCTTTCCAGAGATAATCAATTCGGTTCTGAACTATTTATTATTTTTTATTTATGTATAATTAGCTTTTTAAGGTTTCCGGTACATAAGTAATTAGATCATTGAATTTAATAATTTAGAGAATTATAATTTTCTGTAGTCAGACGTGTTGTAACACGTTGATCCTGATTCAGTTTTATATTTAAAGAAATCAAATTCTGTCAGAGTTTCGCTCTTACAAATATCAACAGATCTACAAAAAAAAAACAACAAAATTTGCTTTTAATATCCTCTAAAGAAAAAAAATGTATGCAATTTAATCGACCTTATAGCAATAATGGCTATATATGTTATAAACAACCATGTTGCATACCCTATATATACATATATATATATATATATATATATATATATATATATATATATATATATATATATATATATATATATATATATATATATATATATTTTTTTTTTTTCTTTTTTTCTTTAACCATATATAAATATTAATAAATAATCTCATTGAGAAGTAAAACTATAATTTAATCGACGTTTCGCTCATTATATTGAGCTTTCTCAAGATATTTATTTTCTACAATACAAACATGTATAGTTAGTATTTAAATTGGTTAAAACATTATTGAAAAAACATCACTCAAGAAAACATTACATTTAAAACAAACTATGATCATGAAAACAAAAATACATTTAAAACAACATTAATATTATACAGAGTACGTACCTTGGAAACATGTCAGTTTTACGAATGTTTTGCGATTGCAATAATTTCGACACGTCTGGAATTCTGGTAGATAAAAACGAGACAAATTTTTTTCTTTTTTTTATATTTACTTAAATTTTTATTGCTGTACCGAGTTTGGCTTTATGATCTTACTGAAATGTACAGGGATTTATGTATGGAGTAGTTTATTTATTTAGATTAATTTACTTAGATATCAGATTATAATAAATTTGGCTTAAGTTATTGATGTCTTTTTTATCGTTGACGGCATCTTTCTCTTTTTTAATTTGTATCATTTCTTTTATTGTGAGTTTTCGATAATTAGTTTCTTGCTCTAAAATTTTGGTTTGTTTAAAATCGAATTCATGTTTTTCTGTATGTTCGTGTTTGTGGAGTGCAATAGATGCATTGTTTGTGTATTTGTGGCCGTTTAATCGACTATCTAAGTATTGTGTTGTCATTCCTATGTATTTTTTTGGGCAATTTAAACATGGAATGGAGTAAACTAGGTTTGATTTCTTTTTTTTTATTACTTTGCTTTTTAAGGGAGTGAAAAGACCGTTTAGTAAATTCTGTGCTTTATGACAGACAGTTATGTCGTGTTTAGACAAGATATGATTTATTTTTTCTGATATTTTTTCTGTGTAGGGCATTGCAACGGATTTAGTATTACCATTTTTTTCTTTTGTTACTTTCTTTAAGTTATTATTAAAGGTATTAGTTATTAAAGGTATGTTAGCTTTATGCAACTTAGGAAGACCGTATATTTTTGGTGCTACTGCGTTGTGTATCATTAGGTTTTTTGCTTCTTTATCAGAAATAACTTTTTTATTTAACAATTTTTTTATGAACATGTTATTTTTTGTTTGATAAGAGGTCGTTAAATCACTTTTTAATTTTTTGTAAGTATTTACGTCACTAAGCAATTCATTAATTTGTGTATCATAGTCGTAAGAGTTCATTATCACAGTTTTATTTGATTTATCAGGTTTAAGGATTTTAATTTGAGGGTTCTCCTTTACGAATTGCTTGGTTTTGTTTATTTTTTTCTGTGTGTTTTTTTGGAAGTTTGAATATTTTATTTTTTTATGTTTTATTTTAAGATTATGGTTTGTTACAACGTTTACAACATTGGCGCGAATTGAATTTTTGATTTCATTCGGTTTATCTTGAATTATGCTTTCTACACAGGCGATATATTCAGTGGTTGGTAAATGTTTTTCAGTTGTTATTGGAAGTGAAAAAATGGTCACCCAAAGCAAGAACTTCAGCAATATCCTGTGGAATTTCAGTGTCAGATATGTTACTTAGCCATTCGGTTGTATTTATTTTTTTGTCGTTGTGTGGTATATGAGAAATTAAATCAAATTTTTTTTTTTTGTAAATTTTGTTTGATTGCGTGCTTTAGTGTACTGAAAAGTTTTTTTATATTTTAAATATTCGAAATTCAGAAATTTATTAAGTTTATTTTCAGGTATAAGATTTTTTAAGTAACTAATTTGATTATTTATTTCAGAATTTAAATGATTTATATTTTTAGTTGTTTCCGTGACTGTCAAATTTAAAATTTTTTGTTTTGTATTATTTATTATATCAAGGTACGTACCTGCAAATCTTATGTGTGACGTATTAAAATTTAGGAAGGCTGGCATCACGTCTGCATGCTTGCATCTCAGTAGAAAAATCCGTCGATTTTTTTGTTTAGCTAGTTTTTGATACCATCTGGAGATGTTTCTGAGGTAATTTGCCGTGTCTTCACTATGTGTCTCTCTAATATTTTTGAAAAAGTTTGTGTTTGGTCTTTGCATCTTTAACCCTTGCAACTTATATTTTTCGTTTTTTTTTTCTTTAACCATATATAAATATTTTGTTAATTATTTTCTTGGGCATATGTTAACTCATTGAGAAATAGAACTGTAATTTAATCGACGTTTCGCTCATTATATTGAGCTTTCTCAAGATATTTATTTTCTACAATAAAAACATGTATAGTTAGTATTTAAATTGGTTAAAACATTATTGAACAAACATCACTCAAAAAAACATTACATTTAAAACAAACTATGATCATGAAAACAAAAACACACTTAAAACAACATTAATATTATACAGAGTACGTACCTTGGAAACATGTCAGTTTTACGAATGTTTTGCGATTGCAATAATTTCCACACGTCTGGAATTCTGGTACATAAAAACGAGACAAATTTTTTTCTTTTTTTTTATATTTACTTAGATTTTTATTGCTGTACCGAGTTTGGGTTTATGATCTTACTGAAATGTACAGGGTTTTATGTATGGAGTAGTTTATTTATTTAGATTAATTTACTTAGATATCAGGTAACCTACCTGTCCAATATGACTCCAGCCAGTCGAGACATTTATCCCGAAATCCATTCTTTTCTAGCTTACGCTTCAGAATTCTGTGACCCACTCAGTCAAACGCTTTCGACAAGTCACAGAAAACTGCCACTGCAGCCTCTCCCTCATTAAGGGTTGAATATAACTTTTCGAGAAAAGCAAACATTGCATCATTTGTTCCCTTTTTGGATTGGAAACCAAACTGTGTTGATCTCATAATAATATGTTTTTCTAAAAACCTAACAATTCTTTTCTTCGCAAGCTTTTCCACTATTTTGGAAAGAGTCGGCAACAACGCTACAGGCCGATAATCACTAGGGTCATTCTGACCATCCCCTTAAACAATGGTACCATATTTGCACTTTAAACAGTCTGGAAAGACACCTAAAGTAAATGATGAATTTATCGCCTGTACCAGTACCTTCAGAGCGTTCTCAGGAAGCTTTAGAAATATTTTTTTAGATATTTCATCAAAATAATGTAATTTTTCATTTCTGAAAGGCTTGCTCGGATTTCCAAAATATCTGTGGGGGCATGTTATTTGTTTATATTTTGATAAGGACACACTAGCTTAATTCAGTAATTTATTGACTATAAAAAGCAACATGTGTGATCAATTGATTCTAAAGTGAAATCCGTGGTTGTGGCGCCAGTTCCGGTGATTTGCTTAGATATATTTTGATTGTTTAATTATAAATAGACTTATTTACTACATCAACCCAAAGGATTAACGAGGGTTACCAAAAAGCGGTCTGAAACACTCTATTTTTTGGTCAGAAATCATATTTATTAATAGAAAAAACTATTTAAATCAAATGGTTTGAATTATTCAAACAATATTTAAATATTTACTCCCGAGTCATTGCAGAATTCAGACACTTTACCTAAAAATAAGTGTTACCCATAGGAATTTTTTCAAATTTTACATTCAGAAAGCCTTATAGAATTTAAAAAAAATATTTTGGAAATATATCACCCTTCAATTAAGAAAAAGATAAAAAATAAATAAAATACAAATTGGGAGTTTCCGCAGAGAAAATGTTTAATTACCGCATTTAGGAAACTTCATAGAAGTCAAAAGAAAAACATTGTGCGAATTTAACTCATTTCCCTAAAAAAAAAGTTGCAAAAATATATAAATAAAAATTCAGAAGGCTTTATAGAAGTAGAAAAAAAATCGTGAATGGATTACATTTTATTTATAAAAATTTTAAAAAAGCAAATAAGAACATAAAATAAAAGTTCGGAGCTTCTGCAGAGAAGTTTTTTAATAACCGGATTTAGTAGGCATTATAGAAGCCAAAAAAATATATTGTGAAGATATCACAATTCAACTAAAAGAAAGTTGAGCGCCTAAATATATCTTTCTACTTTCCCTTTTATAAATTTGGTTTATAATTAGGCAAAAGATGTTTTTTATTATTTAGGTTGTGATTGTGGCGCCAATTGCGGCGATTTGCTTAAATATAGGTTTATTGTTTTATTATACATACACTTTTTTACATCAACCTAAAATCTTCACCTGGGCTAACAAAAAGCAGTCCGATATTTAAAATACATTCAAAATTATTGCTTAAATATATTATTATTGTTTTATTGTATATACACTTTTTACATTAACCCAAAAAAAGGCCTAACCAGGGTTAAACAAAATTGCAGTTTAATATTAATAAAACACGATTGCACACAGAATGTTTAAAAAATATTACAAACTTATTTGTCAAACAAAAATCTTTTTTGGCTTTTTCGCATTTATTATTTAAATAATATTGTTTATATTATGTATCGAAACATTCCGTAGACAGACTAGTCTACATGTTGAGGTATGTAATTGTATTAAATATTTGCTTCAATTGATTTAAAGTTAAATATTTTTATTCAGTTGCGAAAAAGCCAAAGAAGATTTTTGTTTGTCAATCTATACGCAACAAATAATCTGAACACATTTAAAAAAAAAACTTATTTGTATGTTAGATAGCAATAAAGATAAATCTAACTACGGTGTAGTTCAACGTTACCCAGAATATAAAGCAATATAAAAAAATATAGCAATAACATTAACAAAGAGGATCACTTCAGTTTTAGGCAATTTTAAGCTAATTTGATTCCATAAAAATGGAAGATATTTTAACGTTTTCTATGTATTTTGGCACTATTAAAAACTTATCTGAAATATCTGAACCTTAGCTTCAAAATAGCCGTTCCATAATTACTCATAAAGAAATATAACGGAAACTAACTTGTTATAAAATAATCGATTTAAACTTCCAACAATACTACCTACCTGAAATCGAAATCTAATTGAATTTGGCGGTTTTTAGAGATTAATCATAGAAAACAATTGGTGGTCAAAATCAAACTAAACAATAGTTTTACAGTAAGACAGTAAAAAAATTATTTGAATTAGCAACCATATATACATTAATAAAATCAAATTAGATTTACGGCTCTTTACTAGATATCAACTTTTTTAATTTTACAATTTCAAAAACGGTGTCTTTGTAAGTGTTAGTTTTTTATCTACCGCTAAAAAATATTGTAATATACTTAAGTAAACTCGGAAAATACTTTTAGTGCGCTAAAAAGTATCTTCTTTGAAGAAGAAGCTTTCTACTTAACTCTTGCTGGCAATATTTTTAGGAAATCGTGTGTCTCGTTAACTGAACTTAGCTTTTCGTTGTTTAGTTGGGAAAAATAAATATTCTCTTTTCCACGGCTATCAAAGGAATCTCAAAATGCCAATAAACGAACATTTCGTGTCAGCTGTCACCTTGCGGTTACGGATTCTCTTAGCTCTATAGATTGGTTCATTTATGTGTTTATTAATCTTTCTTGTTATAAGGTCTAGTACAATTTGTTTGATATGTTACAGGAAATATCCGAATTCAGGATATACTAGTTTGGCCTATAGGAAGTATTAAAACTTCTTATCGTTAATGACTGTAAAGCTTCCTTTTATACCCCCACCCGGGTCCGAAGGTTGTATCTAGACGGCCGTTGGTCATTATTTATGCTTTCCGGATGTTGATTTGTTGTGCGTTAATTCCGCTCGATTTTTTGTGATTTTAGATTTGTTGATTATTGTCTTCTATACTTTTGGTAGTTCTAATGATTCGTTCATTTTATTTAAATCACCTTATTTTTCAATTTTCTTTTATTTAAATCACCTTGTTTTTCAAATCCGAGAAGCCATAGTCTTATAATACTCTATATTGGCAATCTGCCTATACCTATTGAAATTAATTTAGTGGCCGGTTTCCTGATGATGTAGGAATAGGGTCGAGGTTGTTTGTTTGTTTCTGATGCTGAGTTTATGCTCTTCTACTCTTGCTAGTATTCGCCTGTTAGTTTGAACCACGTACAATTTTTTACAGTCCTGGCACGGAATGCTGTATACTCCGTGATTTTCCCATTTGATTTTGTGTTTTAGGTTTTCAAGTAGTTTACCTATGGTTGTTTGTGGCGTGTGTATTATTTGTTTTTTGTGTTTTTTAAGAATTATTTCGATTCTATCTGTTGTTCATTTTACATAAGGTAAGACTACTTGTTGCCTTCCCGGTTCATAATTTTGGGTGTTCGTTATTCGCGAACCCTGTGCATTAATTGCTTTCTCGATGGTGTGATTTGTGTAACCATTTTTTTTTAAAGCGCCAGATATTATATTAAATTCGTTTGGTTCGTCTGCCTTTCAGTTAATTGCACGGATCTAGATATTAGAGTATTGGAAACAGCTTCAATTTAGCTGGGTGATAATGTGATCTTGGATTTAAATATCTGTTGGTATGTACTGATTTTCTATACACGATATATCCGAAATACCCGTTTTTTGTGATCACAACATCTAAAAATGGAAGTTTGTTGTTTTCTTATAACTCTAGAGTAAATTATTGTACTCTGGGATACATTGAATTTACGTGAGTCAAAAAAACTCTGTATGATCATGTTGGCGTATAATAAATATGTCATCCACTTAACGAATCCATAACTTGGGCTTTAAACTTGCTGTCTCAAGAGCATCTTTCTCGAAGTATGTCTTAAACAAATTCGCGATGGCTGGTGATAGCGAAGACCTCATAGAAGTACCATTTAAACTGCTGGACAATTGCTTTCGAGCAAGGAAAATTTCGCCTAACTTTCAAGCTTGATATTTTTGGAGCCCAGACCAAATATCGCTCTCCGGTTTTGACGGGCTGACACATTGACTTTTTGTGAAAAAAATTGCTATTTTAAATTTTTTTTAACTGTCACTTTTTTTTAATACAGGTTTTTAAAAAGTCCATGATTTTTATCTCAATTTTGAATGTGCGTACCTTTCTGAGATATTTTTTTAATTTCATTATTATGCGCCGTTTTAATCAATGATCTTCTGTAAAAAAAGTAATTTCTCAAAATTTTCATACCTGCCTTAGTTTTAATAATATCGATGTTTTTCCATAACCTCCAATTTTTTTAAGCACCTATACCATCCTGTACATTACACCTTGCATCTTTTGCTACTGTCTGATATCCTGGCTTATTTTCAATAAAAAAAACTAAAGTATTGTGGTGTCCAGTGGCGTACTAATTATCGCTTATTTTCGGAATAATTTATTAATGGCTCACCGATCTTCACGTTCAAAGGTATATGATTTTAAAAATAATCTTTTGAAGTTTCATTTGTTTTAGTAAAGAGACCACTTGGTTAGCTCTGTCACAAGAAAAACATGGCTCTTTTGAAACCCTTTGGGGGCTAAGCTATAAGTAGAGTCAGCAGGTGATAAAAAATTCGCACCGGAATCGACTCGGAATAAATATTTTAAGTTTCTCAATGACATTAACAATTATTAATTTTTATTATTAGCACGCCACTGTACAGCGTATCATTGAGGTATTCGATATTTTTAATCACAATAAATACGCTTAGTGAAAGATATGACAATTGCTAATAAAATTTACCGGTAAGAACAGTTCAGGATGGTTTAGAACGAAAAAGTTGAAAAAAATATTATGGTTATGTAAAATAAACGATATTTTTAAAACAAAGGCAAATACGAAAAAAAAAGAAACTGGTTTCTCAACACTATGTCAATGATTAAAGTGCAGTAAACAAATGAAACTTTATAAAATATTATTTTTAAAATTGTGCACCTTTGAACGTGAAGATCGGTGAGCCATTAATAAATTAGGTATTACGAAAATAGGCGATAATTACGTACGCCACTGGAAACCACATTACTTTAGTATTTTCTTTCATTGAAAATAAACCAGGATATCGTAGGGTATATCAAACAGCAGCAAAAGATGGTGTTTGATATACAAGGTGTAATATAAAGGATGGTTTAGGTGCTTAAAAGTTGAAAAAAATTAAATAAAAAATCGATATTTTTAAAACTAAGAGAGGTCTAAAAATTTTAAGAAATCACTTTTTTGCAGAAGATCATTGATTAAAACGACGCATAGAAATAAGATAAAAAAAAAATCTCGGAAAGTTACACACATTCAAAATTGAGATAAAAATCATGGACTTTTTTAACATCCTGTACTAAAAAAAATTGAAGAGTTAAAAAAATTCTAAAATAGCATTTTTGTTTGTTGGTGAACTTTTTATTTTATTTTTAGTTGTTTTTATAGGTACGTAGAACAACTTTAGAACTTATAACAATTGTCTTGTAGGATACCCCGCATTTTTTTGTATGTAGTCTTGGGTATTCATAACTACTGTTGCGTTTCCTCTGTCTGCTGGAAGGATTGTGATGTATGTCTTTATTTTTTCGAAGGTTTGTTGGGGCCCTGTGTTTAGTGGCATTTAGTTTAGTTTTGTTCAGGTGATTTGCTTGATGTTAAAATGTTTGCTACTTCTTGTCGAATCTCATCTGCTTTTGTTTCTTCAGAGTAGTAGAGGACAGCTTCCACTGCAACTATTATTTCTTTTTTAGGGATTTCCTTAGGAAATTAATTACACATTTTATTGTTATGGTTCTCTATAGTCAGAATTACTTAAAAAGTTATTTTAGCTAAACGCACTCTTCAAGCATTTAGAAGAGCAATTAAAATAACAAATTATATTTAAGGTGTAATTGGATTTAATGAAGTCTTCTTGTGTCATATTCACATCTAATCTGGTGCCAATCTAGTCCAAATTTTTTTCGGAACCACTCTGTTAATTCAAAGATCGTTCTGAAATGATAAATAAATAATTGCGTCAAAAACATTTAAATAAAAAGATACTAAACAAAAAAATAACCTAAACAGAGTTATCTGTCTTTTTCGGCAGCAATTGACAGTTGAGAAAAATATTGTATATAATAGTTTTAATCATAAAGAAAAGAATTTATTTGGTTTCATCTTCTTTTGTCGAATAGTTTATGACATAATTTATTTATATATATATATATATATATATATATATATATATATATATATATATATATATATATAATATATATATAATATATATATATATATATATATATATATATATATATATATATATATATATATATATATATATATATATATATATATATATATATATATATATATATATATATATATATATATATATATATATATATATATATATATATATATATATATATATATATATATATATATATATATATATATATATATATATATATATATATATATATATATATATATATATATATATATATATATATATATATATATATATATATATATATATATATATATATATATATATATATATATATATATATATATATATATATATAACGTGTATCTCGTCCGTACTCTTACAAATAATACATCTTTTGTTGCAACGGAACATTAGAAAAAATCTTTTTTTAATTTTCTTTATTATCATTATAATTTTAAATCGTTGAAATTCGCTGGTTAATAATTAAACTTGATATTTTAATATATGTAATTTTTGTCTTGATCGTAATTGAATAAATAATACAAAACATAAGTGGAAAACAATGTATGACATAGCAGACAACTTTTAAATACATTGTTTTCCTTAATTGTTAGTGGTTGTCGATATAAATTAACTATCTTATAAAATGCAATGTCTCACTTTTACTAATAACATACAATTTTCAGGAATGTTGGCGACGTGCTTCGTTCAACCATTAGACTTGCTAAAGAACAGAATGCAGATGAGTGGCGAAGGGGGAAGGGCTAGAGAACACAAAACCTCTGTGCATCTTTTAATGAATATTGTAAAAACCGAAGGTGTCCTAACTCTTTATAATGGATTATCTGCCGGTTTGTTGCGACAAGCCACATACACAACGACCAGATTAGGTTTGTTTATTTTAAATTATCTAATAGCCGGCCAAACACATAGATACCTATAAACAGATTAAACTCATCACATACTTAGTACAAGTGTTAGACTTGTGAAAACAAACAGCCTTATTGACCATTAAGTTGACACATTAATCAGCATACTTGAATAGCAATCCTATTAAAGAAGGTGTCGTTTTAGCTTCTGTCCGCATTTAAATCTACTATAACTTTCTTATTTTCCAAGATTAAAATGATCCAAAAAACATTTACCCCCGTATTCACTAAAAAGCTTTACGAGTTAGACCAGTTTTAAACTCTTAGTTCCCCAGTTAGGCTTCGTTTATGTCACTGTCATTTTGTAATTGTGACATTTAGAAAAATTATTTGTTGCGTTGGTAAAAATGTCATCTTAAACCTACAACTGTCAGGTTAGATCTGGTCTAAATTTAAACCTCTTTAGTGAATACGGGTGTATTTGGCTTGTTGCCAACTCTTTTGTAGCAATATAAAAATTTCAAAAAAATTTACAGATCTTGCACTTTACGCGTGTATCCTACGTATTGAAAATACCTGACACAACTTTTAAATTATAATGTTTTATTCTGTCTTTTATTTTTTTAAAGGTTATAATCTTTTATGATAATTAAATAGGTACATTTTATTATCAGATGGGTCATGAAATGGATCAAATTAAACTAATACGTATAATATATAATAAAGAGGATTATAAACCAAATAAAAAACTAGGCAATCTAGAAACTCAAAGCTTGGGTATTAAAATAATGTAATATTATTAAACTGCTTATATTTCATATATGATAAATATTATTAAAATCTGTAAAAAAACGTGGTAATCTAGAAACTTAACTTAAACTTGGTTATTAAAATATTGTAATATTTAATAAATTGCTTACATTTCAAATAATATAAGAAAAGATTAATAAAAACAAAAAAAAAACGTGACAATCTAGAAACTTAAGCTAATGTGACTATTGTAATTATGTCAAAAATAATAGACCTCCCTATATTTCTTCTTAATTTGTCGGCTACTTTCCTGTCCCAATGTTTTCAAAAAACATTGGACGCGATTAAATTCTGATCCCTGATATAGATGTTAGATCAATATACATACGTGTGAGCAATACTTATGCCTATGGCCTTAAAACCTAATATTTAGATTTACTGTCGTGTTGTCATATAAATTACGTACCTATTAATAATTTCTTTAGCATTGGTAAGTTAAATAATAAGGTATAATAATAAGCTAAAATTAAATAAATAATTTGTAGTAAAAATCGATTCAAATATCACACACTTATAATGTATCTAACTTTCCTTTTTTAATAAAAAAAAATTATTTTTGAGATTGGCTGCAATAATAATTTCTTGCATTTCCGTACGTATTTAATTTAGGCTGCCTTATTCTAATAAGACTCGAAATTTTGTTGTTCACATACACAAAACAGTGGACTATTTTGTTTTTACTAAAATTTGTTCATGTATGTATTGGCAATCCGTATTTACCTTATTTTAATATAGGACTCAGAATTTTGTTACACACATACATACACAAAACAATGGACTTGGAATTGTTCATCTATGCATGGGAAATCCGATGACCTCATATTATAATGTTATCTTATTTATTCATTTAGTGCGTCCGCATTCATAATCTGTACGTATTATTTTACTGAACACGTTATCGCAGTTTCGGTGTCGGGATTATGCATTGTCGAGGTTATGACATACAGTTTTACGTTTACATAAAAATGATCCCAATAGTTTTTTCAATACTAAAAACAATAATCCAATTACATAAAGCTATGTGATTCTAAATACTTACAGACTGGTACAAAATTTAGCCCGATCAGTGATATGGTTGATTTTTGAGAAATTTGTGAAATGTAGCATGCACGATTTTTTTTGTTCAACGTTGAGCCTTCGAAACTGCTAGGACAAAAGCGATTGGGGAGGTCAAATGCTTCATCTTTTTGCTACAACACATAGATTTACACTTTTTTCTACGTCAAGAAATTGGGTAAAATGTAATTAAAAAAAAAATGCACGTATTTTTAGTGTTTGAAGACAATTGTCACCTTATGGTATGGGTTATGTCTTGCTTATGCAACGCCAAGATAAACATTTTCACACAATGGACTTTTCAAACCGACATGGGATCAAAAATTTGCGAATATCTCCCAAAATTCTTTTAGGGGCAGTAAAAATAAATTATAAAAAAATAAATAGGTTAGTGGCCTCAAAAACGATATCGGAGCTTCTTCAGCATACAGGGGATTTAGAAGTAATTTTATTTTTATTTTTTATGTATACGGATACCTGAGTAAAAAAGAAAGTGTCGTATATTTCAGTATATTTTGTGATTTCTTTTCAAGGTTCTAGAAGAAACATAAAAATTTCTTCGTTTTATTTACATCTCTCTCCCAAGATCAACCGTTTAAATGATATATGGCTGATTGTTATGACATGTATACATATTTAGAATTGCCTTAGCGAGCTCTTCAAACTGATATCTATTACAATAAATTATAAAAATGTTTATACTCTTACGTTGCAGCAGGTGTACTATTTGCGTCATTTTTGTTTTTTAGACAAACCTAGCTAAGAACATTCGTGACGAATCTTTATAATATCTCACTTATCTCTTTTTTTTCAGACTGCAAATATATGACTAAGATTCTTTTTCTTCCTTCACCACATTTTCTCATTTAGTTTTAAAGATAAAGTTATTAAACCCGGTATATTTAGAATCAGCAGAAGATATTTAACGATGAAGCTATATCGTCCAATGACGTCGCTTTGCTCAAGCGGTTACCCTTGTTTAACTTTAATATTTCTTCATGACTGGACAAAAGTAATAGCCATCAATTTTAAATTATTTTTTATTTCTAAAACGACTAATCATACGTCAAAAATTTTATACAGTTCATATTAAATTTAAAATTATATAAGTTATAACTTTCTAACCATAAATCATTGGAACATCTTCGAATACATTTAAATGAATATACTCGAACAGACAACTAAAAAAATTTAATATCCCTGTCTGCTACGAACGTTCCAATAGAGAGTTGGAAAACGATTTGTTATTGTCATCAGCGGGTTTAAACTAGGATAGGACGCTCGGTCGATTAGCTTCATATCCTATCTATCCAATGTCTGGATAACGAAGAGAGAAAACTAAAGTGTTCCACAATTGCTTCGCGACGAGAAAAAAATTGACCTATTTTGTAACGTCATTACTCAGTTAAACGATGTCCGATCAAGTCGGCTACCAGAGTAAAAAATGCAATTCTTTGGGTCAGATTTGAGTTGGCATATTTGTAAACTTTTTATTGACTTGTCTATTATACAGGGGCTGCAAAGTGGTTTAATTTAACATTATAATTCTAGCTTAGTTAACCAAGAATTTTTATTTCTGGGTGTACCTTTTTCTACTTCCCTCGTAAAAGGGAAGTATTGTAATCGTGAAAAAATCACACTCCGAGATTTTTTCAGATCTTCACGTTTCAGGATCCCTAGATTCCGCCGGTCTGTCTGTTCGCGGCGTAGTTAAAAAACTACTTACCCGATTGACTTGAAATTTTGGTCGAAAATTAAGGGTTATCTGGGGATGACCTGATAACATTTTGGTAAAAATCCAATATGGCGAAACAAAATGGCGGCTTAGTTAAATGTTAAAAAAATTATTATTAAAAAACTACTCATCCAATTTATCTCAAATTCTCCAAAAACATCAAGTATTATGTTAGAATCAACTGGTAATATTTTACGTACGAATCCAAGATGGCGGAACAAAATGGCAGTTTGATAATATATTTAAAAATTTAGCCTGAAAACACTGCTTAATGGTTTGATTTGAAATTGTGTACCGTAATTAATTGTGGTATAGAGATAAACTAGTAAAATAGTGGTACTAATTCAAGATGGCCGAACAAAATGGCGGCCATATTATAGTGGGTGTTTCATTTAAAAAAACCACAGTTGTCAATTTTTGACAGCTTTGCGACGTTCATTTGTTTCTGTTCTTAGCGCATTCTTACGATTTAAGATAAACCTTACAACTTTTGTATTTGAACTTATTTCCTATATATTATAATAAAACCGCCAAAACTTGTCATAATATGAGGAACTACCCTGTATCCACTGCCCATATATTACTACGTAACACGAATTGGCTACACATTATAAAAGTTCGTTCTTCTTTATTTTTCTCTAGTAGGAATGGTGTGTTCCTTTGGTAAATCTGAATTAATGGGCATCCTGTATAGTCTATTAGTTTAATCTTATTTTTTTGAAAAATTATTTAGAAAAAAGGCTTAGTGGAGGCGAGGATGCTTGAATGAACACACTGTATATGTAGGTAATTAATTTTAATATAATGTTCAGAGTGTTATAGTTTGAATAACAGGTTATAGAAAATCATCAAGAGCTACAAGCAAACGAAAACGCAAAATTCGTAAGGTTTTTCCCAGTAACCATGTATTATATTAAAAATAAATCCATGTGGGAAGAAATAATATTTGTTGAATCTATATAATAGCTTTTGGTATAAGGGACCAACTAATATAATCAGACTCATATTTTCTAAAGTGTGTCGGTCGGTCTGCCGGTATGTCTGTCTGTAGCATAGCTAAAAACTATTTATCCGATTCACTTTTAGAAAATTTTAGCCAAAAATTAAGGATCATATGGGGATGACCTAGTAATATTTTGAAAAAAACCAGTATGGTGAAACAAAATGGCGGCCTAGTGAAGTGTTGAAAAAATTATTTCTAAAAACTATTTATTCAGTTTAAACTTTAAGAAAGATCAACTATTACGTAGTAAGTAATTTTGCTACGAATCCAAAATGGCGGCTTAATAAAATATTTAAGAATTCAGCCTTAAAAAACTACTTAATAGATTGATTTCAAATTTTGTTCAAGAAGTAATTGTGGTAAATGTAGAATAAACTGGTAAAATTGTGGTACGAATTCAAGAAAGCGGAACAAAATGGCGGCCAAATAATATTTTTATGTGGTGAAAAAAATCACCCTTCCAGGTTTGCAAATATCTGCACGTTTTAACGTCCCTACATTCCAATAATATGTTTTCTAAATTCTGCCGGTCTGTCTGTACTTACCCGATTGACTTCCAATTTTTGTTAAAAAAAATAAGGGTCATACGGAGATGACTTGCTAATATCTTGGTAAAAACTTAATATGGTGGAACAAATTGGTTTCCAATAAAAATATCTGAAAACACAGTAAATGTGTGTTACTAAATAAAACATGGAAATAAATTGGGCCACACTTTTCTATTACTAATAACTTCTTAAATGTTACTGCACACATTGTGGAGAACTAATTTTACTCTAAAAGTAAAATATTTTTAATGTCATCAATTTAGTACAACTATTACTTTCATTTTAAATTTTAAAAGTAATGACTTTATCTGTGGCTTGCGCAACATAAATTTTTAATTAATTTCCAGAAAAAATGTTAAGCCATCGTATGATATGCGCAAACGAGAAACCATGCCTCGTTAAATCAGAATCTCATCTATTCTAGCACGTCAACCAGTTTCAATATCCGACAGTACACGCTAGATTAACTTGTCCACCTGTTTAGCTTTAGGGGTTGTTTTATGTCAGCTTTTCGATAGCCGGAAAATACTTCGTAAAAATAGATAATCAGGCTTCGTTAAAGAGTTAAAAAAAAACAGACTTAGGATTAAACATGATTTAATTCTCTAGACAAAATATTTTTAATGCCGCCATTTTTTGAGCTTTCCGACAGGTTCTGTAAACAAAGAGTATCAAACGGATTATTAACGCTGATAAACGAAATGAAACAGGAGGATTTTAGAAATGCAATCGAAAAGGCTAGAAATTCAATAAATAAAAGGCAATTTTGAGCAAACTTGTCTGCACAAAATACATTTTTTTTGTTGACATTAAATCGTTTTGTGGCAGAATTGTCTAAAGACAACAAACATTTTTATTTGACATTATCATGTGAAGACCAATAGGAAAACAACATAAGTCCGTACCTAAAAGGTGTGTTTTCTACTTTTGTATACTTTACAAGTACAAATTATTAAAATTCAAAAAATTTCATTGGTTAGAGATAGTAAATTAAAATGGAAAAAAAACCATAAAACATAATAAAATAAGCGACACTTTCGTTTGTCTATTTTTACCTCCCCTAAAAGCATTTGAAGAGACATGTGCGGATTTGTGGACACATGTCAGATTAAAAAGTCTTGTCAAAATGTCTATCCTGACTTTAAGTAACACATCTTGAAAAAGTGTTCTTTAAAAATGAAAAATTTGTGATTTTTTTTAAACTCATATAATGAACAGGGCTGTACTGTATATATTTAGGATCATCTTAGTGAGCTACTCAATTAAACGTGAAATAACTCCTTATGTTTTGGACCCCATTATAACATATTAGCATATGTGCATATATTTTGAACCACCAGCGTACCCTTCAATCTTTTACCTGTCACAATAAATTATAAAAATATTATTTTTTTTATGCCGGACAAAATGGCAAACTACTTCCTCCCCTTTGGATTTTTATAGTTAAGTCTAGCTAAGAATACAGGCAGGATACAGATGAATCATTTCATACCTCACTCATGAAAATCGGTCCAGGCGTTCAGCCTGTATGTAGTAATAAACAATAGATACATATTTACATACATGACTGTTACCCGCCTTTGCACGCAGAGTCTGGGAAAAAGGTAAACATTGGATGAGACAGATAACAGCATTTTAAATTTACAGATATCGGAATAAATAACAATCAACGTACTAACCATAGCTGCCTTTCCTGCCGGTAAAAAATTCGGTAAATTTTCTTTACCCGGAACTTCTCTCGTTATGAATCTTTCTTTTTATAAAGAACATCGAAGTGTGACCCAATTTAGTTCCGTACATAGTCATTTAGTAACACATATATAATGTTTCTTTAAACATTTTTGTTAGGTGCCATTTTGTTCTATCATTGAAATCCTACCAGTTTCTATGCCAAATTTGATTTTCGGGCATAAGTTTAAACAAAGTCAATAACTATTTTTACATCGACATACATTGCTATTTTGTTACGTCATGTTGATTTCGTACCAGTATTGCCCTATATCAAATTCAATTAAATAAGATTTCTTTTGCGTTGTTTTAAAAAAAATATTTGGCCGCCATTTTGTTCCGCCATCTTAAATTCGTACCAAAACTTTACCAGTTTATCTCTATATCACACATAATCCTTGCATACATTTTGAAACCAATCTAATTAGTAGTTTTTTCGGGTCGATTTTTTAAATATTTTATTAGGCTGCCATTTTGTTTTGCTATCTTATATACACTTCTTTTTTGCAAAAAAACGATAATTAGTTTTTTTAGTAATATTTTTTTAACGTTTCAGTAGGCCGCCATCTTGTCCCGGCATAATATTACTATATTACATAGGTCATCCCCATATGACCTTAAATATTTAACTCAAATTTGAAGTCACTCTGATCAGTAGTTAGAATAGGCGGAACTGATAAAAAAAAAATTTTGGCATCTAGGGATGCAAAAACCTGAAAATATGTAAAACCTCAGCCGGTGATTTTTTCACGATTACAAATATTTTATTTGACGGCCATTTTGTTCCGCAATCTTAAATTACTACCACAGTTTTACTAGTTCTTCTCTATACCACAATTTGAAATCAGTTAATTCAGGCTGAATTTGTAAATATTTTATTAAGCCGCCTTTTTGGATTCGGACCTAAATTTTACCAGTTGATTCCTACATAATACTTGATTCTTAAGAATTTTGGATACATTGGATAAGTAGTTTTTTAATAATATTTTTTTAAAATTCCACTAGAATCCCATTTTGTTTTGACATTGGATTTTTACCAAAATGTTACTAGTTCATTCCCATAGGACCCTTAATTTTTTTCCTAAGTTTGAATTATTCAGGTGAGTACTTTTTAATTATGTCGCGAACAGACTGACCGACAGACAGATCGAGGGAAGTGAGAAAACATGTTTTTCGGCATTTAGGGACCCTGAAACTTAAAGATCTGATAAAATCTCGAAAGGTGATTTTTTCATGTAAAAATTACTTGGCCGCCATTTTGTTCCGCCATCTTGAATTTATACTACAACTTTACCAGTTTACCTATATATCACACTTAATGCTTGAACAAAATGTATTGCTATCTTATATTCATACCAACATGTTACCATTCATTCCTATGTAATACTTGACTTTTGTGCAAAATTTGAGGAAATTGGATAAATAGTTTTTTTTCACATTTCACTAGGCCGCCATTTTGTTTTGCCATACTATATTTTTACCAAATCAAGTCATCCTTATATAACCCTCAATTTTTGACCAAAATTTCAAGTCAATCGGGTGAGTAGTTTTTTAGCTATCCCACGAACAGACAGACCGGCAGACAGACAGACAGAGACACAGACAGACAGACAGACTCGCAGACCAAGAGACTGACAGAATTCTTCTTTAACATCGAGGAACCCTGAAACGGAAAGTCTGAAAAAATCTCGGAGGGTGATTTTTTCACGATTACAATACTTCCCTTTTACGAGGAAAGTAAACAAATGTGAGAACATGTTTTTATTCGCGTGCTAAAAATGTATTAATTGAAGAAAAATCAATTATTTTTTTGCACACCTAAAAAAATTTTAACCGTCATAACAATCTGCCTTTTTAATATTAAATAGCTATAACAGGATATTGAATGCCTATTTTAACTTTATTCCTCAAATTCCTTTAAAAAGTTCCCTAAAAAAATGTTTTATTTTGGTTAACTCACAAGGCTCTTGGCAAAAAATCAAATTTGGATAAACAATGATAAAATGTTGTTGTTCTTAGAATAGTAAGTAAATTATGCAAGATCTATTTAGAATCTTTAATTTTATTAGCAAAATATGGAGACAGAAACCTTACTAAGCTACCATTGTGTGCCATCTCTGATATGGTTTGGATATATTTTAAGTGATACCCTAAATATTACACGTCTTATCGACAAACCTTCTAAAGAACAAATTTTACTCCCTTAATAAATTTTTATAGCTTTAAAGATAATTATCAAGAAAAAATGTTTAGCTCCCTTAAGGGCCATTTTCTTAGAAGTCTATTGTAGGCCAATCTCTGCAAATCACCCTCAAACCCTTCTTTAGACCTTAATAAAGGTCTCCGAAATATTTCAGACTATTTAACATTAAACCCCGGGATTTCTTCTCCACAGCCTGGTCTATTTTGATAGCGAATGTATGTCATTATTATGATAAATTATTGTGTCCTAAAAGAGGGTTGATAGGTTGTATTGTTGGCTTGCAGATAATTTAGTTTGTTTTGTATCACTGACTTTTGTTTGAACTCAGTACTTTTTTTTTACAGTAATTGTGATATATCAAACATGTATTATAATTCAAATCTTCAATTGTAATGACCAGTTCTAAGTAAATTGATAGTTGCTTGTTGGTTTTTATGGGATTATAAAAAATTACAATTATTACCATATTGGATAGTTTTTAAGATAGACTAATGTTTCTATTTTTGAAACATTTATAAGTATTCATTTCAAAAAATAGGACAGAATGACTTTTTGGGGGTTGTATGCTGTTATTAAACCAATCAATATATATATATATATATATATATATATATATATATATATATATATATATATATATATATATATATATATATATATATATATATATATATATATATATATATATATATATATATATATATATATATATATATATATATATATATATATATATATATATATATATATATATATATATATATATATATATATATATATATATATATATATATATATATATATATATATATATATATTTATATTTATATATATATATATATATATATATATATATATATATATATATATATATATATTTATATATATATATATATATATATATATATATATATATAATATAATATATATATATATATATATATATATATATATATATATATATATATATATATATATATATATAATGTGTTTTCATTCCGGGTGTACATCCGTTCACTACTGTCGTTCTGAAAAGAACAGTTTTGCTGACGTTTCGCCATAATCACATTTGGCATTTTCGAAGCTTTCTTTCTCGCGTCCGAATAGAGACTTAGGTGTTGATGACTGCGACGATTCCTTTTATACCCCCACTCGGGGCCGAAGGTTATATCTGCGCAGGCGTTGGTCGTTATTTATGTTTTCCGGATGATGCTGTTGTTGTTGCGCTAATTGCGCTTGAGTTTTTGCGATTTTGGATTTGTCAGTTATTGTCTTCCATACTGTTGGTAGTTTTAATGATTCGTCCCTTTTATTCAAATCACCTTGTTTTTCAATTTCTATGGCTTCTCGGATTATTCTGGGTTTATAATGTTCTATATTGGCAATCTCCCTACACCCATCGAAATTTGTTTTATGGCCGGTTTCCTGATGATGTAGGAATAAAGCTGAGGTTGTTTATTTATTTCTGATGCTGAGTGTATGCTCTTCCACTCTTGCTGATATTCGCCTGTTAGTTTGCCCCACGTACAACTTTTCACAGTCCTGGCACGGAATACTGTATACTCCGTGGTTTTCCAGTTTGATTTTATCTTTTGGGTTTCCAAGTAGTTTACCTATAGTTGTTTGTGGCTTGTGTATTGTTTGTATGTTGTGTTTCCTAAGAATTCTTCCGATTTTTCTTTAAAGAAAAATGGCTACACAAATCGCACCATAGATAAAGCCATTAATGCACAGGTTTCCCGAACAACGAACAACAAAAATTATGAACCGGGAAAGCAACAAGTAGTCTTACCATATGTAAAAGGCACAACAGACAGAAGACAGTTATGACAGAAGACAGTTAAGGGTACAAAAAATATGAAGGCTGCATTTAAGTTTTTTCTTAAGTTTTTATTTAAAATAAGGTAAAAAAACAAAAATAGACTTGTTACGTGTTTTATTATAGTCTATACTGGTTTCATAAAAAATGTTTTTACAAACACAATGTTAAATGAAGTCATGGAATGTTAGAATTACCTGTTTTTTCTTGTCAAGACTTAAATTCCACTATTATTAAAAATACCTGCCGAGAATATAAAAAAGACAGGATTGACTAATCCCAACTAAATATGCCCCTATAAACGTCGGGAGAAACTATGCAGTAGATGTCTTTCAAAGTCTTTTGTTTTTCATTCAATTGTTTTTTTTTGTTACGATTTTCGAATTCTCCGAGCTAAAATAGATCGATTGGCTATTTTGAATTTCTTGAGAAATAAGGGGGAAGTCAAAAAATAATCCATTTTTCCTCCTCAATCGAAGACCCTGTGCAAGTATATTCCCATGATTTAAGTTGGAACTTTACAACTTGGTAATTCGACTTTCTTCAATAAAATTTTACGGAGCGATGAAAGTCGATTTCACAATAACGGCTTGGTCAATCGCCTCAACAACCATTGTTAGCCTCCTGAAACTTACTAACTAACTGAAACTAAAGGAAACTTATTTTCATGTAATATGGGGTGTTAATGTTTGGTGTTGTTTATTCGACGTCCAACTTTTTGAGGAAACATTGATTGGTGCAAGATATTTGACCTTTGTTAACATGTTGTTCCCAACTACTAGAGAAAGTTCTCTTAGATGAGAGAGTACCAATGTGGTGGTAACAAGAGGGATATCCGCCCCCATTATTCTAGACAAGTTACAACATATCTTGTTTATGCGTTCGCAGATCAATAGATTGGTTGAAATGGTCCAATTCGTTGACCAGCACGTTCCTCAGCTCTCTTCTTGTTTTTTTTCTGGGAGTATTTAAAGGAAATGGTCTAAAGGGCAAACCACGGGATATGCATGGCAGAATAAAATGGTTGAGGCCCCAAACAGTGAGTCCACAGATGGTTAGAGCAGTATGTACTAGGAACATTACGAGTAGATTTAAATATTGCCTGGTCTACAATTACTCACAATTTTCTCTCTCTTTGTGTTTAAAAGATAATCTTATATTTTTTATTCATTCAAGATTATGTGACTCTTCCAGAATGTCATTCATACATGCTTACATTTTTTAAAAATATTTTTTAGTGGAGTAATTTTTTATTCTGGGAGAAATTGTGCAGATGTAAATTTTGAACTAGACGATATTTTCGAAACTTAAAATGATAGAAAACTTAAACCATCTTAAACTCGAAACATAATTACTAATCATACATTAGGGTGAAGTATATCGCTGTAAGAGCTCAAAGCGAAATGATTCTAAAAAAATAGGTTGTTATGGTGCAAAGAACCAGGTTCAAACTCATGTAACCACAATTTTTTTTTGTTTGACAATTTGTTATGAACATCAAATGAAGTTTATAAAAAGTACTATTACGCACATGTTTTTTTTTATAAAACATTAGAACAATGCTTGTGCCACCTATTTGGCAGATTGACACAACGTCACATAACAGCTCGATTTTAAATTTTTTTTTAAATAAATAAGGCCCAAACAGATAAAATTGTATAATTTTGGTATATAGCTGAGAAAAACAACGGAAAGGAACAAATCATGGTTTAAATCGATTTTCATTTTACACCTAAAAATGTCCTTGAGCGGCATAATAACTCTTTAAAGGCCACGGCGATGATGCCCACATAAAGTATACGTGGAGTACTATTAAATAATGCAAGAATCGCCGCGCTAAATAAACCCGTTGATTTTTAATCTAATTTAGAAATTACCAACATCCTCAGAATGCCAAAAGTGCAACTCTGCTCTGATTGGTCCAAACGTGCATTTCGGGCGGAGATCGTGGATTGCTAATAAAATTGGAGCGCTTTTTGGCCAGAATTTAGTAAGTTCAAGTTATTCGTAAGATCAACGCGTCTAGCACCATATTCATCGATAAGCCGGAGCTTCCATCTGAAAATTTTCATAGCACTTAGCTCTAAAGTAGGATTTTTGCTCGTATGATTCGCCAAAAGGTCTTACGTCATATTAACCATCTATGCTTACAGCTTGCTGGGGTAATCGGAAGAGCAGAAGATTAGTTAAAAAGTTAAGCATTTAATTCCCTTGAAGTGTTTGAAACTTTCTGAGCTTCCATTTCTTAACCTTCAGCAGTGTTAATTTAAATTTTTTTAATTTCTTTTTTTTCAAAAGGTGAACTTACTCATAATATTCAAATAATTTGTTTTCATTGAACATTGAACTATTGAAACATTTAATATATTATTTGAACATTTAAACATTTTTGTAAGTGACTTGTTATATTTTAATGTGTATTAATTTTTAATAAATTGTTTAATTGACTTACTGATCACAATCCTATGTAGGCAATATTAGTGTTATCTGATAAAGTCTCTCCAAGTTCGCGACCTTTTTGTTTATTAAATTGCTTAATAATATTGTTGGTTTTAAATAAATAAAGTGCCATTAAAACTAAACTAATTTTGTTTTCCAATCTTGTCTAAACATTTGTCTAATACTGCAATATATATATATATATATATATATATATATATATATATATATATATATATATATATATATATACATATATATATATATATATATATATATATATATATATATATATATATATATATATATATATATATATATATATATATATATATATATATATATATATATATATATATATATATATATATATATATATATAAGTATATATTTGTTTCACATATTAATTAGTATTTGTTATTAACAATTCTAACAAGCTTAAGTTCCACCTTAATTGAGTCGAGCTTTAGACTAATGTGACTAATAAAGGTTCTCTCCTTAATTGGATGGTTCCTAAATTTATCAGATAAAAGTTGTAGTAGTAAAGTGCATGTACCGAGTGGTTTCCCGAATTAGGGCATGTATAGGTTACGATAATATTTAAGGTGTAGCTTCAAAAATTACGCTTTTTAAATATACCTATCAAGGCTCTTGGCTCGACAACAACAAAACTTGCCGACTCTCTTAACAGTAGAGGCTTGTCTGGAGTAGGCGCGTTAGATCAACCGTGCCTTATTATAAACAATTGAAAATTTGATTTTATTTATTATTCATTTAATGCATGATGCTTAATGTGCATGTTGTATTGGTATTTTACAACTAACGTACAGTAGAAATTTCGCGACTAACATTTTCGAGGCGCGTGAAACGCCGTGCATTTAAGTAATGTTAAATATTTTGCTAAATTGTTTGTAACAAAATTGTTGCTAACCTCAAATTTCTTTCTTTTAACCGCGTTTGTTAACAACCGTTGTATTTAATTGTGAAATTCTTTTGATAAATATTTTCGAATAAGCTTTGATAAAAAGTGATTTTTGGACTATTTTTATCAATATGTGAAGCGAATAATCGATTTAGTCAAAAAATCAGTAAAGTGAACATAAACTTTTGAACGATTTTAAACAAAAACTAAACTTCAGGTCCCTTGAAAGACTTTACACCAAGCTTTCAGAAGGTAAGCCACTTTTGTCGGTGTTTAAATTTTAACAAAAATTTGTAAGTTAGTGGTAGAAATGTATCCACCCGGCGTCCTCGTTAGTAAGGTGAACTGAACGTAGTTAATCTTTAAGAAATATTAATTAATTGTATTTTAGCAAACTAAACCATTTAAACAAACTGGCTTACTTTTCCCCGTAATACCTTCCCGTCGCTACTCTCAGAACTTGTTTCACAGTCGTGAAATTTGGTAAAAAATAAAAATAATTATTAAATAGCATATTGGGGAACAGGTTCTGTTTTCCAATAAATATGGCTTAATTCACGCCCAGCGACTTTTCTCCTCGCTTAGAGTCCATGGGACTCCCAACTTTCTTTGAGGTGGGTGCCCACTTTCCAGAGGGCAGCCGGGTGAATGGTGGCGGGACCTCGGCTAATCCTTCGGGGTTAGCTCTAATAAATAATACTCCCATAAAAAATATTCCCTTGAGCATGACTAACTTGAAACATGAGAATGATGTAGTAGTGTCCTTAGAAATAAGAACGAACTAAGTAGTATTGGAAACCTACCTATGAAGGTGAGAACATAAAAACAGAAAGTAATAGCTTAATAGAAATAGCCATTTGCTACTCCCAAAAGGAAACTCTAAAAAATCATGTTGACACTCCATGTAGGGCTGAATTGGAGCCTTTACAGGATGAAATTAACCGTATGAATTTGCCTAATTTGCTAAATTTAACTAAATTAAATGGCCTTTTGTCTAATTCAAATATTGAAGCTAAGGCTACAAGGCAAACCATTAAAAACACTCAAACCTCCGTTTGCAATGGCACGAAAATGTATATGCAGGAAAAACTAACCCAAATATCGTAACTTACCAAATAGAAAATATTAATACTACTATCTCTGAGTTCACAGGTAACCCAGAGGCACATTCTTCATCCTCTAAAGGTCTTACAAAAATTACGTGCCATAATTTTAACCAACAAACTAAATAATCTGATTTTCAAAATCTAACAAATACAAATTTTCAATGTTTCAAGTATATAACAAACCGTTCGTCATTAGAACAGGATCTGTAGCCCATCGCTCTAATCAATTGCGCTATCATACCACTGATAAGCCATTCGTTAGAACTTGTACATATTCAAAACCACCGGAATCATAACCATTGTTGATCCTGCCAAATATTCTAATATAGCGCGGCGTTCTTGAGTGGACATCAAATCTGACATCGCTATTAGGTACCGTCCATATTAGTAAATTTATAATTTTTACATTATGCCAAATTTTTGTATAGAAGTATTTTATCAGTTTGTTTTTAAACAGATAAAATAACTTTTGCTGTTGATTAAATATGTCTAAAAAACAATTGAATAGTTACCATTCGAAACGTTGTGAAATCAAAATAACAAAGACAATGCAAGTTTGCCGGAGCGAGTTTAGTGAACTATTTTTTACAACTTTCAGATTTTGGTTTCAAAAATACCCAATTAATAAGAAACTCATTAATTTGTTTGTATTTTTACTATATCTCAGCAACATTTCGTCATTTACAGGTTGTTGCTCAAAATAACCGGAGATGTCAATGAAACAAGGAATTTTTGGTATTATAGGTATTTTACATATTACCAAAGACTGATTACACTTCGCATAGACGGTCCACCAAATACACAATAAATTCATCACTCTTAATTTTTTGTGTGGCCGTTTATTCGAGTTTATTATTATTTGCGAGAGTTAGGCCTATTTGTTTAGAAATATTTGTATACTGATAGAGGTCGCGTAATTTTAATTTCAATGTCATCGAAATTATTCACCTCACATATGTATTGTTTATTTCCTTTTGTTAGGTCACATGGATACATTAACCGCTTAACGGCAATGTTACGAAAATAGCGAATGTTATATTTACAATTTATGTATTTGCATTGACCTATCAAAGAATAAGATTTTTTTCGATCAATATCTCGTTTTGTCATTGTTTTTGTGTTTTTTGTTTGTTTTAAGGTAAATTTCGCTTTGTCCAAAAAATTGTAACAATTTTCCTGCGATAATAAAGAATACTTTTGTTTGTTTGTTTGTTTGTCTGCCAAATTAATGTAGGCTCTTTTTTACGCCTTAATAACTCTTTTGGTTTTTAGCCGATTTAAATGATTTTTTGGTATGATTTCTAAACTACATTTCTCAATAAAATTTTAATTTTTATTTTGAAATGAAAAAATCTTGATTTTAAAAATCCAAGTTTTTGCGCTCGTTGTAAAAATATAATTTAATTTTTGAATTTTACCAACTTGGCTAGTATTATTTGACTTCTTCTGAAAAAAGATATCCTTTTTGAATTTTAGTAATATATTTGTTTATTTTATCGAATTCTTTACACAAGTCAACATTTATCTTAACTTAACTTAACAACTGATAGGAAAACGAAACAATATATTACATTAAAAGATCTTCCTCACTGTTTACTACTTCTTGTTTAGTGTCACCTGTTTGGATGTGACAATAGCCTCATAGGGAAACTCTTGTCAATATTTGGTGATCTTGGCCTTGAGCTTATAAACCGTCCTGTTAAAATTAACCATATTTTCTAATAAATCCCAATTACCATAGCCTACTGGGGTTCAATAAAATCAGTCAAATTTTCATGTAAATACTGGACAAAGTTCCCTAATGTGCGCATACGTGTACCGACTTGTTGAAACGTATAATAATCAGCAATTTCTTCAGTTTGACCCCTCTATGACAAAAATAACCCTAGTAAACTTCAGAGCTAGTTTTATCTTCTACAAAGAAAATGTCTAATTCTTCGAACCAAAATGTGATCTGAGTGTTCAAAGGTTCTCTAGTAGTATATTACGTTTTTTATCTACACTTGGATACAATCAATTATTCTGGGGGTTCTTGCAGTAGCAGTATTTAAATAATTTCCCATTGAGAAAAATTGAAATGAAGCCTGGAAGGAAAGAAACATCGAGCGTGGCGGGTAAATAACATACAGCGCGTGCAGAGAATTATCGAGAACTTGCAGCTAAGAAAAATAGTAAGTTGTGGATAAATTTTGAATGCATATTTTGAAATTTGATATTAATACTGAAGTGTGCAAAAATATTTACTGTCAAAAACTTACTCTAATTGTTAAAGATAAAAGTCTACAAAAATAAGATATTTTGCAGATTGCGAAATTTAATATACCGCAAGAAAACAGACATTTTTCTGCACCTGTAATGATATTTTGTGGCGTGCTCGTTAAAGTAAACTACTATTTTCTTTATGAAAATAATATTACCAAAATTTGTAGAAATAACTAAAATGTGTACGCTTTACTAGGATAATACGCCTGGGCATACGTCAAGAGTACATTTAATTATTTACCTGATAATCGTGCTGATATTATTGAACCCCAGAACTAGGCACCTAATAGCACGGACTTAAATTCAATTGACTATAATATTTGGGGTTTATTAGAAAGTATGGTTCACTTAAATACTACTTTTAAGACGGATGAGGAGCTCAAGTCCAGCATCACAAAATATTGGCAAGAGTTTCCATACATCAACCGTGTACGATACTACAGAAAGTGGTAAAAATGAGAGAAGACATATTACTAAGGCATTTTTGTAAATCTTTTAATTTAACATATTGTTTCGTTTATTTTTATCTGAATCTATTGATATTATCAAGAAAAATATTGATTTGTGAAAAAAAAAATCGATTACGGCATAATAAAAAACTTTATTGCCAATGTTATAGAAAATCCCAAATAATACTACTTAATTTCGTGAAAGCCAAAAATTAAATTATATTTTTGCAACGACTTCAAAAACATGGATTCATTAAAACTAAAATATTTTTAGTCTACCGTGTAACATTTAAGTATAAAAACTAAAATTGTGTTGGCAAGTATCGCATGTATATTATACCAAAAAATAATTTAATCGGGTGAAAACTAAAAACGTCATTAAGGTGTAAAAAAGGGGACTGCTTTATTTTGACCCACAGTGAATGTGTAATTTAATTCGGAGGTACGAGACTACATCTACGTTTCGATAGACCCTACTATACAGAAAACAATGCAATGATTAGGTCCATTTAGGGGGTGTCGTATTTAAAACTGGATGGATCATTTATACGCAGTGTTTTTTGGCATTGATATAATTTAGCTTATTGATAGTTCCACTTGTTTGTTTTTCAAAAAATGATAATAATTTTAGGGGCTACAAAATTTAAACGGTTTGCCGTACCGGAAAACGAAATGCTTATTCCCTGCTGTTTCTCGTTTTAGCTTTTATGCTTTTTTTTTTGACGCCAGCCCCTGAACAATTTTTGCGTAGACTAAATTCAGATGCTTCTTTAGGAAGCTTCGTTTTTTAGAGACAATCTGTGAAGAATTACTACTAAATTTTAATAAAAATCAAGACAAGATCGGCGGGTGCCAGCATTCCGTGTTTCCTAAAGCAGGGATTCATCTAGAGATTTTTGCGTAGCACGGCGCAATTTTACGGCCAGTGTTTCTAATATATAGCAGTCTCGTACCCCCGAACTGAATTACGCACATAAATATATGACAAATAGACCTACCTAGCGTTCCCGGCTAATATTGTTGTGCAATAGCGAGTATTTTGACTACTACTTGTTTTTGATGGACCGTCTATGCAAAGTATAATCCACTTCCACCCACGGAGTGGGCTGGTGGTTTGTATATGCTACAATACAACTTCAAGGTTTTTTGATCAGATCAGTTGCATAAGGGTAATACTAATTGCAAGAAATCTTTAGAAACAAATATTTTTTAAGGTGTCTACACGTGGCTCTTTGACTTGTTTACATTCGGGGACAAACCGCCCAATTTTGCACTCAAGGCATCCTTAGGCATGTTCGCTGGAGTCTGCGGAGCATTCGTAGGGACACCAGCAGAGGTAGCATTGATCAGAATGACGACAGATGGTAGACTGCCCCCTGAGCAGAGGCGTAATTATCAAAACGTAGTAGAGGCTCTTATTCGAATGATGAAGGAAGAAGGCATAAAAACATGGTGGAAAGGGGCCGTGCCTACGATGGGAAGAGCAATGGTAACTTATTAGAACATTTCTATAAACTTTCTTTTAGAATATGTGTAGTTCAGCTAAAATAAATTAACATATATTAGAAAATAAGTAAACAAATTTGCATATTGGCTTATTTCAGCGGCGACCTTAAAACAATCACATGTTGCTTTTTAAACAGGGAGAAAATGTAAATGAAGAGTTTAAATCCTTTTTGTCCGATATGTCTTAGTTGTAAATGCGAGCTAATCAATATTATTCAAGGCCTCTTGCAAAAGAATACTCTCTGCTAAAAATGTATATTGACTATTTAATTATTTTTTTAGATGTTGAAGAAAGTGGAAATTTCTAAATTTAATTTCATTCAATTTTAATTTATATGTGTTTTAGAAGTAGTTTTGTAAAGTCAATTGACATTTTTTAGGAACGGTTTCTAGTTCTGAAAAATGTAAAACAACTTTTTAATTTAAAATTTAGTTAGGATATGTAGAAAAAGATAATTTCTAATGGCGGATAATCGTTCACAAATAAACTGTTAATATAAAATTAAACTCTAGTTTAGCAGAAAAAGATTGCGCGTAAACAGCAAAATACTAGACACGCGTCAAAATGGTAAAAAACTAAGCTAGTCTTGCCTGGAAGTAATAAATTTGTTTAGAATTTGAGGCCTTTGTAAAACAATGTACATTACATGACTGAAATAATAAGGGGTCATGCCGTGACGTCAAATCTATTTACGAAAAAAGAGGTAGAGTTAAATAAAAAAAAATGTATTCTTACATTTTTTTTGGTGAAACCGTGTTCAGAAAATTATAATTATACTGCCGTAAAATCTTTTCGTTTAGTTTGGTTTGGAAGATTTTATTTCTAAACTTGAGTTAAGTTATAAAACAATTAAGTAGAGATTAGATGAAATTCACTATAGACCTACAGTTTTAAAGTTGACATTGATTTGTATTTAACCCTTTTCCGGCACATGCGAATTTATTTAAACATTACAGCAAAGGGTCGCCGGTACATAAACGATTTTGTTGGCACACAACACAAACCGACTAATGCCGTTTTCGAGAAAAGCAACTACGCATAACTACAAATTATGCCCCCCTTACAGGATTTCATAAAGAACCCCCTATATGAGTGTAGAAAAAATAATTGATAAAAAAGGTCACTCAACAAATGCAACCCCAAAAACAGGGCCGGAAACAAATACAATCTCAAAAAGAGAGACGACAAATAACTGATGACTAAAAAATATCGCTCCTACCCTTCCACCCGCGGTATAGTAGTTACGCCACTCAAGAAAAACAGTTTTTAAAATCAAATCATATTATATTTAATATTTTTAATTCACCTTTTTGTTGCCATTTGATAATTACTTTCGCTTAGTGACGTTCGTATATTTTTTTTACTTCGACTATTATGCTAGAGTAATTATGATAACGATTAGATGCAAGAACTATATTTACGTATATTTTACCGCCATTTTGTTTTGGTATCTTATATTCATACCAAAATTTTATTGGTCTATTCCTAGGTAACACTTTATTTTTGTGGAAAATTTGGAAAATACGGATAAATAGTTTTTTTAGTAATAATTTTTTTAAAGTTTCACTAGGTCACCATCTTGTTCTGGTATATTGGATTTTTACCAAAATACAAACCAGGTCATCCCCATTTTACCCTTAATTTTTGCTAGAATTTAAAGTCACTCTGATGAGTAGTTTTTAAGCTAGGCCGCGTACTAAGAAACAGACGGTCTGACGCCGATGCCGACGGAAATGATAAAAATATTTTTTGGCATCAAAATCTTAAATTAATACTACAGTTCTAGTAGTTTAACTCTATACCACATTAGTTACGACACATAATTTAAAATCAACCCATTAAGTAGTTTTTTCAGGCTGAATTTTGAAATATTTTACTAAGCCGCTATTTCGATCCGCCATTTTGAATTAATACCAAAACTTTACCAGTTAATTTCTACATAATACTTTATTTTTGTACAAAATTTGGGATAAACTGGGTAAGTCCGTTTTTAGTAATAATTATTTTAACAATCCACTAGGGCACCATTTTGTTTTAGCATATTGGATTGTTACCAAAATATTACCAGGTTTTCCCCATATGACTTTTAGTTTTTGACTAAAATTTGAAGTCAATCTGACAAGTAGTTTTTCAGATATACCGCGAACTGACAGACAGACAGACAAACCGACAAACGGACCAACGCGACAGAATTGATAAAACATATTTTTTGGTATCTAGGAAGGCTAAAACCTGAAAATATCTAAAACCTGAGAGACTGATTTTTTCACAGTTACAAATATTTTATTTGGCCGCCATTTTAAATTAGTACCACAGTTTTAGTAGTTCATTTTTGTACCACAATTAGTTATGGCACACAATTTGAAATTAGTCCAATATGTAGTTTTTCAGGCTAAATTTTTTAAATATTTTATTAAGCCGCCATCTTGGATTCGTATTAAAATTTTGCCAGTCGATTTCTATATGATACTTGATTTTTGTGCAATAAATTGGAAAAGTGGTTTTTTAGTAATAATTTTTTTAAGATTTCACTAGGCCGCCATTTTCTTTTGGCATATTGGATTTTTACCAAAATATTACCAGGTTATCCCCATATGACTCTTAAATTTTGACTCAATCTGATACGTAGTTTTTAAGCTATGCCTTGAACTGACAGACAGACAGACAGACAAACCGATAGAAGGACCGACGGAATTGATTAAACATATTTTTTGGTATCCAGGAACGCTAAAACCTGAAAATATGTTAAACCTGAGAGATTGACTTTTTCACGATTTCAAATATTTCATTTGGCCGCCATTTTGAATTAGTATGGCATAACATTTGAAATCAGTCCATTAAGTAGTTTTTGAGGCTCAATTTTTAAATATTTTATTAAGACGCCATTTTGTTCTGCCATCTTGGATTCATATCAAACTTTTACCAGTTGATTTCTATATAACACTTGATTTTGTGCGAAGTTTGAGATAAATTATATAAGTAGTTTTGTAGTAATAATTTTTTTAACATTTCACTAGGTCGCCATTTTGTTTCACCAATTTCAATTTTTACCAAAGTGGTACCAGGTCATCCCCATACAACCTTTAATTTTTGACCAAAATTCAAAAGTCAATCGGGTACGTAATTTTTTAGCTTTCCTGCGAAAGACTGACCGGCAGACGGAGAAAACATGGTTTACGGCATCTAGAGACCCTGAAACGTAAAAATCTGAAAATATCTCGGATGGTGATTTTTTTCACGATTACAATACTTCCCTTTTACGAGGGAAGTAAAAGCCTATTTTATGTTATCGTGTTTTCACTATGTATTTTTCATGGAACTTGAGCAAAGTTTAACACCTTGAAAAATTTCTTGAACGATTTTGTCGCACTAACTTTATTCAGATGGTTGCAAACTAAACCAACCTAAACTTTTTGGAGATTTCACCGAAGCCACTTTTGCAAAAATTCGTACGTGGTTCATTATATATTTTATTGCACCTACCTTTCACTAATAGATCCTATAAAATAAAGTAATTTGTGGGAAACAGAAATTCGTAAAATCTATTAAAAAATAAAAAAATTGGCTAAGTTTGTGTATTCGTCTTCTTAAAAACGTCAAATTTTAGTGTTTAGCCATAAAAGTTCTATTCGTGAACTTTGTATTTAGGTTTATTACAAATGAAAAAAATAAAAAAGATAAAGAAAAAGTCATATTACATAAATCACTTTAATAATAAAAGAGTTAACATGGATTTGGAAAAACGGAACTCTGAGCTGAAAATCCATGTACATCCACAGGATGATTAAATTAGTTAAATAGGAATGTAAGAATACAAGCAGATATTACCTAAATAATTGCGCTGTTTTACAACATATACAAATGTGACTTGTGGCAAGGAAGGGGGGCTGGTTAAAATCCACGAAATTTGTGTGACGTAATTTATGGATGACCACTAAAAGCCATTAAAGGGTAATTAAATTTGGTGTCACTTTTGAAGTGTTATCTTAAGGCGTGTTATGTAGTGCTGCCAATTCTAAATAAATCAAATAGTTGTTAACAAGAAATATTATAATTTTCGATTCCTATATTATTTTTATTTACTCTTACTTTACTATAAAGTCTAAAACGAACATCAAAATTTAATAAAAATATCTTTAAAAATGTATTATTAAAATTACGATGTGGTTCAATCTAGAAATTTATTCTGGTTTTGAAGGAAATATCCCTGGTTTTATTATTACGGCACTGAGCCGCGTAGAACACGGTAATGCGCTTTTATTTTTTTACCTCAATGTGGATGCCAAGCAGCAATAGTTAAACGAGTCATGCAACCTAAGAATATCTATATGAATAAATTTCTGCCTGGAACAACGAAAATCAATGATAATGCCAAGAATAGCTCTATTGATATGAAATAAATAAATGCTAAACCAAATAACTACTGTCCAAAAATATAAAAGTACAAAAGTGGGTGAAAATTTACTGAAAAATTTAAAATAAATAAAAGGTCACAAAAACAGTTCAGAGTGACTGAGGATATGAGTTTTCCAATATGATATTTTCAAGTTAGTGACATACGGGAAACAAAAAAGTATAGAAATATGTATGAGGTAGAAACCTTACATAAAGAAACCCCAATTGGGGATCTTCGTTATATATACTATAATCCAGACGAAAGTATCTGTTAGCTGTATAAGGGGGGTTACCTCGGTGGTTCTGCTACTCGATAATTAACGCAGGAGAGTTTAAAAAAAATTGGGTTATACGGGCATAACGTAAAACTATAAATTTACTAATATGGACCGTACCTAGGATCAACAATGGTTATGATACTGGTGGATTTGAATATGTACAATAGATTTTAGTATCTATATATATACATATATATATATATATATATATATATATATATATATATATATATATATATATATATATTATACATATATATTATAATTAGATTGGACTTAGAAGGAATCTACAAGAAAATTGTAGTGTTATAAAGAAGATCTATGCTTTAACTCTCAACTATTGCTGCCTCAATTTTTGACATTTTAGGTATTAAGTTGTAACTTAGTGGTCGTTAGATGATGCTTGTGGCAACAATAAGAAACCATCACTTAAGTTGGGAATTATCCCAACATAAGTGATGGCATATATTAATATGCTTTGAACTGTTTTAAGGACATCTTATCTGATCATTATTTATTTGTGGTTTGAAAATTTTAATAGCTAAGTAATTTCGCTTCCCTTGCCCTTTAAATTATCCACTTTTTTAACTTTAAGTCATTTATTTTCAAAATACATTTTTAAATTAATTTAAGTAAATTATCAATTAAGGCCTACAAAGAGCCACATGGAAATAAAAAGTACCCTTAAATTTGTACATATACTTAAGAAGCCTACCTTAATTGCCTATATATCTATATGGATTTAAAAAGACTCTGATATGTTAAATAAGAATCCTAGCCGCAATTGCAAGGTCTCTCTAGGTTTCTTCTTGATCTAAAGAATTTTAAATTGACAGAGTTTTTAAAAGTGTTCTAGAGTAGAGTAGAGTATTTATTTGTGTCAAATTAATCAAAACAGTGATTTTACACAAGTCAAAAAAGGTACAATGTAAATTAAAAACACAGATAAACACTTTGGAATTAAGCATAGTATAACAAAGTAGGTGCTCAAAAATAGTACTAAAATAAAAATTACATATATAGGTACAGGTACAATTATTACACTACAATATTAAAAGTATACAACAAATTCACAACTAGAAATTCAGAAGCAGATGTCACACGTTCACAAAATTAAAATGTAAATATTCATTAACGTCATAAAAAGCATGTTTAATTAAAAAGTTTTTTATTTCTTTGCTAAAAGTTTTTGTAGGCAGAGCTCTAATATGTGTTGGCAGGTGGTTGAAGAATTTGGAGCAAAGTAATTAAATGAAAATCTGCTCTTGTTTATGCGGGAATTTGATGGCACAATGTTATCAGAGTTCCTGGTATTATAATTGTGTATATCAGAATGACATGAAAAGCCAGAAATACTGGACTTTATCCAGATCAGACATTTATAAATGTAATAAGAAGGAAAGCTAAGAATTCCAAGTTTAACAAATTGATGCCTAATATCCTCTTTATAATTTAGGCCCAAGATTATCCTGATTGCTTTTCTCTGGATTGAAAACACTTTTTGAGCATGTGGGGAATGACCCCAAACAAGTATTCCATAGGACATCACGCTCTGAAAGAGAGAATAGTATGCATTTAAAGAAGTTTGCCTGTTTACAATGGGTTTAAGAGTTCTTAATACATAGAGACTTCTGGAAAGTTTGTCTGTTAGAAAATCAATGTGAGATTCCCATGTACATTTCTGATCCAGCCATACACCAAGGAACGTAACAGGATCATGTGCTTCCTCCAGTCTTCTCTGAGTGAAAACAAAATTAACAGTTTTTTGTTGATTTAAACTTAACTTATTTGCCGAGAACCAATCCAGTGCCCTCGACTGTATCTGAGCCATGACACTTTGGAGCGAAAGCAAATCAGATTGCCGACGAGTTATTGTAGTATCATCTGCGTACAACACGGCCTCGGCCCCATGGAGGCAACCCGCAAAATCATTAATATAAATGACGAACAGGATAGGCCCCAGAACCGAACCCTGCGGCACCCCAGACAAGACATTGGCCTCTTTAGAAAAATTGCCATTGAAGTAGACCTTCTGTCTGCGATCGAGAAGATAGCTCTGAATTAGACGGACACTATCCTCACAAAGACCATAATACCCGAGCTTCGCTACCAGAATGTCATGGAACACACAGTCGAAAGCCTTGCTTAAATCACAAAATGTAACTCCAGCAAGGTTTCCTCCATCAAACTCTTCAGCAATCATCGTCATCAGTTTTATGATGGCCATTTCTGTGTTTTTGTTTTTCCTAAAACCAAATTGACTGGGGTCAAAAAGGTTAAAAGATTCCATATAGGAGTATATTTGTTTTGAGAGAATAATCTCAAAAATCTTGCCAAAAATCGGAACAATACTGATTGGTCTAAAATTGTCACACTTTTCCTGGGAACCACTCTTATGAACAGGAATTACTTTAGATAGTTTTAGGTTCTCTGGAAACGTTTTAGTTTGCAGACATATATTAAATAGACTGGTTAATGACAAAATCAGTAAGTTTTTTAAATGTTTAACAATTGAGACAGTCATATCAAAAATATCATGACTGTTGCCATTTTTTAAGCAACTAATTGCATCTCGAACATTATTTGGCGTAACAGGAGAAAACATAAATGTACTAGTACATGTTTTGTACAAAAAATTATAGGGCTCTGTTTTTGATGATATATTTTGAACTATAAGATTTGGTTGTTGAATAAAAAAGTTATTTAACTGATCTGCGTTCAGAGCGCTGTTTGCTATTTGGTTTCTTTTTTGGGGACGGTTTTTATTTATAATATTCCACATGGCCTTCGACTTATTTTTGCTCGAGTCAATATAGTGGTTATTAGTTTCTTTTTTGCTTTCACTGATTTTAGTCCTATAGAATTTTCTGAATTCATAGTATTGAAATTTATTTTCCTTTGACGGTCTTAATTTGTACAAGTCATGTAAAAGATATAAGGTTTCACGGTAATGTTTAAGTATATCATTAAACCAGGACACCTTGAAGTCTCTATTTAGATCTACTTTAATAATTCTAGAGGGAAAGGCAACTTTTATTGCGTTGGTAATTAAATCCATGAACATTTGCCATTTTACGTTTACATGTATGTATTCCTTTATGAAGCCAAAATTCATATTTTCAACGAGATTGTAGAGGGTGAACAAACCAGCCTGGGATATAGGAGTTATTGATTTATACTTAAATTCAGACTTTATATGAGAAAATGGTATGCTTAGAAAGATTGCCTTATGATCGGATATACAGAGGTCATTCACCCATGAGGTATATTTTAGAGACTTATTAAAATTTATGAGAGCATTATCTAAGCAATTTGCTCCTCTTGTGGCTTCAAATATACAGGGTTTGAGATTATAAATGTTCATAATAGTATAAAGTTCCTGATACTTGGGATCATCCGTGTGGAACAAGACATTAAAATCACCAAAGATAGCTAGATGATAAGATTTTGCAGAAAGAATTTCAAGAATATTTGCAAATATATCCAAGAAATTGGCAAAATGACTGCTAGGTGGTCTATAAACAGCCAAAATAATATGACGACTCTCTATTAGTTCCACTGCAGAGACCTCACACACACTTTCAATACTTAAACCAGAAATATCTGATCTTGCTATAAAAGGAATTGTAGGTTTTATGCAAATCATTGTGCCACCACATTTACTATAATTTCTACAAAAATTTGACGCAATTACATACCCTTCCAACTTAAAAGAACTCACCTCCAAAGGAGTTAGCCAGTGTTCACTAAAACATAATACATCATGCTCGTGATCACAAAGATAATTATCCAATTCATGAATCTTATTTTTAATAGACTGAATATTAATATGCAAAATTGAAAATGTTTTTTCAGTTATTTTTTTATCCTGGAGTGGATGGCTATTTGTAGGGAAGTTGTGCATGGCACTCAAGTCGAGTGAGTCTACGTTTTCAATCCCACCTGGTCCGGGGCTGCTTTCTGAAAATTTCTCTTTCTGTGATATGGCCTAATAATGGTGTATTTCGGCCAAACTTCTGGATTTTGAATAACATTTACATCACAGTGCTGAATGGTAACTCTAAATGCGGCTATTTCTTTAGACATTATCTCAAGCTTTTCAACATCCAGCACATTTACATTGCTTTCTTCAAGGTGTTGTTTGATTTGCTCCAGAGTTGTATTTGGATGAAGTCTTGATATAAAAATTTCTCTACGACTTTGAATCGCTGTGATCCGGCCAATTTTTTGATTTGAACCCAAAATAGTATTTGCTCGATTTTTTCGTTTTCTGTAATTTACCTCGGTAAAATGATTTCCTGTTTCATTATCTTCTTTGTCAAGCTGTCCAAGCTGAATAACGGAATCCATAATTTGCCTTTGTTGTACTTCATGTATGCTTGCTGTTATTTGATTACGGTCAAGAGTATTTTTCTTCTGTTCAGTAATTCTGGGACTTGGTGATTTAGGTAGTTGCTTGGGATTCTTACTAGGCTCTTTATTAAGCTTTAAACTTTGAGAATAAGAAGGATTTGCCCTGACTTCCTTTTCAAGGGTAGATTTTTCTGTGTTTATTTTTTGAGTATTAACTTGTTTTATTAACACAATTTTTTCTTCTAGGTTCTTGATTATATATTCCTTATCACTAATAATAACTTCTTTGTCCCTTATAATAGAGTGAAGCAATTTTATTTAATTTTTTAAACTTTCGAATTTAGTAGATTTTGAGGTTATATTTACATTTGCACTTTCACAACAATTTACGAAATTATCCTGTACAAATATCAGATTTTTCACCTTTTCACAGCTGGTGTGAAATATTTCGCCACAATTTATGCAACAAATATTAGTAGTTGTCTTCTTTTTACAACATTTAAATGATCTTTTATAATCGCCGTCGAGAACATCGTCGTCATCACCCGCCATTTTTTACGTACTTTTAAAGCCATATGACTAATAAATATCCGCAGTGAAGTTTTGTTACTACAAATGATTTAGCCGTTTAGATAAAACCATTAAACCTATAAGGTCTTCTCTGAACATTTAACTTACAATTTTAAAGCAAATTTAAAACTTTTCGATAATAAGCGTCTAGTTGGACTTATAGTATGGCTGTGACATCATTGTTACCACTTTGTGTTAAATAGCCTTATTACTTTAATACCTAAAGTTCTACTTGTAGCTAATAATACAAACCTTCAAAAAACTAAGAAAAACACATAATTTCACAAACAAGAGTTTAGAAACTTCGTAACAGTACCTAAGCTCTAAGATAGAAGTGACAGTTTTTGGGTCTTAAACGTAATTTCTTAAGGCAATTGAAGGGTCTGGTAAATTATAAAATATAATGAGGGTATGTCGTCATATCTGTAACAAATGGTGTGTCATGTACCGTACAAAAGATATCCCAAATCCTTGCAGCAATATTTTCTGTAGAATTTAGTTAATTTAGAATTAGATAATAAAACTTTAATTATGTTTGGATGCTTTCGACTAGTACTTAGTCTACAGCAAATTAACAAAATGTGTAGTTATTTCATTTCTCTGTTTTAAGTAAAACGTTTTTTAAATCATTTTTAGCCTTCACACTAACATCAATCCTTGCCTTAACTAATCCGATATAATGCCAGATTCTTCTGTCATACCTGTCATATAGATAATTTTTACTGAATTTTGTACATTTGGGGTATTAGTAAAATATTATTGATGTGAGGGTTTAAGGATAATAATTAATATCGAAACATAATGTTATTTATGTTTCGACATTAAATAAGATGTCTTGATTGTAGGGCATAAAGCCTTTGTATTGTAAAAAGTTCTCGTCAAAAATATCATCTACAGAACATGTAAGCCAATCAGAAACGTAAAATTTCTCTTGCAGTTTAGCATTTACCATTTATTTTAATATTTCCTTTATGTAAAATTTTATTTGGATTCATACATGATATTTAATTAGCAAACAAAGCGACTGTGTCCATTAGAAACTTAAGCTTTTAAGGTTGATTAATAACATCTTACTTATATTTACTGTCCTTAGAGATAAAAATTTTCTATGTGTTATCATATGTATTTTGTTGATTTCTTTAAACTCTTTTCTAGTTTAGTAAAATTAAGTTTCTCTGGTTTTAAAATGAATGGAGTGTCGTAAAATTTGGAAAATGTCTTAAAATAATCTTAATTAAATAACTAAAATGTTTAAATTTTCTCGGGTTTCCGTTAAAGCTAGTATTAGAATTAATCGTAAAAATACAAGTAATATTTTTAGAAGAATGCTTATTTGAAACATTCTACCTAGATTGCGAAAAATCTTGAACATTTTTTGCGACCTTCTGACAGCGTCTTCTTCTCTACACTAAGAGTATCTTACCATATAGAAAACCTCGCAGGATTCTGATGGAGATTGTTTTTCAGCAGAAACTTTTAGGGAAAAAAAGATGAAGTCAATCTAATTAAATAAACACAAGGTCCAATAAAGTTGTTTGCTCGGAAAATCATCTAAAATATTTGTTATAATGTTCTCAACTCAATCAAAAAAAAAAATAATTAGATGATTAATTAGCTGAATTTAGCAGGGTGTTTTGAATACGTTTACTAGAATATAATAGATCTGGTTTAATTCTTTGCTTTCGAAACATAACATAATGTACGAACAATAAGGATCCCCAGCGATTTTGACACATTGTTTATCACTAAAGGTGTATTATTTATTTCTACAGAGAGACTGGCATAGCATAATGTTCTTTGTGGTTCCCCACCAACTACAGTAATAGAGGATTTTAAAGGATTTATTTTCAAATGATGATCATTCGAGATGTTATTAAATTTTTAAGATCTGTATTTATTAGCCTATTTGTCACTTCGAAATCACTTGGCTGAAAAGCGCAATAAAGCTGTGTATCGTCAGCATATAAGTGGTACTTACAAAACTATAGACACCGGTTAAATTGACTTGTGTATATAGTGAATAACAGATATTCCAAAATGCTCCCCTGTGGCACGCCCATCATCATCTGTTCAACACTGGAAATCAAATTTCTCACAACCACCTGCTGCTTACGATGAAAAAAAAAATGAATAGTCTTATTTGAAAAGCCAACGTAGTGTAATATTAACAAAAGTAAATCATGATTTAAAAGGTCAAATGCTTTTGTATAGTCTAGTAGAATTAGAACACTTAATTTATCGTCATCCCATGCTCGTAATAAATCATCAACAACATCTGACATAGCTGTCGCGCAACTATGGTCTTCGAAAGCTCGATTATTTGGAAGAATATTAAATGTGTTAACAAATTCACGAGTTTGTTTCGACAATTTTCTCTAAGATTTTAGAAAAAGTGGGTAAGATATTAATGGAGCGCAAATCTTTGAACTCTCCAAGTTGCCCGACTTCTGCTAATGGACGAACAATGTTTCCATGCATCTGGAAAATAGGATTTTTATGCATTCGTTTAAAATGTGGGTAAGAAATGGAATAATAAAAGAACAACAGAGTTGGATTAAAAAAATATTGACATTGCCAGACCTCGAAGCATTAGTTTTTATAGATGAAACTATTTTGAGTACCTCAGCCTGGTTTACTTCCATAAGTTCGAATTTAGCTTGACAATTAGATTTAATATTATTTTTATAAAAATTTAAGAAATCCGGCTTCCTGCCCTACAATCACAAAAATAATCCTTAATTTTTATTTCAGGTAGTTAATGCTGCACAATTAGCCACGTATTCACAAGCCAAACAATCTATGCTGGCAACAGGAAGGTTCAATGACGGCATATTTATACATTTTTGCGCATCTATGATTTCAGGTATTTAATCTTTCTTTTAAGTTTAACTATGCACGTCGCACATAGGAGTATTTGGGTAATCTGGGCGGCCAAAATTACTAATTTAACTTTATGGATTTTTGAAAAAACAAGGTCTTTTTAAACTATGAGTCAGTCAAATAAAAAAGAAAGTGTAGTGGTTCAGGAATTTATCTGTATCTATCTAAAAAATTACCATTTTCTATTTAGATTTTTTGATAAAATTCAACAGAAAGAATGTTATTTGAAGCAACTATTAAAATGTATACTACTAGGAGATGAACCGAATTTTTCTGCATATTTCATCAAGAGATAATCAAAGTGCTTCCTCTGTTTGCCATTTCTTTAAATTGCTCAGTCGATGACGTCACAGTACCGCTATATTGATTTTTGAAACAATGTCCGGTTGCACCGAAAGCGATATTCGATTGTTTGTCAACGGAGTGCATGAGTCATAAGGACCTATATCTTTGATGCAAATATCAAAACTCTAACTTAAGAAGCAGCTGAATGACTCCTTGGCCAATGACTTCGTTGTCACCCGGTATATTAAATAGGTGATAATGCTGTCACTTAGAGATACTTCCTTTAAGATGGTAACAGTAAGCCAGCTTTTTCTCACAACAAATTCCCTAATTAGTAAAAATGCAGGACTCAAAATCAAGTCGTTCTATTTACATTAATTTCTAATACGGTACGAAAGGTTCTTAAACCTTTATAAAAATTCTCAGTAAGGAAACTAAATGATTTTCTCCAATACAAAGACAACATAAATTGTAGATGTTGGAATCATAGTCGATTGAGATTTCTGTAAAAATTCTAGAAATATTCCCAATGCTTTGTGTATTGCTGACGAACGGTGAACAGTACAATTATTTTTTTTAAATAAATAATTTGAAGCGGTAAGAGATTTACTGCGGGGAAGTCTCCACCAACACAGAAAAGGGTTATTTAGTCTTTAGTACTTTAAAATGTAAGGCATATGACTAAAGTTTTCATTGTCAACAACAATGTCACTAAAAATAAATATTAAATATATAAAAAAACACTCTGATCAACCGTATGGTTTTCGATGTGGTAGTTTAGAATGTTTAAATTTATCTTAGCTATATTTCCATTTTTTCAGGCAAATGTGTGTTTAGTAAAACCCTGTATATTGTAAATAATTCATCAGACACTATCCTAACTGTCGCCTTATTTTGTGTGCAATTGTTGTTTTATCTGCAATTCGGCAATGTCTAATAAAATAAACTTTGTGTCACAAATCCTCATGTTTTATTACAACAAACAACAAAACTTTATTTAAAAATTTCGCAGAGTATAACTTAAATTGAGCTTATATTTCACACAATCAAAATATTTTAAGGAATTGATGAACGTCTTTATCAAGCACGCATCAAAAAGGCATTCATTAGATTTCTATTCACCGAAACCATAGTTCCATATTGAAAGAGATTTCAATTTTTAATTATGTTGTGTTTTAATTAGGTCTAGTTACAGCAACTGCAAGTCTACCAGTGGACATTGCCAAAACAAGAATTCAAAATACAAAAACGGTCAGTGGTCAAAAGCAAGCTGGACCAGTTGAAGTGGTCATTGGAATTATAAAGAACGAGGGCGTATTGGCACTTTGGAAAGGATTTGTGCCCTACTATTTCAGAATTGGTCCACACACTGTTCTGACGTTTATATTTTTAGAACGGTTTAATGCTGCATACAGAAGATTTTCCAGCGACTGATTTCAACTTATAAAGGTGATGGCAATCGATTTCTTATGAAGGCGAATTTAAGAGCTCTAAACTCCAGAAACTTTGCCTTTCGAGAAAATCCTGGAAATGGAAAAGGGCTCAAACAATATTAATGGAGCTCGTTGTTATTTACCGTGATTAGGTACATTGTCTGATTGTAACCAATAATTTTACGCAAGTCGTCTCAAGAATATATTTTTATGTAACCAATTAATGTTATTTTCTTTCCTATTATGTAAAAAAGGTAAATATGACATATATATATAAATCCCTCAAAATCCACATATTTATTTCAAGTAGTTTTTATACACAAGGATAAAAGTTTGCGCTAACCCTAGCTAATAGAAAATTTTAGACCCTTTTGATATGAAATTAAAAATCTATATCACCGGACAATGAAAAACTGTCTAAAACCTTAAAAGTGATTGGAAAATACATTGCACATAATACACTGAGTCTTAAGAAAACGTGTTCTCTCAGAAAATTTGCTCAGAATAATAAAAAACAAAAATATAAATTCAAAAGTTTACTTATTTAACATATCAAATGTTTTTATTATCGGAAAAATTGATTTATTGGCTAGAGTATATAAGTTTTTGCCTAGAATCAAATAAAGTTTTAAAACTATAATTAAGAACTATTTTGTCGGGCTTGTATAATCTTTACTGTTGATTTATTCCCAAAGTTTTGACTGTATTTCGAGTCGTCATCAACCTTTAACAAAAGCTAATTTTAAGAATAGGTGCTTATATACTAGTTATGTGCAGTGATGCATGAAGTCCCGCCCACTAGTTACGAAGCTTGAGAGAGTCAGTGCTACCCAGTAAAGGTGCTGTTCCTATATTCAATGAAAGCTATTTTACCAAGTCTTATCTTTTCTGGAATTTCTTTAGATACGGAATTGTTATAAGAGAGCTTGTTGACTGGTTTTCAATTGGGCGTGTACATAGATCCTTTCTTGAGAATGGGATGTTGTGTTATATCACTTTATAATCAAGGAGAGGCGATATGCATATAAAGTGTCCAAATATCAAGAAAAAAACGATGTACGCTCACCTGAACAAGATCTGGTATAACAATTACGATTGTAAAAGGAATTTCTGAAAAGATAAGAAGGTTTTGTAGAAAAGGGGGAATCAAAACAACCTTTAAATTCGGAATTACCCTAAGGAGCTTGTTAAGCATACTAAATAAAGTTAGTGGTCGTATTTATCGAATACCTTGTTAGTGCTGACAATTCTGTGTAGGTAAAAGAAACAGAGAGCTGTGACATGAGGATCTGGAATTGCCGACCAGGCTTGGTTTAAACACCATAGAATACAGTAATCCGTGCCAAAATTATCCGCTGACATTCAACGAATTCATTCATTGAATATAATAACGGTATTTTTAGCAAGCTGAGTTACATTGTTCTTTTGAAAGGCTTTATTAATCTCAAGAAGATACAAAAAAAATGTCTTATGCTAGGAATCAAAGCTACAAAAAAAAAATAATACACTATTAGCTTTAACTACAGTTTTTTTGTTTACATCATATTTTTATCCAATACATATTAATCTAAATCTAAGACATATTTTTTAATTTAGTTTTAAACAGAGATGTACTATTTATATTTCTAAATGTACAGTTAGCGTCAGATAAATCCGTACGGTGCCAAATGAGTATATACCTCATTTTATGATATTTTGGTAACACGGACTTTTATTTTTACCTGTTACCTGCAACCATACCTATTGAGTGGTTTTAAAGGTATATTAAGGTTTTTACGTTACTGAAGGATTTGTTTTATATTAGGTTACTTTTAAAGACATATATTAAATTCAGTAATTCCAAAATTAGCAAACAATTTCAACTTTTGGGAAATTAAAAAAAAAGCCTGGGCCATGGGCGCTTATCTAAGCCCAAACTTTGACTAAAAAACGGCTACTAATTTGCTTGTTTTGAGTGTAATTTGGATTGTACCGAGAATTTGGAGCTCAGAAGATGCGAATTTACCAATTACAAGTAGACTGTAATACTTTTTCGTCAAAAAATATCATCTTTTCCCAAAAATCTGCATTTTGCGTCAAATCTTCTAAAGCAAACTCGACCCCTTTGTTCTTTATAACTGGACTTTAAAAAAGGTTTTGGGGCAGCGGCTCCCTTTCACGTTGATAGAGCCATTTTAAATAGATTTTGTCTTAAGATGTCTACTAATTGCGCATCATTTTCATCCGTTGTAATTTTGTTATTTAAACATCTAAACGATCTTTTCAAGATATGTTCCCCACGTCATTTTTTTACGATTCATATAATTCCCTTAACAGTGATCTTATCTATTCCAATAGTTAAACGTGGCATATTTTGTGCTATTATTTTACACTTGACAAAGCAAGACTGACATCAAAAATCAATAAACGTCAATATTTAATCATGTGCTGTTATAACTGTCAAATGCGAAAGGTAATTCAGGTAAACAAAGGAATACGGAGTGCAATTTACAATGAAAGAATTAAGCCGTACGGATTTATCTGTCGCCAACTGTACTTGGAAGATTATCAAACAGTTTTAGAGCATTGTGTTAAATTGATTTTAAACCTGTATTTATGCAGAAAATTACAGTTGTTCACGAATTCTTAGACTTAACAGGTAACCAAGGAATATAACAAACCAATAAATGATGCTACTTTTGCTCTGATATGTTGCACATGTTTGTCCCAAGAGTGCCCCTCATCAATTAATAACCCAAGCTACTTTATCACATTTTTATATTGAAGATCATAATCTCCGAACTAAATATGTTGATCGTTATTGTAGACACCTCTTCCAACAAACATGTACGAAGACTTGTCTATATTAAAAGTTAGTTTGTGGGAAGACAACCATGTTGCTAATATCTCTAAATCACGTTTTATCAGTATTTTAGTGTCATTTCTATTATTGCCGCTATACATGAGAGTTGTGTCATGTGAGTACAATTTAATTTTAGCATATAATTTTAAACTAAATATAGAATTTATATAAATTAGAGACATGGTTGGTCCTATAATTGAGCCTTGAGGCACACCACAATAAATCAGTTCTTGTCGACTTGTGTGTTGTTCACTGACATAGATTGTTTCCTATTTTTAAGGTAGTTAACAAACCACACATGTAGGGTGCCCCTTATGCCCATTTTCACAAGCTTCTGCAACAATATTGAGTGGTCAACCCTATCCAATGCCAATGATGATGAGAATGATCAATTTGTACCAATAGCAGTTATCTCTGTGCACTGAATCTGCGAAAGCCATACCGGTCAACTCCAAGAAATGCTCAATAATTTTGGACATAACAGGGAGAACTGACACCGGCCGATAGTTAGAGACTGACTGACTGTCTTCTCCTTTAAACAAAGTACGCACTTTAGCCACTTTTATTTTATCTGGTACATGTCCACTTTGAAAGGAGAGATTGATTAATTTACTTATGATTGGGGCACATTGCACCTTCATACACTTCACATGGCTGATACTGATGCCATCTAAACCATTGGCTTTGTGAGTTTCCCTATCACCAATGTCTTGTCTTGTCACCATGTCAAAGAAAGACACCTGCTGTTAATGGATTATTGGATATTTTCCGAGACAGCTCAGTGCCCACGTTGGTAAAGTAGTCATTGGAAGCTTGAGCTGTCTGTCTTGACTGTGTCAGCTCTGCTCCAACCACATCCAAAGTTGCCATCTCTAGCTAGCGTTACTGGATCCCACTGAGTTATTCAAGCTACATCACGAGTGGCAGGGCTTCAGGCGTCACTGCACACAACTAGTATATAAGCACCTAGTCTTAAAACTACCTTTAGTTGACACTGAGTAAGATACCACATGAATGTCCGAAAAACAAACTCTTCTTATATTTGATAATGATCAATCAAAAAATAGGTAATTATGCATATTTTTGCTTTTTCTGATTTCTTACTGTTATAAAGTCCTTTTTGTGGTGGTAAGTACAAAAAGATTTAAAAACAGAAAATTCAGATAATATATTTGGCATATTTACAATATAAAAACACTAACTGTTATTCAAAAGACTTTATCAGCCAGATGCTTATGTTTTCGGTTTGATTTTTTGCATTCCGACAGATAATGTACAATAAAAAATATTGAAAATTGTCTCATTTATTGTGCAAAATATATTAAAAAATATATTTCACTAGTTTTTTTTGCCACAGTATTTAAAAATATATTTCACTGGTTTGCAACTTTCTTGTTTCGCAAAATAACAAATCTTAGAGACAATAAGCAGTGTAATTTATAGTATTTTAAAAATTAAAAATATATATTTAACAAACTCTTTTCAAACTTTCTCTAAAGTCTAATTTTAAAGGGATATTTCTACATGTGTGTAAATAACACAAGATAGTGACAATAAACAGTGTAATTTATAGGATTTTAAATATTAAAAATACATATTAAACAAACTCTTTCCAAACTTTCTATAAAGCTTAATTTTAACGTGATACTTCTACATGTGATATTTGTATATTCAACGCAACGTAAGGTTGCTTTGCCACCAAATGACAGTCAACAAGCGTCTATAATCAATTAAAATGAAAGCAAAAGATTTAAGCAGTAGTTTTAATTTGCTAATTATAATCAAGCCGTTGCATCAATAAGGTCCGATCAAGCAAGGCTCAGCATCACTTTATTCAGAAAATGCCGACGTTTCGATCTTTGTATGGTCTTTATCAAGTTGCTATTGACAACAAACATCCTCTAAAACCATTAAAAATATTTTTTTTGTAAAGACAATTTATGGTACTTTTTATTAAAAAATTAATTACCTATAAAAACTATTGATACTTTAATGGAAATTTTAGGACTTATAGAGTACGTAAACTCTTACGGCTGGAGTCAATTAAGAAATTATGGTTCTTGGGTTGAACAAGTATCATTTAGTCATGGTTAGATCTTGTGGAGAAAAGATCCCTGAAGATCCTTCGTGATACCGAAGGCGAAACGCAGGACAGTAATTCCAATTCCAAAACCGTCTAATCCCAAGAACCATGATTTCTTAATTGACCAAAGCCGTGAAGCTTCCGTTCTATTTTATTAGCATACTTATGTAGGCTGTATACTGCATGTTAAAAGTTACTTCTTGATGCTTTGTCGATTTCGATCTCTTTTATAAGAAAAATGGAATTTAATTAACCCCTATTAAGTCAAGTTTGATATTCATCCGCAAAAATTCTAGTATGCTATGACCTCGGACAGATACACAAACGAACGACATCCTCCAAAAATATTTTTGAATATATCTTCAGACGTTTAAGAGAAACCTGCACTTTATATCGTTTAAAATTCAATTCTGGACGTTCAAGATACCGACAAAGTGAGCTGATTGAGGAGGTAGTTTTCAATAAAGTGAAACGTAACCCCACTACAAGTACCAGAATCGTTTCTATTGAAATTAAAAGTATTTTCGCATCACCTGTACATAGAATTTGAAAAGAGCAACAACTAAAACCTTAACACGTCACACGGGTTCAAGAACTTTTATCGATAGATTCTGGGCCTAGACAAGACTTTTGTCAGAGGTTTTTAAATAACTTGGAAAACGACCAACATTCCCCTCGTTATGTTCTTTTTACAAATCAAGCAACATTTATAATAAAAGGTAAAATTACCATAACTTGTATAATTGGTCTGAGGAAAATCCTGGCTTGGGCTGATATTATTGGAAATGAAATTATTTTTTTGCCACATACATAATCTGATGAATGAATATAATGTGGTTTCAACACAATGGAGCACCAGCGCATTTTGCTGTTGGTGCTATGGAGTACCTTTTGGAATTATACGGGCGTTGATGGATTGGCCGTGTTGGTCCAGTAGCATAGCACCAAGATCCCCTGACTTGAATGCTTTAGATTTTTATCTGTAGGGGCACTTAAAGGAGCTCGTATATAAGACGCCTCTACAAACATTTGAAGAACTTCTACAACGCATTGAAATGGCATTTGAGAATTTTGCTCCAGTACACTACATAGTTTAATTGCATTTTTTTCATAAAACAGACCGAAACCGACAAAATAAGAAGAAATGCCTTCTAACAGCCTCTATAACTATGCTAACAAAAGATATAAAAGTCAGCCGCACACATGTTTTTTTTTTAGAAAATGTAAGAAGCGACAGCCCACACCACGCCCCTGGTCCACGCATTTTTATCAGTTAAATATGTGCTAATCTAAATAATTTTTTCCCCTCCAAATTTCATTCAGATCGCTAAAGTCTTTTTGATGAAATTTGGAATAAACCAAAAAAAAACTCTTTAACACCATTATCTCAAAAACATCGCGAGATCAGACCAATGTTGATATGGCTTTTAGTTTTATTTTTTGATATAACTTGTCTTATGAGTTTATCAATTACTATTAATGTTTTTTGACTCTTAAATACATCATTTATAATTATAAAAATAGGCCGTGAAAATATAATACATATAAAAATTTTGTGGGATTATACATGTGTAATTCTTATAAAACGACTATGTATAAAGTTAAAAAAGCCGTTAAAATTTGTGCTACAGGATTAGTGATTTCGGAACATTAAAAGATGAAGCTGAAGAAAATTAAACCACTGTAACTATACCGAAATATTTCCGATCATATTTCCACCACTTACCTATTTATTATTTTTATTACACTAACAATCATTTGGTAAACATGATCTTTATCAATTTCGTTTATAATGCACCTAAAACCATTTGAGGAGATATTTGCGTCTTTTCAAAATGTTTTCCTTGGAGTCGCCTCAGCAAGGCACACCTTGAAAAAGTGACAGTTTTTTTAAATGTAGAGTTTGTTAATTTTTGTTCAAACTTGATTTTACCCGATTTCTTGGCGTAGGACAAAAAATGTAAGTGAGAGAGATTTATGTTTGTTGTTCCTGGTCTAGGCATTTCTTTTTACACTTTGTTTTTTAACAAAGTTTTTAAAATCAAGACTTAATTACCTAAGATACACAACAAAAACGTTGTTTACACCTAATTTTATTTTTTAACAATATATGGGAGATATTGTAATGCATATTATTGCGTTAAGTTTAAAATTACGGAAACTGACGAATGCCGGTCTGCAACCCGACAAATCCTCCTGTTTATAATTTATTTGCTTCCAATATTATAATAAAATTTATTACTTTGACTGACACAATAAATAGAAATATATATTTATGTGTCTAGAAAGTAATATTCCACTAAAAGTAGATAAGTAAGTTTTTCTTAAATAAACTTCTACAAAAGTCAGTATACCGAAAATTAAAAAAAAACATACCGAGACAAAAATGAAAGGCTATCATTAAATGATCAGGAATAATCGTCTACAAACGATAGAATTAAAACAGATTGTATTAAATTATTTTAAATTGCCGTAATCATCCGTCACATTGCATAAAATAGGTTCGCTAGATCGAGCAACACTAGGCGTGACTGACCGGTTTAAAATTAAAACATGTATGTTTTTTAGTCGGCGCTCGTTGATGATTGACAGACTTCACCTCCCACACACACATTTTTGAGTTTGAAATTTAGTATACAGTTGGGAAAATTGAATAATTCATTCCTTGTTATTAATATATTCTGTGGTATATTTATGTAAAAATAATAATTGCTGTTTCGACATATTTCTCTAATGTATTGTTATGTGTTGTGTCGTGTTATTATATGTTGTGATTGGCCGTGAATGTTGTGATGGGCCGTGAACATACTTCTGTGGCGTGCTGTGACTAGTGATGTCTCCAGACGAGATGAGATATAAATAAGAGTACTGAAAATGACGCTTTAGAGTGAAATGTCAAAACCGACATTGGTGTCTACTTACAAATTGAAGGAAAGTGCGAAATTTTGATATTTAGTTGATTATTAGAACGATAAAGGACTCTAGGTGGCTCAAAATGACCATTTTGGAATGGCATTTTCATGAAAATAGTTGAATTCGGGAAACATATGCACATATATACTACGAGCATCAATTTGGAACAACCTGTTTTATTTAAAAAAAACACTACAGACTCATTTGCAGTTGCCAGATGGAGCTAAATACAAAAAAGATTTTGAATATTAAGGTGTCTATCTATATTATAGCAAACTGATCAATACTTTATCTATGGGTAAAACTCTTTTTTAAAAATTATGACTTTATTAGAGCATTCGATTATTCTATGTTTGGTGTAGCTAGTTTCTCATGCCGGATTTTCTTTTCTCTCGTCGTTTATTGCAAATCATTTAATGCTGTATACAAGATACACTAAACTACAATATGTCGCAAGCTAGGGTAGTTTATTTTTGCAATTCTTACTTTAAAGTCATAAATTAATTTAAACTTGGCATATAGCTTTGTTGAATTAAATGTCATACGGGCTTTTTCTCGGAAAGGGGACAAGTCTGTTTAAAAGAGGAAATAAAATGAAATGTATAAACGCAATAAAAGCGCTTTTTATAGTTAATGTCTCATTTCGAAAACAGCTACTACCGCATTATGGTAATGTACTAGTTTATGTACTGCGTCACAAAATAAATATTTACTATTTTTTTATGTAACTGAGCTTTATTCGTATTGTTATACCTAAATTGGCAGATATCGCGTCGGTTGAAAAGAGCTCATAATATAGAATATTTAAGATATTAATAAATAAATACGAAGTTTTAAAATCTTCTAAAATTGTGTAAACATACACTTGCCTGACACAAAACGGAAGCTTTCACGGCTTTGGTCAATTAAGGTTCTTGGGATTAGACCGTGTTAAATTGGAATTACTATTCGACGTTTCGCCTTCGATTGCACGAGGCACCTCCAGGAAATTTTACTTCATGAAATCTGAACATTGAATGAGCTCGGAGAGATTCAGGCGGGATTTTATACCCGACTTGTGCTCGCCGAACCATGACCCTGTGTTAAAATCTGTTTCACGTATGATGTAGACTGTAACCTGTATCTCTATTGAAGGTTTTTCTATGTTTAAAAATTTCAATAGATTTTCTAATTTTTCTGAACGATCTCGTGGAGTAAAGATTTCTGAAGATGCCTCGTGCAATCGAAGGCGAAACGTCGGATAGTAATTCCAATTTGACATGGTCTAATCCCAAGAACCATGATATCTTAATAAACCAATAAACGACTTTATAATAAAATATACTGAAAAAATATTTCTATTTATAAACAATTGGACTAAACAGTAAAAAAAATTATAAAACTTACGTAAACACAGAACTTTTAAAAATTTGAATATTATTTTTTACTTTAAGTTCAACTAGCTGGTCCGGCAGACATTGTTTTGCCTTTTCCGTTAGATGGCGCCATGAGTTTGAAAATCATGTAAATTGGGGCAGTACAACTCTCTTACGAAATTATTGAAAAATCTGGTAGGTGTTTTAAATATATAGATAGTTATAAATAAAAGCTTGTTTTTAAAAAAGTTTTTCTACGTTTATTTTCTAGTTTCTAGCATTAGAAATTGTTTAATTATCTGTCTTAATATCTTCACTGTTTAATACTAAATTTTAATAGTATATGTCAAGACACATCCAAAGGGGTTATGTAGTGTTGCTGAGGAGTTCCTATATCCAGCTTTTAGCTCCATCATCAGGCCAGATCCATGGTATCATATTATTTAATATTATTACATTTTAATAGTACTTGTTAAGACAAATCCAACGAGCCCAAACACAACGGGGTTATGTTGTGAGAGTTCCTAGCTTCCGGCTTCAACATCAGACCAGCTCCATGATACCATATTATTGCACTGTCACCGAAGTTACGTAGGTATTATAGATAAAGCACTGGTCAGTTTGTTTATATTATAGATAGGCAACTTAATATACAAAATCGATCCCGTACTTGGCTCCCTCTAGCGCTTGAAGTCAGGATTTTTAAAAAAATAATACAGGTTGTGCCAATTTTTGGCTTGTAGCATGTATGTTTTTTTTAAGAGTTAGCAGGTGGGACATTCCATGGTAACTCGAGATACAATCAGATTTATTATTTGGCAATAAAATGACAATTCTTTACTCTAACCGTTCAATTAACGCCAACATTTTAAATTAAAAACCTATATTGTTGCCATACAGTTACTTTATTACTCCAATAAAGGAAATGTTTTGAGATTCTTCATTTTTATTAATTAAAACTCATCAGTCACTCACGTTACATCTTAAGGACATAAGGTTTATCTTTTCATAATCTTTTCAATTTTTCTACGAATATAACAGTTAAACTTCTATTAGAAAACAACATTAGTAAGATGAGATATAAACAAAATTATAGTACAATTTGTAATTTTTCAAATCTTTGCTTTCAAGAGCAAACGGCAAAAAATGTGGTAACTCGCGTTACATTAAATTGGTAACTCGTGTTTCAATTAAATAATGAATACATTTCGAACAAAAAGTATAGTGTGGATCAATTTTAAATTGTTTGTATTCTCCTCTTGAGAACAGCCAGAGGAATATCATCATCCTCATCACTATAAACAACATTTTCATCTAATACTCTAATGCCGATCTTCAAGTCTGACGTAATGTTGCTTGTTTTTAAAGTACCGTTTTGATAATAAATTATATGAGCCTTAGATATGCCTGGAATTAAAGCAGCTTGATCAAAAATGGCATGGAGATTCATTTCTTTAGCAACATCTTCTATTTCTTTTGGAGTGACATTAATAACCTTCACTTTAGAACCCTCAGCAGCTTTGGCAAATTGTTCTGCATTAAACACAACTGCCTCTCTTCGCATAACCTTGTTTCGCACCAATCTTTTCAACGCGCCACCTATACCATCAACGGGACCTTTTCCATGTGATGTAGCAAAATAGTTCCAAAATATGTTCTTTTCATTTCGTTGCTGAATGATTTTAATAGTTTCCACAATGTACCTGTTCTTAAATTGTGATGCAGGTCCATCTGACCAAATGTATACTTTGGTAACGGATGCTGGCAATTATCTTATTACCCGATCCATGTAAACTGCTACCGTTTCTTTATTGTGGTTTCGATTATCAGATACAATAACCATTGGATGCTGTGTGGCCATCTACCAAGCCGATATCGTAAACAAAGTTACTTGTGGTTGAGCCCAATGAAAGCTTTGAATTTCGTCTTGTGCTACACATGTGAAATTTTCAGAAAAATCCACTTGCACCAAAGCAGCTGATGGATCGAAGTTAGTAGCCGCTATATTCTTCCTGTCATTCTGATATGAATCAGCTTGATGCCTTTTCACATAAAAATGTTCAAAAAACGTTTTAGACATATCGATGATGTGTTTTCGCAATTCTGAAGCTGATCCTGAATGTAAAACTTTACACAATTTTCCTTCACTGTCTTGCCATACCAACCATGTGACTTCGGAATTATTGCAAGCACCTACATACTGTTCTAAGTTTGTATCTAAAGTGCTTTTACAAGCACCACAAGTAAATTTCCAACACTCTTTAGTAGGGTTTTCACACATGACGGACTTGAGAAAATCCTGGTTATAGCGAGGACATTCCGGTGAAATGGTATGCATGGCATTTAAAGTTAAAATGAAGTTTTCGTGGTATCTACATAGGCACACGTTATGAGGAAGTTGGCTACTTAGGAAAACATTTTTTGGTCTATATTCAGCAAACTTGCTCTTACCCACAACTTCCCCGTATTCCTTAACAAACAAAGCATGTGTTTCAGAAATGGAAGTACATAGATGTCTGATTTGGATTTTTTCTTTGGGTTTGCCTTGTTCGCGAACTGTAATAAAGTCTTTTAGTCCAGGGGCTTGGCGACTTATGTCCTCTCTTGTAAAAAATTTTTTATGGCTGTGACGACCTCGTTACTGAGTGATCTGCGATGTTGGTTAATGAGGTTTGAAGAATCGGACGCTTCATCTTTTTCTTCAACTTCTAACAATAGTTTCTTTAAAACAATCTGGCGTTTATTAGGACAGGTAGGTAACGATCTGCGGGCTCGTGCTGCTGTTTTTCCTAAAGATTGAACTGATGTATAAGGAGGAGAAACTTTTTTACTTGTATCACTTTCAAGTTTAGATTTTTTCATAGACCGACATTTTTTTACTCTTTCGTTAACTTTTTTCCTTATTTCGTTTTGTAACTGCTTTCTTTTTGAAGACGGCAAATTGGAAAGGGCGACTTTCTTTTTTGCCCTACTTTTTCTGCATATTTCTGCATGCTTTTTTTTATATTCATCATACACTCCTAGCTTTTTTAACTTTTCCCGTCGTCTTTTCATTTTTTCAGCACCGGATAAGCCCATTCTTTCTAAAAGAAAATTGTTCGACTTTTTTACTTGCCCAACGTTACTTATATCACGCTTAACAAGTTTTAATATACGTGTGCGGTAAATTCGCTGAATATGGCACTTTTTTTATTTATAGGTTCAAATCAGTAACTCGCGTTTCAATGAAAACCCAAAAAAATATATCATTTGCGGAAAATTTATCTTCAATGTTACTGAACCATGCTTTGAAATGAATCTAGGCAACAGAAATATAAAATCTTAAAACACGATAAAAAAATATTAAAACGGTATATTCCTTTTAATTATACTTTTAGGTAACTCGCGCTACAATTATTTCCAATACAATCTATTATTTACTTTTTTACTTAATACTGTTAAAGCTCGGTCAGCAAAATCGCAAGATAAGTAGTCAAATGCTAAATTAATACTTAAAATCAAAAATACTCACGGTTTGCTTGCTGGTTCCACAAAAACAGTTTACCACACCACGAGAATTTAATATGATTTAGGATCTTATTTTTTAGTTTAAATTTTAACTCCCGTCAAAGTGACAGTTCTTAAATTTTATTTGTAAAAACAAATGAATAAAGTAAAGTCGTTCCTTAGCAACAAGATACACAGCCTACTAAGCCATTTACAATAACTTGATAATTTTTTGATCATGTCCGCATTTTCATGGAATGTCCCAGGTCGATAAGTTACAATGTTGTAAAATGTCATGTCACCCTGGAACTAGAAATATTTATTTCGGAAAGTACATACTAATACAATAATCTGTTTGACTTGTTTGCCTTAATATTCGAGAAAACGGGAAGCTTGCTTGACTTTTTGTCATTATATTATTTTATGATATTAGTGCGGGTATATTAGTGATTATTTTTCCAAGCTATGTTCATCATAAATGTATACAAATTTTGAATTTATTAAGGAGGGCAACTGAAGAAATGTTATCAGGAAAGTGCTATTTGTTTCAATTTCATTATAAAAAAGATACATTTTTGCAGATTTTAGTTTTTATTTTGGCATAAACCTTCTTAAATGAATTCACCTACTTAGTTTTGCAAGAGTAAACATACTACATACAAATACGCTGGCAGCATCTGGAATGCACTGTTGTAATATTGATCGATCACCAGTAATCTAAAAAGAAACAAACAAATATAAAACATACTTAAATTAATTAATCCAAAAAACACATTGTCAACATATTCCCAAACTTCTCGATTGTAGTGTGGGGATGTACCATCCTGCTGCAATTAGATGCCATTATCTGGAATTGCATTATTATCTAAAAAAACATTTTAGGTATAAATTTGTAAAAGTATTTTACAGTGGTTAAAAACATTTACAAGATACTCCGACTTATTATCCCCGCCCAAAACGTTAAGTTTTTGGGTCTGATGTTCTTGTATCTAGGTAGGGATTTCCCTCGTTCGATATCGACAGTTATGCCTGTTGACCCTTCTACTTAAAATGAAAGTGTGCTCATAGGAAACCATTATTTGATGAATGAAATTTGGATTGGCGTTACGAAGTTCCATCATCATCTCAGAGAATTCTAAACGTCTGTCGTAATCATCATCCGAAACTTGTTACAGTAGTATTATTTTATAAGGGTGGAATGTTTTAGCTTGTACAACTCGATGCATGGACATGTGGAGTACGTCCTGGTTTTGTCCAACTTGTCTAGTTGGAAGATAAGGATTCTCTTCCAAACTGATTAAAATATCCAAAGACTTATCGCTGTCTGTCGATGTTTTAGGACGGCCAGACCACGCAACATTCTTCTGATATCCTGCTGCAATTTTGTCGAAATTTTGCGTACAGCTCGTTTTCAGCTAGTTCCGATTTCATTAAAAAAAAACAAAAGGGAAAAATAAAAGAATATGTTAATTTCAAAAAAGCACCAGTTTATTACTTTCCATTCGTAAAAAATCTCACATGGACCACAATTTAAATTATTATTTTTATTATTTAATCTTAAAAGATAAATCCCGAGGAAAGACCTGGGGAGGACTGTATATACAGTTTGAGAGTGAAGAACCACTAGCAATAATATCGTGACATTCGGCCATATATAGACCGAATTCTACATCACGTGTGACCTAAATATTTGGGGATCCTGTAGTGTGACGCCTGCAGTAAATAAAATGCTTCGCCGCATATGCTGTTTAATTTTTCCATCATAATACGTGTACTTACCGATTTTGTAAAATTTCAGCCTTCCAATTGCTGCTTTATGTTTATCGCGACAATAAAGCGAAATCCATTTTGTTATGTTATGTGAGATTTTGGTAGTATTTACATGTGTTTTTAATTTAATGCGCTGGGTCAGTAGACACGACCCAATCCACACTTGATCGGGATGCCAAATATCACCAAAGTGATAGTCATCACTCGTTACCAAAAATTGCCTGACAATAACAACATACTAAAAACGTTACGAAGTCCTATTCTTTCACTCCACGCTCACGCATCGTGGCTGGAGGTCTGGCTTTTATTCAGGAACATTGCCAAATTTCATTTAGTTTAAAGTGTTAATATCTTGCTGCTGTATTCTTACAAAGTATTCACATACATTTGTTTTGTGTTAAATAATCAACCAAGTTGAGACGCGCAAGTCAATGTAAATAGATCATCCGAAAGAGAGAGATAGCTATTTGGCGTTTTCACTCTATCTTAACGGAAAGTGAAAGCAGATGGCGTCGTAGATTGACGCTGCTTTTGCCCGCGAAATTCAAAACGCTTTTCTTTTCTTTTCTGTATTCTAAAATTTTCTACACTTAATTCAATAAAACGAATTCGTAATTATATTATATTTATTATATATATTTATCGAGATATCGCAGATTAGGAACAGTAAATTGCAGTGCTAGGCAGTAGTTATAATAGGGGAGCGCCTCCTCCTCCTCCTCTTCCTCTCTCTCATGTCCCTCATTCTTAACTTCCTCCCCTTTTATTCTCATTCGCATCATATTTTTAATTTTTTCTCTTTGTTCTCCCACATTTGATTTTGCATTCTTAAGTCTTATAAATAGGTGCATCAAGATCATTTTAGTATGTTATGGTACGAGTGACTGTTAAAAGAAAAAAATCTGTTGAATAAATCTATTAATAATAATATTAAAATAAAATGAGTGAATTGGTATAATTTCTTCGAGGCAAATTATTTAACATTAAAATCGCCAATTAATTCTCCGAGATCAATTTGCTCTCCCTTTTTGTTTAGTGAAAATTCTGATTCGGAAGAAGAACAAATTGATCAAAATTTAAGTTTGGCTATTTGTCCTATTAATTCACCATATGATATTGTAAATTCTGATTCGCAAGAAAAACAAATTGATCAAAATTTAAGTTCGGCTATATCTTCTATTAATTCACCATATGCTATTGTAAATTCTGATTCGCAAGAAAAACAAATTGAAGCAAATTTAACTTCGGATATTTCTCCTAATAATTCACCAGTTGAACAAAATTCAATTTCGAAACCATCATTTATCATTAAAAAAAAATTTAAAATTAATAAAAAAAATAAAAAACAAATAGCAAACCTTAAGTGTCTGGGTTTCGCTATTCAAAATTTAACTAATTTGATCACAATTAAAAAGGGAGACGAAAGTACGGTGAATTATGTTAAACAGGCCTTTGACAAATTAGTTGACTCATTTGAAGAAATGGATTCATAAAGTCAATTAATTTCTATTGCTTTTTTAAAAATTTGACTATAACTAAATAAAAATGCACAATATTAATTTTATTATTATACAAAGAACTTCAAAAATGCAATTGCTTTTTTCAAAATTTGACTATAACTAAATAGAATTGCACAATATTAATTTTATTATTATTATTATCCAGAAAACTTCAGAAATGCATAAGTGTGTAACATGTAATAAAGTCTTCACTAGAAAGGATAATTTATTGCGACATATTAAAAAACATGTTAACGGAAATTCCACAAAACTCAACAGTTGGTTGAAAAAACCAAAGCTTGTTAAAGGTAAGAACATTTTATTTTTCATGTTATATTTTGTAAAATATTTTTTTCTTAATTTATAGATTCTACAAATATTGTAAAATATTGTAAAGAATGCAAGAAAAATATAAACCATGGGGTGGACATCTTTGATCTAGTGTGCACAAGAACAATTCCAAAATAGGCTTGGAGGAAGGTGTTGAAATTATCAAGTCAGCATTCAGGGAACGAATAATATCTTATAGGATTTCCTCACACCAAAACTTCATAAATGTGAAAGAATATTTTCAACATTTGGAATACAAAATTGCACATCTAATAGATCAAGAACTGCAGAAACATAAATGTATCAAGCTAAATATGGAACTGTTCGGTTTCTATTTTAACCCCAGCAGCGACAGCTATGATGTCAAATCTTTTAATGCGCCGTTCCAAGTCATTTGCCAGGGATATCAGAAAAAAGAACTGTTAGAGCAAATCTGCACCATTATTGACCAGAAAGCTGACGAATTTGCAGAAAGAGATTCAGGTAAAGAATTTATTTTCGATTTTACAACAGCAACAAAAAAAGTAATTTTTTCAATTTTTACGTTGCAGGATGGTCTTTGATGAATTTACTTCATTTGGAAATTAATGTTAACAAGCACAATCCGCTGAGAGCCTCATCTTTTATCGAACTTCCTCAAGAGATCAAGAGACGTCAAGCTGTGATCAACATTAGGAATGATGACAACTTTTGCTTCGCCTGGGCAGTTGTGTCTGCTCTTCACCAACCAAGCGGATTAGATTTTGAAACTTCATCCTACCCACACTACTCTTCTGTTTTGGATATGTCAGGTATAGAATTTCCAATGTTGCTAAAGAACATTAAGATTTTTGAAGAAAAAAATAACATTTCTATTAATGTATATGGATTAGAAATTATAAATCCTAAAAAGGGGTATGAAGTAATTGGTCCACTTTATTATTCATCGAATAAAAAAAATCAACATGTCAATTTATTGTTAATAAGTGATGATGATGAAAAAACTTTTCATTATTGCTATATTAAAGATTTATCAAAACTAGTTTCTGCACAAATTTCTAAACATCACGGAAAAAAATATATTTGCGATGGTTGTTTACAATATTTCCCTACAGAAGAAAATTTATTACAACACAATAGCTATGATTGTGATCATTTACGAATTAACCTACCTTCTAAAGAATTAATAAAAGATAAGTTTGGAAACTATTCATATGATAATATTTTGAAATTTGTAAATTATCATAAACAAATGAAAGTTCCTTTCGTGGTGAATGCAGATTTTGAATGCATTTTAAAGCCTTTAAATAATGACAATGTTGATAAAAATCCTAATACTTCATACACCTTAAAACAATATGAACATATTCCACATTCATTTGCCTATTACATTAAATGTTCCTTCGACGATAATTATTCTAAATTTGAAAAATATAGAGGTCAAAATTGTGATATATTATTTATAAATTCTTTAGAAAGAGATGTGTATAACATATACAATAAATATTTAAAGGCTCCTAAAAAAATGATCCCTTTGAACGAACTGGACAAAATTTATCATAACTATGAAAAAGTTTGTCATATTTGTAATAAACCTCTTTTAAATGACAGGGTTGCAGATCATTGTCATATAACCGGTCTTTATAGAGGTCCAGCTCATTCACTCTGCAACATAAATTACAGAATACCTAACTTTATTCCAGTTATATTGCATAATTTGCGTAATTATGATTCTCATCTATTTCTTAAAAAATTATGCTTAAACAAAGAACAACTAACAGTTATCGCACAAAACAAGGAAAAATATATTTCATTTGAAAATCTTATTCATGTGGATAACTATTTTGATAAAAAGACACAAAAGGCTAAGAAAAAAAATATATCATTAAGGTTTATTGATTCTTTTCAATTTCTATCCCATTCTTTATCAAAACTCTCTGAAAGCTTAAAAGATGAACAATGTAAGGAAATAAAAAAAATTTTCAATGATGAAGAAAGATTTAAACTTATTCGGCAAAAAGGTGTACTAAAAGGTGTAAGTGTCCTTACAGTTATATTGATGATTATTTAAAATTAGAAGAAACAACTTTACCTCAGAAAGACCAATTTTATAATACTTTAACGGATGAGCACATCAGTGATGCAGAATACCAAAGAGCTGTAAAGGTTTGGCAATTGTTTAAATGTGAATCTCTTGGTCAATACTCCGACGTTTACTTACTCTCTGATACTTTACTTTTGGCAGATATTTTTGAAAATTTTAGAAGCACTTGTTTATCCACATATAAGCTCGATCCAGCTCATTTTTACACTTTTCCAGGTTTATCATGGGAGGCGTGTTTGCGTTATACTGGAATAGAGTTAGAATTGTTAACTGATCCAGATATGATACACTTTTTCAAAAAAAGCGTTCGCGGTGGTGTGAGCTCTTGCATTTGTAGAAAATCTGAAGCTAATAACCCATTTCTTTTAAATTTTGATCCTTTAAAGCCAACTAAATACATAATTTAATATGATGCAACAAATTTGTATGGTTATGCAATGTCACAGCACATTCCAACGGGAGATTTTGTTTGGTTAACAGATAAAGAAATCAATGATTTAAATATTATGAATATTTCTAAAAAATCTAATAAGGGATATGTTTTAGAAGTTGATTTAGAATATCCTACAAGTCTACATTCCTATCATAACGATTTTCCGTTTTGTCCAGAAAACTTTAAACCGCCAAATTCTAAATGCATAAAATTAATACCCAATTTAAATGATAAATCAAAATATGTTATTCACTATCAATTATTAAAACAATGTTTGGAACATGGACTCAAGTTAACTAAAGTTCATAGAGTTTTACAGTTTTCTCAATCTGATTGGTTTGAAAAAATATATAGACTTGAATTCAAGATTAAGAAATGATTCAAAGAATGAATTTGATCGTAATACTTACAAGTTGGCAAATAATAGTATTTATGGCAAGACTATGGAAAATGTTGATAGGAGAATTGACGTAAGACTTGTTACAGAGTGGGAAAAAAATAGAAGAAAAGATGGTGCTGAGAATTTAATTGCAAAACCATATTTCAAGGACTTAACAATATTTTCTGAAAACTTGGTAGCTATTCAAATGCAAAAGATTCAAGTTACTTACAATAAACCAATATATGTAGGCTTCTCAATATTAGATATATCTAAAACTGTCATGTATGATTTCTTTTATAATTTTTTAAAACCTCTTTATCAGGAAAATATTTCACTTTTATACACCGATACCGATTCGTTCATTTTAGAAGTCACAACTCCAAATATTTATTCTGACATGATAAAAAATATTCACAAATTTGACACATCTAATTATGAATTTAATAATATTCATGAAATGCCTATTACAAAGTCAGTTATAGGAAAATTCAAAGATGAATATGCTGGTGAACCCATTACTGCTTTCTTTGGTACTGGAGCAAAAGCATTTTGTATTAAAACGGAAAACAGTTTAACAAAAAAATCAAAAGGTGTTAAAAAAAGTGCAATTAAAAAGCAGTTGGATTTTATTCATTATAAAGATGTTGTTGAAAATCATTCTAAAACCTTTTGTTCAATGTATGTTTTTCAATCTAGACAACATACAATTTTTACAGAGTTAATTAATAAATTGGCTTTGAGTTCCGAAGATGATAAGCGGTATAAAATTCCCTATAGTTTTAATACATTAGCTTGGGGACACCAAGATATTGCTTTGTATCAATGGAAGGCAGAACATGAAGATTTAGATATATTTATGTAAATATTATAAGGTATTTAAATTTGTTGTTTTTGAAACCAAAGTTAGTCTTCATAAGTCTTTCACAAAATGTGCTTAGAAACTTTTGACAAAGAAATTGATAACAGTTATTTTAAAACATATGAAAAACGACTTTCCACTTTTAAAAAATGGAAAGGAAAATTGAGACCTGAAGTGTTAGCTGGAGCTGGCTTTTACTATACTTCAATCAATGATATTTGTAAATGTTTTTATTGTGGTATTGAAATTTTTGATTGGTTAAGTTATGATGATCCTATTGTGGAGCATAAGAAATTTGCTAGGAATTGTGATTTAAATAACTGTTTATGGAAAAATAGGAATCGAATAATTGTAACCATTCAAAATAAGTCTTCAAGCTACACATTTTATATAGTATTATTAATATCCTTATTTATGAACTTTTACATATATTTAAATTAAGTATTTTATTGTTATTTTTTTACAACTGCTTTTGCTTTCGTGGTGAAAGTATCTGCTTAATGTTAATAAATTTGGAATATAATTATTAATTTGTTTTAATGACTATCAGTAGATCTCAATTTATTCTTCTTTATTTTATTTTCCAAAATGTTTTTTATGTTCATCATCCCCCTGGCGTAACACAGTGTGAAATATGTTTTTCTAATAAAACAGACGTCACTCTAAGTAAATATTGTAAATTTATGAAAATTGGATTAATTAACAATAGTACAATTAGTTGGATGGAACGAATAAATGGAAATGAAAATGCAAGTAAATTTTTTAAAATTTTGTATCATTATCCAAATCGATCTATTTTTGATACAAATTGGATAGAAAGGTTAGAGTTTAAAAATAATCAGTTACAAATTTTAACCCCCAACTGTACCAATTATTATGACGGATTCAAAAATTATTACTTTTCCATCATTAGTGTTACATTAAACTTTTCATTATTTTTATACATTACCATTTTAATTATTTATCTTTATTACAAATTTCAAACTGGAAATCTATTTTTTCATTAATCCATTTTAATCGAAACTTTAAAGAAAGTGGGGATGAGAATATTTAAGTACAAGAATAACACAATATGTTTCAGTCTCGTTTAGTCATTATGAACAACGCCGTGGTTCATAAACCTTTGGAAACGCTTCTTAATTCAAAAATTTATTTTTTAAATAATTCTTTGTCATAATTTGTTCTTGTTGGCATTAGTTTAAATGATTTTTCTCCAAAAATTGTAATTGGTGGAAAAACTGGATTTTCAATCGCACTAACCGAAGAAAATTGGAAAGACATTTGTGTTCATCAAGGAATTATTGTAAACAATTTCTACTTTCCTCAAGTTGATCAAACCAGTGTGAATATAAACAACATTCATCTGCAGGTTCAGAAAATAAATGATACCCCTGTTCTACAAATTACAAAAGGCCCACACTTCATATACTTAGGACAAGAGTCTTTGGACAATTTGTGGCGATTAAAGGAAATTATTGATTATAGATTATCTATACTTAAAAGGCAAGAATTCAATACATATTTCAAAATATTTCAAAATAATATTTCAGCTGATTGTGGCGACTTGTGTACGCATGTTTATAATATAATAAGTCCAACAGAAAATCCTAACAGTGAAAATGTTTCAACTATGATGGAATTACTTGCTTTATATCCTGAACAAATGGAAAACAAATTGAAGGAAAATGGAACAAAACGAAAATATTACGAAGAAAACAATGAAAATGGATCAAAAAGAAAATATTACGAAGAAAACAATATCTTTTCTGGAAGAGAACAATAAGGTGCATGTGTTAGTGAAGTGGAGCTTTGCTTACAGACAAGCCTGTAGGAGTAACTTTCAGATGTGGTACTTAGATAGACTCCGTTTTGAAAAAAGAATAAATGATTGTAAACTTATTCTAGATTCGATATTATCTGAGGAACATAGAAATAAAATATATTTGACACGTTTTAATAAAAATTGTATTTGATGTTTTACTTAATAAAATTTTAGTTTCCTAAATGTGAATTTTATTTGAAATTAATTAGCACATTAAGACTTTGTAATTTGTATCAGCTAAAGCATAAAGTGAGGAACAGAAATAAAACAAATTTAACTAAAATTTAATTTCAATTTAATTAAACAATATTTTTTTTATCAATCCATGTATTATATTTTTTATCAAGTCCTAACCATTTACATCACAGTCACATAAACTTTGTTTCCTTTCCTTCTCAAAATCTTCTCAATAAGATACACATCGGTATGCTTTACTTTTAGTAATTCTTGCTCATAAAAACCACCCAGAATGTCCTGATTATCTTCGTCTTGAATTAAATATGTCCAAGGGTTTGTCATCTTAACTTCTTTAATGTGGAATATCTCATTTGACCAATTTGGTGTGTAACCTTTTGAAAATGCCTCTCGATGCTTGCTTATTCGTACGTGATCACCCACTTTAAACTTTGGAGATTTTATATCTAACGTTTTAGCATGAGTAAATGCAGATTTCAAGATTCTATTTTCATTTGTTTTATTTACTTGTTTTGGCTTCATTCCTATTGAAGAATGTTTTGTATTGTTATAATCTTTTACAATATCCGCTAATATATTAAACCATTTGTAATTTCCTTGAATGCTAAATATTTTCCACATATTATTCTTTAAAGTCCTGTTCACTCTTTCTACTATACTCGCTTTCAAATTGGAAAACGTGCTATAATGGTTAATTCGAAATTGTTGCATCAAATTTTGAAAGTTTACATTGAAAAACTCTCTCCCTCTGTCCGTTTGCAAGTTTTTTGGTGGAGTTTTTGCACTGATTAATATTTTTTTCATGGCCGCTGTTACGTCTTTTCCAGATTTAGATTTTACCGGTTCGGCCCAAACATACTTAGAAAATACATTTATGGTAATCAAGATATATTTAAATCCCTTATTAAATTTGGCATAGGGTAACATTTCAACCAAATCAGCTTGAAAAAGATCATTTAATCCTTTCACTACCACCCTTCTGCGTTTGTAGTTTTTTCTAGCAGGTTTATGTAATTCATTAACGACTTGTTGTTTAACGGTTGTCATGACAACAAACTTGTTTATTCAATTTTAAGGAAGTTCACTCTCTATGTTTTGTAATAATTCGAAATATAACTTTTATGTTTTTTCCCATTCATTCAATTTATCAATTTGTATTGTATAACTTTTTTCATTTAAAACTTTACTAATTTTAATAATCTCCTTTTCTAACGCATTAAAGGATTTTTTTATCTCTCCAGTTAAGAAAGTAGTTGATCTACTATCACTATTTTTGAATTCCTCCTCTGTTTTATTTAATTCTTGTTCTAATTTCTTAATTACACTGGACATTATATTTTCCAAGGAAATATATTGTTAATTTTCTTCCAAAGTGAGTTGGTCAATTGTTCTACTGTTAAGAATGCTATTTTGATTTCTTTTTTTTTCATCATCTAACCTTTTTATAAAAGTTCTTAATTGTTTAATTTTTTCCTTGTGTTTTTCAATTATTACTTCTCTTATATTTGTTTCCATTATTTTATTAATTTTGTTGATATCATCACTTAATTTTTTGTCTTCCTTTTTAACATGTTCATTTAAAAATTGCAAATCTTTACTTATTTGATTTAGCGTTAGCAACTGTTTATTAACGTTTTCAATTGAGGTATAACATCCTTTAATCTGGTTTTCATACTTTAAAAAATTTTCATCAAAAACCTTAAGCTTTTTAGCAAAGATTTCATTATTTGTTTCATTTTCACCTAATCTCCTTTTTAAATTATTAATGTCACTTATTCTCTCTTGATTTTGTTTTGAAATATGGCGTCCAAATTTATCAACTGTCATGTTGAGCTTTCATTAAACAATAAATATGATTATATTTGATAGCTGTTATTTATAGTATTACTTTATCTTCTCTTAATTCTTCAATAATAGAGATAATCTCGTTACTATGAGCATTATTTCCCGCATCACTTGATGAAATTAATAAACGTAGCCTATCAACAATTTCGTTTACATTATTCCAGTATACATAGTCTGTATTTGATCTGTTTGTTTTCAAAATTAATCCCTTTCCTGTAGATTTGGCTCTAGTTGTTCTAAACGGAGGTTTTGGTTTGTTAAATGCTGTAACTAATCTTGGCAAGGTTTTTGTCTTTGTAATCCCCTTTCTTTGTAAATATGGTCCTATTATTGTAACATATTTGTGTGATGTATTTCCTTGAACTTGTTCATTTGAATCAAAATTCCTACGATATACATTTGTTTTAGCTAGAATGTTCATGTAATTATCTAAATCTTCCTTCTTATAACCTTTCGGTTCTTTTTTGAAAAGCAATTCGTATAAACCTGGCGTGCCTGTGTACGTTATTCCTCCCACTTTAATGTCTTTTCCAATAATTTCTACCGGTATCTGTGTTAAACCAAAAGAAAACTTATCCGTTTCGAGGTCATGAACTATTCCATAATAATGGTCAAATTTATGTTGTGTATCTTTCACACCCTCATCAATATATGATCTGGGTAATTCATGAAAATCTGCTAAGTAATCTTTATATGATGGTGTACCAACATAGGTTTGAATTGTTTTTCTAGTTTGTTCCAATATGTCTGACAAGTTTAAATTTGTTGTTGTGTCACTAGAAGGATCTGAAGTTTCTGCTATAACAGTTGATGACAATGGTTGTACTACAGAAGAGGAAGAAGTGATACTACTGTCATTTAAAAATGTTGGTAGTTCTGTAGGGAGTAACGGAGTTTTTCCTGTTTTCTGAATATTTTTCGTCGGAGTTGATGTTTTATAAAGCTTTGTAGGTGTTTTGAAATCTTCATACTTTGAAACTCTTTCTTCTTTTAAATCGAATGGTTCGGATTTACCAATACTTGAAATTAGCTGTTTAAGTGGTTGTGTTATTGGTCTATAAGTTTGTTCTATTTCGGACTGAGCAGTAGAAGTAGCTAATTTCAAGCTTTGATATTTCTGCTTCACGGCTTGTCTCGATCTTATTAATTCTCGAGCTAAACGTTTATCCATGCTGTACAAGTTTTAAATGAAATAAAACTGCAAATTTTTTACTTTTATAAATATATAAAGGAATCGAATTTACTCCTATATCTGCCGTGATTTACTTCACAATCTTTGTCAATTACAAGAAAGCCATATGGATCCATCCAACAGTTAGCACAAATATTTTTAAACTGATCAAATGTCATATCCAATATACAGTGGTCATTATATATATGTTTTAAACTCAAACAGTCCTGTTTAAATAAAATTAATAAGTTTGCATTTTCTCGAATTAGACGTTTAAGGATTGAGGAATATCCTTGAAAAATAAAAAAACAATCGGTGTTTCTATGCCTTCCATGCGTGAAATAGTCCCTAATAATAGATTGATTATGACAAGGAATATCATCAAAAATGATAACGGAATTTGGCTTTATCTCATGAGGTGAAATAATGTTTTCATCGCTATCATATTCAAAGTATCCAATTTCTTTCATAGGCTTTAACAACTTTCTTAAATATTCATATTTTGGTTGATCTAATGACTTTGAATAAACATAGACATTTTCAAACCTAATTCCATTAGGATGCTCGAGCAGTGTAAGCATAACGTTGGTTTTACCGCTACCACTGCAACCAACTATAAGCCCTCTTTTTGAACCACCGCAAAATAAGTCACCATGCTTTCTCAACTGTTTACTTAAAATTTTTTCGTCATGATTATTTACTGGTAATGAGAATTTTTGTTTTTCAATCCTCATTCTTAATCACACTAGTAAATATTTTTAGCTGTAAAAGTATTTATACCAGAAAAATGTCAATGTGCTTTTAGTATAAAAAGAACTTCAATGACTGTGGGTCGTCATAAGTTGAAAAAAACTATTAAAACACGTAATAGAAAAGGCTCTGGTTTAGTAAATAAATTAATTAGTAAACTACCTTTCGAAGTTCATATACCAGGATATAATTATTGTGGTCCCGGCACCAACTTGGAAAAAAGATTAACTAGAGGTGACGTTGGTATAAATCCATTGGATTCCGCTTGCAAAGAACATGATATATCTTACTCTCAGACTGAAGATTTATCAAAAAGACACATATCTGACCAAATATTAGAAAAAAAAAGCCTGGGATAGGGTAAAAGCTAAAGATTCTTCTATTGGTGAAAAAATTGCAGCTTTAAGTGTTGCAGGAATAATGAAGGGTAAAAGAAAGTTCGGTTTGGGATTAAAAAATACAAAAGGGGGTAAACTTAAATTGAGAAAAAAACGTATCATTCGAACACCCAAAAAAATTGGAGGATTTCTACCTCTTTTGTTTCCCATTCTTGGCGCCCTGGGTGCACTAGGTGGAGGCGCGGCAGGAATTGCTAAGGCAGTAAATGATGCTAAAGCAGCTAAACAGCAACTAGAAGAAATACATAGACATAATATTGCAATGGAAAATGCTTCTAAAGAAGGCAAAGGATTATATATTAGACCATATAAAGGAAAGGGACTATTTATTAGACCTTATAAAGGAGGATCCGTCAAAATGAAAGCAATCAGACAAAAAAAAAACTCAAAATAAGTTTTCCAAAAAGAGCACTTACGAACAATGATATTATTAAATATGTAAAGCTGTTAAAAATAACTGGCTTTAGAGGTGTTTTTATGCTCGATGAACTTCCAAAAAAAATTAATCTGAAAGAGTGTGGTATTGTAAATTTGGATAAAAAACAAAATAAAGGATCTCATTGGACTGCTTATATTAAAAATAACAAAAATGTAATATATTTTGATAGTTATGGAAATTTAAAACCACCTTTTGAACTTCTCAAATATTTTAATTCGAATGGCAAAGTGGATGTATTTTATACTTATGAAAATAAACAAAAATTTAATTCATATAACTGTGGTCAACTATCCCTAAAATTTTTGCAAAAAAATATATAAACTCATTATTTATTGTAATATCTCATTCATAAATAAACTGCAATGTCTACCACAATTGCCATATCAGGAAACAGTTCTGTTTTGTCTGCTGATTTTAATCCGCCCATATATTTAGAGGATGAAAAACAATATTACCTGGGTTTAGCTGATTTTGAAACGTTTATGACTATCCCCAATATAAAAGAAGGATATAATAAATTTTATATAGATAATAAAGTAATTGTTATTCCCGACGGAACTTATGACATTACAGATATAGAAACATACATAAGAGAAAGTATAGAAGATTTATTTCCGAATGAAAAAATTTTTTTTTCTTTTAAAAGCAAATGTTAATACTCTAAAAACTTTTTTAATGTGTAGTAGAATAATTGATTTTACCAAGGAAGATTCGATAGGAAAAATGTTGGGTTTTAATAGCAGGATACTAGAAGCTATGAAAGAGGAAGAATCAGATAATGTTGCAAAAATAACTAAGGTGAATGCTATTTGTATTGACTGTAATATTTGTGTCGGTTCTTACAATAATGGTAAACCTGTTCATATTATTCACCAGTTTTATCCAACTGTAGCTCCAGGGTATAAAATAGTTGAATCTCCTTTGCCCATTTTGTATTTTCCAGTTAGCGTCAAAGCAATTAACAATATAACAGTTAAAATAGTTGATCAAGACGCAGAACTTATCAGTTTTAGAGGAGAAACTATAACAGTAAGGTTACATTTACAAACAAGTGAAATATAAAATGGTTGTTAGATATAATAGAGCCCTTGGGATGAGACTTGCCCCTACCACTATCAACAAAGTAAAAACTTATAAAAAGAAAAAGCCTAAACAACAGTTCAGTATCAAATCCAACACCAACAAGTTAAGACGAGATAATCGTAAATTTCTCACATCCTTGGGTTTCACTGTTTTAAAATAATGAACATATTAAACGTAAACGAAAAGCTTTATGTAAACAATTCCATCGTCAGTTCTGAGCTTCACACATATCAACCATATATTTCTTCAAAATTCGATTACAATGATGAAATAAGGATCCCAATTCAAGAACTCGATGCTTACACTCTACCATCAGATAGTTTACTTTATATCGAAGGAAAATTAACTAATACAGAAGGTAAATATAAGAAAGAATTGCTATTTATTAACAATGGTATAGCCTTTTTGTTCAGAGAAATCCACTATGAACTAAACGGAATTACTATAGATTCAATAAGAAATGTTGGATTAGCATCAACCTTAAAAAGCTACCTTTCTCACAATACCAACGAAAGTTTAAAACTGGAAAATGCAGGTTGGTTTCCACATCGGAAAGAAGGTGATACAATTTTAGTTGATAATGATGGAAAATTCTCCGTATCCATACCACTAAAAATGCTTTTAGGATTTTTTGAAGATTACAGAAAAATTATTATGAATATGAAACAGGAATTGGTTCTTATTAGATCAACTGATGATTTAGATGGTGTTATTTTCAAAGAAGATCCGGCACACCTTGTTACTGCTCCTGACACTCCATTGGTTACTTTCGATAAAATTTATTGGAAAGTTCCTCACATTCTAGTTGATATGCCACAACAACTTGCTCTATCAAAAATATTAGAATCAAATAAAGATATATTGATAGGATTCAGGAGTTGGGAACTTGTTGAATATTCTTCTCTAACCGAAACAACCCGTCACACATGGCCGGTAAAAACAACTAGTAAACTAGAAGCTCCTCGTCATGTTGTGATTGGCTTTCAAGAAAACAGAAAAGGGAAAATTGTTAAAGATATGAGTAAATTTGACAATATGACCTTGTCAAATATTAGAGTATATTTAAATTCTGAAAGATATCCTTATCACGATTTGTACTTAAATTTCGAAGAAAACAAATTTTCTGCTTTATACGAAATGTTTGCCAACTTTAGACAGTCTTACTATGGTGTTCCAAATGAACCCATTTTTAATCCTGAACAATTCAAAAACATTAGTCCTATTACACATATTGATTGCTCCCATCAAAAAGAAACAATTCAAACGGGATCCGTAGTAATGAGAATTGAATTTGAGACACACAATGCAATTAAAAAAGATACTTCTGCTTATTGTCTTATTTTACATGACAAATTATTTAGCTACAACCCTCTTACTAAAATTGTGAAACAATTATAAACTTTATCCCCACTATTTTCATATTTCGATTTAATTTAAAGAAATTTTCAAAAGCTTTTAGTTTTAGTCATGACATCAAAACTACAACTACAAATTGAAAAATTTATTTTTAAAATTAATCAACTGAAAGAAGAAATTGCAAATTATTCAAGTAAAAAAAGTCTCATTAAAAAATTTGCTGCTTTGAAAATATGAGATTGGTTATAGATATTCAAGGATTCAAGGATGAAAAAAATAAATTTATACCGAAAGAGCTTGCAGCTTTTGATGGTTATGAAATGACTCATTACATTTTTAAAAAGCCTTTTCCAATGGAGTTTCTTTCACCTGATTGTCACAAGCAGGCGGTATGGTTAACGAAAAATTATCATTGTATACATTGGAATAATGGATTTACTCCATTACATCATTTCCCAAAAATAATTGAAACACTTACGAAGAAAGCAGATTTTGTTTTTGTAAAAGGAAGCGAAAAAAAGGATTTTATACAGAAATATTCTAAAAAGCCTGTGATTGAAATAGATGAACAACCAGCGCTAAAGCTAATGGAACCAAAATGCTTCTATCATTCAAAATCACCTTGTATGTGTGCTTTGACAAATGTGTTATTTTTATATGACAATTGTTTTATGAATGAATAAAAATATAAAAAAACTTAATTACCTTTTTATTTTGCATTAACCAACCATGATTGAATACAATTAATATGATACCTTAAATCTAATTTTCTAAATTCATTTAAAAGTTCATACTCATTTTTATATTTTAAATAATCATTACAAAATTTAGCGGCTAATTTACATTGTTCCATTCGATCTATATTATTAACATATGCTGACAAATCTTGTGCTTCTGCGTCTTCTTCGCCTACAATTGATAAATATTGGAAGTATGCAGCAGATATAATAAACTCTTCATACATTTCAGTAACCATTTGCTCCATTGTAAATATTATTAAATTTATTCTTCCTTTTCAATTTCTTGAAGAATAGTATCCTCGTCAATAAATTGCTTCAAGTCTTTTAAATAGTAACCAAAGCCAATATCTTTTAGATCTTGAATAAGTTGAAAAAAATTTAATGTTTCAATGTATTTGTTGCAACAGAGGGCAGCCTTTCCGAATTCCGCAGATTGATTACAATAAAAGTCTATCCACTCCGGACCACTTGCCATACAATATGAGAAATAGGTTTTTGAAAGATTACTAAATTTCTCCTCTAATAATTTAACTGCAATCAGCAACTCAGCCATTTCATTTATTTAACATAATATTTTAAATATGTAGGGGGACGTCTCTTGCGAATAGGATTAACTTTCCTTGATAATACCTGTTTTTTATCTTCGTATAATTGAAACCTCTTTTGGGTTGCAATAATAGCAGGTATAAATTGGCAATCTTCTCCTATAAATTCTATTAGGTGGCTTAATTCTCCTACAAAGTATGATTTCCCAAATGTATTGAAAAACGTAGTAAGGCTTATAATTCCTTCTAAATAATCATCACAACAGTCAATTGCTTCCAAATAATCTCGTTTCAGTGGATAAAACAGCTTGGTGTATTCATCTTTCGAAATCACTTCAAAGAAATTGAGATATTTAACTTTTAACTGTCTGATAGTTGTAGTTAATTTTTCGCGATTACACATAATTCACTTATTACTTGACACATTTTTTCTTTTTGTTTTATACAAAATTGGTGGAAAAATTCAAAAATAACTTTTTACACAACTCGAGCACAGCTTAGTAAATGTGCCTCGGCATACTAAAATTATCATGATGCACCTATTTATAAGACTTAAGAATGCAAAATCAAATGTGGGAGAACAAAGAGAAAAAATTAAAAATATGATGCGAATGAGAATAAAAGGGGAGGAAGTTAAGAATGAGGGACATGAGAGAGAGGAAGAGGAGGAGGAGGAGGAGGCGCTCCCCTATTATAACTACTCTAGGCACTTAATGGTTAAAAATTTGGACATTTGCCAGTAAAATATTATAAAATCTGTTTTTTAAATCCCTAACATGCGCCAAAATTGAAGGATAAGAGTTGGCAATGGCATCTGACCTAATTGCAAATTGAAATGAAAAAGATACACCAAGTGAAAATTTACCGAAATATATCTTAGTGCAAAATCATCCCTATGTTAATTATCCAATTAAATTTCGCCACGCTATCGGAAAAACATTTACCTCCAGGAATATAATTATATCATGGCAGATTATTTCATTTTTGAGTTTGTTATCGATAATCAATAATTTCAATACGATGTCAGGGATTAAAAAAAAAAAACTTTAGGTACATATAATATATTTAGCCTATTTACAAAATTGTAAATATCTACAGTTTACTATCACTTTTTGTTGTCTATAAATAAGCACAAACTTTTATGATATATACACTAGCACTACACTACGACAAATAAAGTAGTCCAGGTAAAACTGAATAAAACGCATAAAGAAAACGTAAAACAACACAATTCAAAAAAGCCGCAAAGCGGCTATTTTCAAATATCCGAACGAAAACGGAGTGACGCGCTAGTGACTAGGGGGATATATCGGACAAATTTTTCAGCTTGGACGCTCGTCTCAACTTGGTTGTCTCTGGTATAATGTAGCATTGAGAAACCCTCCGATTTCTTTTGGATTGTGTTTGGTGTTTGCTATAAAAGTTAAATTATATTTCATCCCAATCCGTTCAAAAAAGCAATGTGTCATGGGTTTTTTACAAGGTTGGACTGGTGCTATGGTAGGGCCGAAGAATGATAAACATGACACAAAAATGCGTATATTAAAATAACCAAATTTGGGTAGTATCTTACAAGATTTGTATCCGGCCTTGAAAATCTGTGAATTCGGCGCAATAAGCGATAACTTTGTGGATGTCACTGCTGCTTAAATTCACTCCCTTCATTCCGTGTTCGTTCACTGGTTGAGTCAGGTAACTTTGGGTTTGTGCATGCGTCATCGACCAGGAGAAAAAAATGATATAATACAAAATAAGTTTTATAAATAAATTATTAAACACTATTAATAGAAAAACACAAGTAATTTAAAATAAAGCTGAAACTACATTTTTCAACAAACCCTATTATATTATTTTTATTTAGTTATTAATTTTGCGATTTGCTAATATGGTCCTTCTTATTCTGTGATGTGATGTGTTCACTTGCAGTAGATAATATTTAAATTTTGTTAGTGATGTTTTTCATAATAAAATATATTTTACTTATTTAAGCAATTTTGTTTTGTGGTATTTTAAGACGATTATACAAATTCGGCATCATACCATTATCGTTTTGGACCTTGAATTACAAAAAGTAACACTGATTTTATAAATATCCATTTCTTATTAGTTCTCACGATTTTTACCCCCTAAATTCTATTTTTTAACCTACTGCCCCAAAATTTACTAAAAAACTAATGTTTTAATTTTTTCATGAAAAGAAAAAAATCAACGGCCAGTTGCAATAATTATTTCTCATTTAAGTCAACTAACATCGATTTTATGCCAGGATAATATCTATTGTCATTTTGATTGTCTGATTCATGTAGATTACCACAAAATATCTATCGAATATTTTTATGCAATCTAAACAAGTGAAGGTTTATAAAAAAAGGGTTTTTAATCTTTTGTGGAAATATAAACAAAAATCGGTATTTGTTATAGTAACTCGAATAATAGCTTATTCAAATCTGTTTCAAATATACCTATTATTTTTAATCTACTTCAACGTATACACAATATGTGCATAAATCTATGGCCAGAAATAAATTAGACTCGTGAGGAGTTTTATACGGCAATTTTTTTTAATATACTAGCTTTTTTTTCAAAGAAATTAAACCTTTACGAGTTTTTATTGTATAGGGACTATTTAAATACTTTATAATTACAACAAAGGGAAACTAATTAAAAGCAACTTCAGATATTTTCGGGTTTGATTGCGTTTCCGAGATGCATAACAGTGTATTAAAGTCCGAGATTCGGAATGTTTCATTATTGTCGAGAGACAGTGTAATATATCGAGACGTGTAGCGTCGAGATAAATTTGATGTTTAGACACTAATGAAATTTAACATCGAGCATTGTATACAGTTTTATTTTCAATCATAGACGGTGTAACAGAAGTTTTAGAAATATGAGGATTGTGGACAAATTCACTTTGGAAAGTTTTTGACGTTGTTATGACAAACACAAATATTTTAAAAAGTCAACAACAGCGCGTCCAGGAAAGTTAAATACGAATTTCATGTCGCTTAAAAGGATATTAGAACATGAGAATAGTACAAATATTAATTATGACATGTTATGACTGGGCGAATTGTTAAGTGAATCTAAATAATATTATTTTTGAAAAAAACTGACCAAATATTTGTGAAAATATATATATATATATATATATATATATATATATATATATATTCTCGACAAAATGGTGAAGGAGTAATAGAGTCTCTATTCGGACGCGACCCAAGAATCATGACTTCCTAATTGACCACAGCCGTGAAAGCTTTCGTTCTAAGGTATTTTAGTACACAAGACGGGTTGTTATGCTATATTAATACATGGCGCTAAAAGCAATTCGGTCCGGTAAAAAAATTTTCAATTTAAACAATACAGGTGTTGATATTTAAAAGTTATTAACCGTTGACACTAAAAACAAATTAAGGTTCTTGAGGAACTTTTTGACGTTTTATTTTGCAAAATTTCACTCTGAAAACAATTGTATAGTATAGTGACAGACATGGTGAACAAAATTATTGTTCCTAGAGGTGTCTATCTGCTCTTGTTTGCAGCAACATTATTGTTTAAACAATATCTCTTAGGGCAAACAAAAAGCCAAAACTCGTTAGCAAACGAAGTCATATGGTTAATATTTTTCACACATATTTAGCATCGCGTAAAATGCGTACAAATTGCATAATTTATTACCATTTGCAAAAAAGCTAATTTTTAAAGGTTTTTCACGAGTTCCTTGGAAATTGATTAACGTTTTTTTATAGGACACCTTTCAGAAGATAGAGTTTTGAAATATTTATAAATTTTATAAAAAGCATTAAGAATTTTTATCTAGAAGGAAAAAATAAATTTTCAGCTCTTTAAGCAATTGTTTATTTTCCCCAATTATTTTTGATGTGTATTTTGTAAAATAAGTATATTTATATGTACTTAAGCGATTAGAACAGTCATTTTCTTTATATTATGTTATACATTATTTTTGTATTATTGTCCTGGTCTATACTAAGGCCGCAAGGGACAGCTATTCGGCGACCTTTCATTGACATCGATCATTGGGCATTCATAATAGTATATTATAAGTCTTATAAACCTTGGTTCAATAAAATGGTTTTATTACTTTCACTGTCGAGTTTATGCAATAATAGTAATTGTAATAATATCTAGCCAAAAAGTATGTCTGAAAAAGTTATTTTATCACAGGAAATTGAATTCGAACTTGGCATCATAATTCCCTTCAAATTAAATGCGTGTGACGTCAGAAGTCGTTCCTGTTTTAGTCAACTGAATTTTATGTGCTTTCGAACAATAACAACAAATGTCAATTCATGTCAAAAATAACTGCTTAAAATAGATTGTAGTATAGCATATTTTGAGTAAATTGGCCTCTCTAATCATGCTAGTAGTGGTTATGTAAAAGCAACTTCTAATAATTTACACAGAGTGGATATCTTTATTATAGAAGTCTAACAAACTTCTCGGACTTCTGCATGCATCACAACAAGCATAAATTGCAATAAAATTTATATAAACTGATATGAAAATAGTTTTCTCCAAATTCTATAAATAAAAATGTTTTTCATGTTTGTCAGTCCTTAAAAAATAAATACATATGGAATAACTATATTTGGAATAACATATATCAGCCATGTTCCTAAGGATAGGTGCAATAAGGAGATGTGCATATTTGTTTTTAATGATGTAGTTAAGACACCAGCTCTTCCAAATATACAAAAAATAGATTATTATGTTTATAAAGCTAGAAAGTAGGAGGAGATTCATAACCCACTATATAAAGATACGATTAACATTTTAAAAAAAGTGCAGAAAACAAAGTGAAGGTAGTGTATCGACGTTTTTGTTTTGGGGTCTAGCAGGCTTGGAAATTACAATCCATTTAGCCAGCCTTTAAAATACGCACTGGGCAAGGAAGTACAAGAAAAACAACTAAAATGCAGGACAGGTCTTTAGCCCTTTCAGCCTTGTGCAGACGCAACTCCCCGGCAAAGGACCTGCAAATTGGTCTTTCAAAATAGCTCACGAAGTAGATGTTCCCCTAAACAGTTTAGAACTGTTTAAGAGAAATAAATCTACGACCTAGAACCCTCGTTCGAAAGCCCGTTTTAACAAGACGTCACAAGAGAGCGTGATTGATTTTGCTCGTCCACATATCGACTGGCAGCTTTGACACTGGAGATCCGTACTTTTTCACACGAGTCAAAATTTTGTCTGGCGCGCTACGAAGGACAAGTAAGAGTTTATTGGCGTCTAGATGAACGATAGTCTGGAAGGAAATCTTATCGCCCGAAGGATGTTGGTACGATCTTGCAAGAACACGTCCTCCCTGCCAGATTCGTTATGAGCCCAATTTTATGCAAGATAACGCATAGCCACATACCCTGGCAATTTCGATGGAGTTTTTGCAAGAGCATGAAATACGAACATTGAATTGGCCAGCTTTAATTCCAGACCTATAGAGAATCTATTGGACACATTAAATAGACGTGTTCGATAACGCCAAAAGCCAACTCAGACAATTCTGCATTCGAGGGATGGCATGATCGAGGAATGGGTCAATATATATTAGAAAGACATTCCAAGCTAGTGCGAAGAAGTTATTCACGCTGGTGGAGGATATACGAGTGAATTTACTGAATGCCAATACTATAAAGACGGGATACATTTATTCACTTTGTTTTTTTTATTTTTTTAAATTGTTAAAAGTATCATTAGAGTTTTTTATAAGGTTAAATTTGTCTTTATCATTTTAATGAGATAAAATACAAACCTTTCAGAAACGATTTGTTTGGCCTACCTACTACTTCCATACAAAAAGTTCATTCAGTTCAAATCATGACCAATGTGGGTACCCAATACCAGTGGGTGTATTGCTGCTAAAGAGTACTTTCCTTTTAAATATAGCTTATAATATATGTGGATCAGACAGAACTATAAAACTTTCTAAATATTTTCAGGATACCTCAAAAATACGTAGCCATATAAAAGTTAAATTTTTTAAAACCGCATAACCCGGCTTTAATTTTATATTTAAATTATTTTTTTCCAAATATTTAAATTGATTAAACGAGCAATCAATTGAACAATAAATCGTAAATTCAGGATCTTTTGATCTATTTGTATTAATGTATCCTGTCATTAATATCAAGTAGAGTGTATAAAAATGCGTGAATTAAATAATTAATGCCTTTGTTATTTTTAATTCCTTTTTAAACTACGTTAAAGTTTTCTATACCCAAATTACAAATAGGGCTTCTCAATATTTTCGAATTGCAAAGATCGCGGCCTGAAATTATTTGAAATTTCAGCTTCTAAGATAGGTGTAGGCAATTTAATAGTACGTATTTTAATAAATCATTACTTTTACTTGGAAAAACGCAAATTAAACTACTGTGTTTAGGTATAGGGAATCCGAATGTAGTTTGATAGGGAATTAAATATATTTTCTCCTGATATATTATAATGGAAATCTCATTTAAAATAATAATAAAAGTTATTAAACATTGAATTTGGGGAAAGTATATCACGACTTTTTGTACGCTTCATATAATATTGAGTGACAGGAGGTCTTAATACAAATAAAACAAAGCCTCAAATATTTGCAGTTTATTGTCTTGCTGATTACGAAAAATATATTTTTTTGATATATGTAATTCGAAAATCTTACAGTTGGGTGGGGCGAAAATTCGAATTTTGGAATTTCGTTTCGGAATAGTGCACAAAAGTTGACTTTTGTCATCAGAACAAAATTGTTTATTAATATTTTTTTGATTGGAATGGGTTTTCTGCCCCATACGGGATTTTAAAAACTGAAAACTGAAATTTTAAATTTTGTTTTGGAATAATGTTCAAAAGTTGCCTTTGCTATCTCAAAAAAAAAATGTATTAACATTTTTTTTGAATGCAACCTATCCTACCGAGATTTACAATTTTCAAAAAAAAAAACATTAAAAATTTGGAATTTTGCTCTAGAATAGCGCACAAATGTTTTTTTTTCGTTATCCCAACAAAAACATGTATTGACACTTTTTTATATTAATTCATCCTCTCCCCTCTAATGGAACTCAAAACTTTTAGAATAAACAAAAATACGAACTTTTCGATCGAATACTGTTTATTAACAACAAAGATTGAACAAACAGCAAAATGAAATATATGCGGGATACATTTATTGTAAAAAGTCCTGTTTGCTCTCAAATTGTGGCATCCATTTTCGAGATTCTGTCTTGCGTTTATAAATCTATTTCGCTTTTTAAAATCAACAACTAATAACGAAGCATCCGTTAATAATTTTACTCATTTTTCACATCATTAGTGTAACAGGGGTAAAATGTAACCTCAGTCACTTTATTCGGAGTTTCTTCTATTATACTTTGTAATTCATTTAATTTTATTTAAAATATTTCGCATTTTATTAAAAATTTTCGCATGGCAAGTTCTCTGATGTAGGGCTAAGGCCACTTACCATACATACTTAAATATTTTCCGGGTGCGCGAAAAATGAATTGCGTTGATAACTGGGTCAATAATTGCTCTCAAATCGTCCCTTAAATATCTACTGAGCTTAATGGTTTACCAAAACAATTGTAACTGTAAATATTATTTTTGATCTTCATTTATTTTTGTTATTTGCCACTTAAAACTGATTAATATTACACAATTTTCTGTTTGTTGTTGGTTTCTGATTGTGCTTTACTGCTATAGTGTGTTTTTAATTCAAAATTCAAAAAATGTGGCCCGTTATTCTTAAACCCCCAAATGTGAATCTCCTAGTATACAAAAGGAGGATAAAAGCGAACTTTTCGAGACCCATGTGATTCTTGCCAACAAATTATCTGAAGAAACTAGTGAAGACTTAGATTATCGGGGGTTCGAGTCATGATATGGACATCAAGAAATTGGTTTTATTTTTGCCCTGAACACCCGCTGGTAAAAGACCTATAGCTTCTATTGGCAAAAACGGAACAAACCGCAAGAGCCGCCTTCAACGCCCTAGCTATAAGACTAAAGTGGCGGAAACTGAAAAAGACTTCATAGCAATCGTAATAAACCCTAGGGACCAACAAACTTGGATAACACTAAGAGTCTTGAAAAATGGACTACTGGTATGAAAATAAATGATTTGAAATCAGCAAGCCAGAAAATCCAGAATGGCTTAGTTTTCAGGTCATACATGGGGAACAAATTAATTAATGAGATGTCTGAGTGTAGAGAAAAAAAAAATGATTTCACGTAAGCAAGAAGTGAAACTATTAAAAAAGTACTAACTGAACATCTTCAAAACAATTCTATTCCAGTGCTATCATGTGAAAAGTTGAACACCAGGCAGCACACAAATAAGGCATCTTTTAAAGTGTCCAGAAAATAGTGAATAATTTTGTACAGATAACTTATGGCTATTGAATGTTTTGGTGATGTCTTGATTTTAATTGGAACCTTAATCCGAATAACCGTATAGACGACAGAAATAATTCCCAGGGTCATAAAAATTTTTATAGCACTCAGCAAACTGAGTAGGAGAGTCGCTCGGGCCCTGTCGATCAGGTTACATAGTGACACGGCCGGATTCAGACCAGTAACTTGTATGGTTTTATAATTTGTCATTAAAAGCGGACATGATAATAAAACATTACCCACACTGGCCACTTACAAAAAAAATTATTAAACTGGATAATTACTAGGTTGCCCCACTTTGAAGGGGTGGTAGGGGGCAGAAGACGTTATGCAATGATGAAACTGTACGTTATTGTGGAATCGAAACTCCGAAATTCTTGAAAACGTCTGTTTTTTGGTCCACTCTATCCTACAGATTTGGTTCGGGTATTCCTTAATACATTTTCTCTAATAGAGGGTTCATATGCAATAAAATCCAGGGTATTTTGTTTAAAAAAGGCAACTTTATGTCTCCTATTTTGAGGTACTGTATACATATTAAGCTCATTCATACCTAATGAAAATCTCAAACTTAAATAACCTCTCTGTACCCACTTTTTAGCCTCAAAAAGTTATTAATATATTTTTTATCATTTCTATCTTTCTTAAAGAAAAAATCAGCCCAAAAAATATCATGGATTTTGAAATATTGTTCATTAGACATCGTTTACCACATTGAAATACAAGCGCCGTAATCGACGTTCGAGGTGTTTCCTAACATGCCTCGACTTATAAGGTGAAATATTATTTCCTCGTATATAATTGTTTTGGGAAACCTTACTTAAGATATTTAACATCACTAAAATAATTTAATACAAAAATTGCAAATGCTTTAAACAAAGCCATAAAACAATTTTTAGTTTTGATTTTCGTATCTCCATGTATCAAATATATTATATGTTTAGAATTATTATTATTTTTTTCTTTTCTTAAATTATAGTAACGTAAGTAAAATAAAACTAACGTTTTTAAATCATATTTGGCAAAAAATTTAATATTTAAATTTACCGCGATAAAAAACTCCACAAACTGGACATTTGGAGTGCGAGTTAAATGTCGGGCCGAAAGAAAGACGTTTTTAAAAATCAATTTTATTCTTAAAAACACACCGAATTTAACAAATTTGAATCAATTATGAGTTTAACAATCAAACGTTTATAGTCAGAATTATTACAGAAGTCCCCCTCTGAATGAATATCACTTATATTTATAACATTTCGTTATCTTACATACGTGGTGGTAGAATATATGAAGTCAGCGGTTATGCAAAACGTAACTTCTCCACCCCTAGAAGGGCATATAAACTTTTAGAAGTTTCTATGACCTAAATTATTATATTATCTTCATTATTAATATTTTTATTCTTATTTTGTTTATATTTCATATAAATAGGCCATAAATACTTCCATAGTAAGATTAAAATTAAAATACAAACTATACTGAATAGTAAAACGGTCCAAAAACTTTTTGGTTTTATTATAGTATATAGGGTTATTTAATAGTTTAGAATTTTCAATTTTTTGAAAGTTAAGTTCTTCTTGTAAAGAGTCTATTTTATTAAAATTTACATTATTTAAATTGAACAGTTTTACTTTCTTATAAGGAATTTTATTTGTATAATTAAAAATTACTTTTGGCAATGGAATATTCTGAAATAAGCATTTATTATTTTTATAAGCTTGTATAGTGATATCACCTAATTTTAAACTGCAAGGAAAGCTTAATTCTAATAAATAAGTTCCATTAAATAGTACGTTATTTTGCGAATTTTCGCACGACTCTATTCCTATCAGATCATTAACGGTAACTAGTATCCATTTATTTTCATCAATCTATCTTATTAGTTGAATTTCGCAAGGAGTATTTTTATAAAGGTTTTCCGAATGGATATGTGTACATAGATATTCATTATTAGAAATATATTTACATGGTTGATTCGAGTATCCAAAATTTACTTTATTTATTAGTAAATACTCGAAATTTGGTACAATTATTTTATAGTATTTTATATCATTCCTAGTGGGTAAAGGAAACAATTGATATAAATTATAATTATTTTTCTCTACCAAAGGAATTTCTACAATAAATATAACTTCCTTATCTTTGATATAACTCTTTATTTCTAGCGTATTTTCTATCTTTAAGATATTATCTATAGATGGTTCAAATGGCAACTTTTCAACTCCTAATTTGGAATTTATCTCTTGTAATTCATATATAAACTCCTTAGTGTTTATTATAGCATTGTGAAAGGTATTTAACTTTGCAAATGTAATAGCTAATTCCACTTTTTTCTAAAATATCATAAATATTTTGATAGAGAGCAGTTATTTGAGTAAATGTCATTTGAATTCGGAATAGTTGAACAAGATGAGTTTTGTCAAGTTCGATTCTATTTATAGTTGTTATTATTTGTTTTACATGTGATTCTAAAATATTTTGATTATGTGAAACATTTTTAATAATATTTTCAAAATTTTGTATTGATTTAGTTAATAAAGTTGTTTGTTTAGTCAGGGCAAATTTTAAATCATGTTGATTTTTTATTAGTGAGTCTATATTTTGATCAATACGTTCAGCGTCATCTTGATCCATGTTGCCAGTTATACTTTTAATTACAGTACCTAATATATTTACTAAAGCTCGTTTTTGTCGTAATTTTGTTGGAAATATTTGACTTATCTGATTATTAATTTTCTGTTTTAAATTATCTGCTATAACATATGAATTATAAAATTCTAACTTATATTGCATGAGATTATTTATATTTTCACGAAGTAAGTTATATTTATGGTTTATGTTGTCAAATTCTTGTATTAAGTTTGTCATATCAAAAATTTGAATAAAAGTCCAATGATTAGTGACCTTTTGTGCATTTCCTATTCGGTAGGGAAGGATTCCTGGATTATTATTTAAGTTGTGGTATCTGGAGGTATCTCCTTGGACGTAGGACCATCTGTAACAAGTGGCTTTTTTAATTCCCTTATATGTATAATTTCGACCTTATCGGGATATTTTACATTTTTTATTTTAACCCTATTATGTTCTAACATTTCAATAATTACATAGGGTCCACTAAATTTGGGTTTATTTTTATTCCTAGCTGACATCTTTTTATAAACTTTTTGGTTTACTTTAAAATCTATACTTTCATTACCTTTAACGTTAGTTTTTGCTAAAACTCTCTCTTTGCTCTCATTCGTTTTATCAGTTACTTGTTTATACATAGCGTCGATTTTGTCTTTATGCGACGAAACGTAATCAGAATAAAACGTAGTAGAAATCAAGTCGAGGGGATCTCTGGAATTTGTATGACCTAGGATAATCTCATGAGGTGTAAACTTTGTTACACTGTTTATGGTTCCATTGTAAGCTATGATTGCATAAGGCATGAGTTCAGAGACGGATTTGTTTTTATCTTTTTGTTTTAAAATTCGAAGATGCTCAATAAGGGTTGAGTGAAGACGCTCGACGGGGGAGTTAGATTCATGGTGTCTGGGTGTAGTAAAATGTATATTTATTTTTTGAGATTTTAAGAGTTCTTTTAAAAGTTCATTATTAAATTCTCCTCCATTATCACAAGTTATTATTTCAGGGCATCCAAAAAATGAAAAGAAATTAATTAACCTGTCACAAACGGCTTTTGCATTCCTGTCACAGGGGTAGGCCTGCCCATATTTTGAGAATTTGTCAAATATAGTTAAAAAGTTTTGGGTTTCAAAAACAAATGTGTCAATATGTATCATTTGAAAAGGTTTACTAGGAGTTTCTGTTTTTGTGAGAGGTATATAAGATTTAAGCCTACTATATTTAGATGTTTGACAAATATTACAATCATTAATGTACTGGGTTATGTCAGTTTTCATTTTGGACCAAAAGTAAATTTGTTTTAGGCGTTCATACGTTTCATTTATGCCTCTATGATTTGTTTTACCTTGATGTTGGTGTGTTATTATCAAAATTTTTTCTTCTTTATCCGAAATATTATTTAACAATTTCGAGCATATTACTATTTTTGGTTTATTAAAATTTTGTAAGTAAACGTTAGTAAAAATTGGAATTAATTCTTTACTATGCAAATATAGATAACACGTTTTTTCAGGTCTTAAATATTCTCGAATAAACTTTTTTATTACATCTGGGTTTTCATGTAATTCCACATTATTAATTAAGTTTTTCTCAAATTTCTCTGAGTTAAGTTTAATTTCATGATGTGGGGATTTTTTAATAATGTATTGTAAGGACTTATTATTTATCATTTCATCAAGGTTGCTGATGCCATTAGGTTCCATATCAGCTTGATTACTATGCACGGTTACATCAGATGTCGAAGGTGACTTGATCTGAATGTCAGCAATAATGTTTATCTTTTGCTTACTACAACTGGGTCTTTGTTCTTCGATTGCATCATCATTTATCGGGTTTTCAGCAAGATTTCGCAGGAAGTCTACGATATTTTTATCAGTGTCACCCGGGTTATTAATTGCCGATTCATTCTCATAGACATTTAATTGTATTCTAGATAAAGCATCTGCGTTAGAATTTTGAAGGCCTTTTTTGTAAATTATTTCATAATCATATTCTTCTAATCGTAAACGCCATCTTACTAATTTTGAATTGGGTTCTTTTAAATTAAAAAGCCAAACTAGAGGTCTATGGTCTGTGTAAATGTAAAATTTGCGACCGTATAAATATGGACGAAAATATTTACATGCCCATACTATGGCTAATAACTCTTTTTCGATTGTTGAATATTTCGTTTCAGTCTCGTTCAAGGTTCTAGATGCATATGCTATAGGTTTATCATTAGGGATAATTCCTTGGGATAATACCGCGCCTAATGCAAAATTGCTTGCATCTGTAGTTAGAAGGAATGATTTAGAGAAATCGGGATATTGTAAAATTGGGGCATTTATTAAAAGATTTTTGCAGTGTTCAAATGCATTTATAAATTCATGATTATGTATTATTTTTATGTCTTTCTTTAAACAACGGGTTAGGGGTTTTGTTATTTTGGCAAAGTCTTTTATAAATCGTCTATAATAACCTACTAAGCCTAAAAAAGATTTAATTTCTTTAGTAGTTGTAGGAATTGGAAATTTTTTTACAACTGAGATCTTATCAGGATTAGGCTTTACTCCGTCATTACTTACAAGGTGTCCTAAATATTGTACTTCTTTCCTTAAAAATTCAGATTTATCGAGTTGTACCTTAAGATTGGAATCTCGTAACCTGATAAAAACTTTTTTTAATTTATCCACGTGTTCTTGAAGACTTGTACTAAATATAATTATGTCGTCAAGATAAACAAAACATATTTCATTTTGTAAGCCACGTAAAACATTATTCATGACCGTTGAAAAGTCGCAGGGGCATTTTTAAGTCCAAATGGCATACGTAGAAATTCATAATGTCCTGTGTCAGTGCTAAATGCTGTTTTGGGAATGTCCTCTTCGTTCATTTGAATTTGATGAAATCCATTAGCAAGATCTAGAGTTGTGAAGTATTGGGCTTTACCTAACTTGTCTAAAATCTCTGTTATTTGGGGAATAGGAAGTTTTTGAGCTATCGTGACGTCATTAAGCTTACGGTAGTCTACGCAAATTCGCCAGCGTTGTTTCCCTGATTTGTCAAGTTTTTTAGGAACAATCCAAATAGGGGAAGACCATGGAGAGTTCGAATCTCGTATTATATTTTGTTGTAAAAGCTTAGACATTTGATCTCTTACTTCTCCGCGATGTATTTCGGGGTATCTATAGGTTTTGTAAATATTGGGGTATCATCTTTCACTTTAATCTCATGTTTAATGGTATTTGAAAAGGTTAAAGGTATTTCTTCGCAATGAAAAATATCTCTAAATTCGTAACACAATTTCCGTATTTGTTCTTTTTCTTCACTATTGCAATGGTCAAGATTAATATTTTTTAAATTGGCTTTGAGTTTATTATCTAAGTCTCTTGATGGTAAATATTGTTGTGAAGGGTGGTCAATAAAATTTATTTCATTAAGGTTTAAGGGTTCTATGTCAAACGGTTCGAGAAATTCAATTTTTATAGGATTTTCTCTAGGATTTAAGGCTGTTGTTAAAGCTAAATTGTTTTTAATTTCTACTAGACATTCAGGAATTTCAATGTGTCCTAGTTTTTTATAAGAAAGAATACCATAACCATTTGAAGCATTAACAGGAATCTGAATTTTTTGAATACTTCTGGGCTCTATTATATAAGTCATAACTTTACTGATATTATTTGTATTAATATTTTTATTTTCATAACGTATGGGTATATCTACATTAGGTAATTTTAACACGCACTTGTTGAAATCTAAATTAGTATTTAATTGTTTTATAAGGTCTAAACCTATTAATCCGTCGAATTTGTCAGAAAAATTAAATAAGTAAAATTTATGTAATCCTGTAGTATTGAAGGTAGGAAAAATTGGTAAGGTTGCTATTTCATCGTGAAACGATATTGCGTGAGCTGTTTGTACTTGAAATATTTCTTTTTGAATTAAATATGGAAAATATATATAAGCAATTTCGGGATTAATAAAACTTCTTGTACTACCTGTATCTAATAAAAATTTTGCATTAATTTCTGGAATATTAATATAAGGTAATTGTATATTATAATTGTTTAAAAATATTATGTCATATCCGTTTTCGAAGTTGTAATCGGAAAATTTGATGGTTCTTGTTCAATGCTATCATATACCTGATTATTATTTGAATTAGCGGAATAACTCAAATCTGCATCGTAATCATATGTTTCATTATATAAAGGTATATCATATTCATATTCATTTTGGCTATCAGTTTGTTGATTAATGTCAAAATTATCATAATAATTATGCAAACTATTTGGTAAAGAATTTCCTGAGTTAATTTCAGGAGTTTGCTGCAAAACTTCTTGATTATACAATTCTTGGGAAATAAAATTCCTCTTTTGCATATTATTGTGTAAAACTGTATTGCCTGAACTAGTGTCCATTGGCTCTACTTTATTTAAATTTGTCCTTCTGGACATCTGTCCCAAGTTTTGATTATTAAACGGTCTATGTTGGACTAAAGTTTGAGGAATATAAAATAATAATAATAAAGTTATATGGAAGGCCATTTATAAATGTCTTTAAAGCAAATTCATCATAGTGTTGTATTTTAATTAGTTTTGTTTCAGGATCGTCAGGGCCTGCATTTAGTTTTGAAAATAATAAGCTACGAGAATCTTGCACTCTCATGCCAAATTGAATAGGATTTTCATTTTTAAATGGTTTTAAATTTATTAAATCTTGAATTAAACAATCTATCGATCGTTGATCAGAAAAACTGTTTATTAGCACATCTTTAATTAAAGTCCAAGAATTTAGTTCTGATCTAGAAACTATTAGTTCTGCTGCTCTACCTGTTAGTTTGCTGAGAATAGTATCAAATAAGCAAACATTTATGGTAGCGGTTGGATTATTTTTATCTTGAAAAGCTTTCAACAAGTTTTCCACTGCCGAAATGAATCTATTTAAAAGTTTTATATTTCCGTCAAAAAGTGGAATATTATCTGATTGATATCGGAGTAATTGATAATTCACTGACATTTTGTTTTTGTTGGCAGTTGAACCAATTGACAATGAACTTAGCGAATCAATTAAATTATCTAAGTTATATTCGTTTATTAGATCTATTTTGATATATTTTTTTTATTTACTGGATACTAGTGAAGATTTTTGTTACTGCGTAACTTTTATTTTCTGGAAAAAGTTGTCTATCTATCGCATTAAAAGAAAAATAGTAATAATTAAATAATATATATACAATTTTTAAATTTGGAAAAAAAAACCAAAAATAATCAAATCACTTGAAAATCAAAAATTATCACTTACAATGCCAGAATTGTGAGAATCTTCATTGGTCCTTAGTCTAGCTGGATCGATGGTGTTCCTTCTCACCAGTTCCCACGTAGTTTTGGAGAGAATACCGTTGATATTCAGTCACCGGGTCTTCCAAAATGTAGTGGCCAGGAAACCTTTGATATGCAGTCACCGGACCTTCCTGGGACGTTCTGTAGTTCTAAGCTGTTTGTTCTGTGTTTTCGTCTTCTTGATTCTTTTCCAATTGGCTGCTTTTCTCCAACTGCTGCCTAAGATCGGCACTATTTGCTTTGGGTTGAAAAGGGCTTATTGAAATTTTCGTAGGTTTTTTTTTCCGAATAAATTCTTGAAAGAATCCGTAGTTCAATATACAATTGCCCTACGTTTCAGAATTATCCTACCGACTGCGCCAGTTAAATGTCGGGCCGAAAGAAAGACGTTTTTAAAAATCAATTTTATTCTTAAAAACACACCGAATTTAACAAATTTGAATCAATTATGAGTTTAACAATCAAACGTTTATAGTCAGAATTATTACAAAAGTCCCCCTCTGAATGAATATCACTTATATTTATAACATTTCGTTATCTTACATACGTGGTGGTAGAATATATGAAGTCAGCGGTTATGCAAAACGTAACTTGCGCGCATGCAAGCGCATACTATTTGACCTTTAAGGGAGAAGCAGAACCAATAAGTACAACAAGAGTGTCGTGTCGTTCCGCAAAATTTTATTTATTTGACCGCACCGCATACATGGCTTTATTTTTTTTTCTCTACACTGCTTCAGTGAAGGGGGCCCCCTGTGATAACACGTCGAGAGGAGATCAAGTGAGTGGAGTTTTCGACATATTTTCCGCATATTAAATTTTTTTATTAATTTTTACCTTTTCGCCTATGAGTTATTACAGTCCACAATATATATTTTTTTTATAATTTTTCATAATCCGCAACATTTTGGTCTCTTTGACCAGGATTTTGCCGGTTTTTAATTTCGAATTAAGGTGAAAACTTAAAATCGCCACATCTAAAAGGTAAATTTCTGGTATAAAAATAGCCATTCTTTTTTTATATGTGAACGTATTTTTCAGGTTAACGAGACGTTGTACTGTAATTCTCTAGCGCTATCTCTTTGCAATACAAAAAATCGCATTTCTGTTTTTTGGTAGTACGTACTACATTTCAGGCCCGGACTTAGATTTTCTTATTTATTGGTTAATATTTAATTAACTTATTTAATTTAAATTTTTCTGAATTAAAATGGATAAAAAACTTCAGAATGCTAAAGCATTGCGTAAAACAGAAATTAATCGAATAAATGAATTATTAAATGTTGCAAAAAAAGGCGTTGACTGACTCTTCCGTTCAGTCTGAATTTAAGCAAAGATTTAAAAATTTGGAAAATATTTATAATCACTTTGATAAACAACATAGTATTATTATTAACTATTCTGCTACTAATGAAGGTTCAGGTGATCTGGAAAAGAAAGATACAGTACGTATATATTTTGAGAATAATTATTATCAAATTAAATCAATTTATTATGATATTTTTGGAACTAAACTTGCCACAGATAGTGACGATCAGACTGCGTCTTCTTGTATTTTGCCCAAGGCTAAACTTCCAAAAATTCATATAAATAAATTTAATGGGGACATAAAAACATTTACATTTTTTTATTGATATTTATAATGGATTGGTTCAAAATAACAATTCTTTATCAAATATTGAAAAATTTACACATTTACATTCGTATTTAGAGGGTTCTCCCAGAGCGCTTATTCAATGCACTCCTATGACTTCTGATAATTATCTTGTAGCATACAACGCACTAATTAATAGATATTCTAATCAACGTTTATTGGCCACAGCTCACTGGAATGAAATTGAAAATTGTTCAAAACTTGTTTCAGAAAATCCTGTTTTATTGCGAAAAATGCTTGATACCTTTATTGAAAATTTAGCTGCTCTTAAACGTTTAGATTCAACCACTCTTTCTCGATTTGAAATCTATCATGGCTCTGTGTCAGTTCCCACCTTTAAAAATCTAGAGTTTTTTACAGTGCATAGCTTACGATACAATTTCGTTTACATTACCGCAAAAAAGGTTTATAAAACATCAAAATTCGACCTATAAATAACCAAAACCGCAATCATTTATCACTTTTCCATTATGTTCTGTGAAACATCATATTCTTAGTTGCCCGTAATTTATCAACCGTATTTTCAGCAAAATAAGATATTGAAATCGACTAATGTTTTGTTATCTACCGCACAAATAAATATTTTTGACTCCTTTGGAAATCCATATAAAATCCGAGTGGTCTTAGATTCTGCATCGCAGGCTAATTTTATTACTAACAAATATATGCAAAAACTTTGTTTAAAATCTTATAAAATGCCTCTATCGATTTTTGGTTTATCGGATATGTCTACTAATTTAAATTCAGGTGCTGTTAAGTGCATAATTTCTGATTTGAATAAATCTCAACCGCAAATATCATTCGAGGCTATTGTCCTAGACCAAATTTGTTCAGACCAGCCAAACTTTTTATCGCAACTCAAAATTGGTCACATATTAATAATTTAAATTTAGCCAATAAAGAATTTAATAAACCCGCGCCAATTGATGGACTTTTAGGAGCACATATTTTTTCACAAATTTTAAGGTCTGGTATTATTAAATGAAATTTTGACGAGCCCACCGTGGTTAACACTACTTTTGGTTGGATTCTAATGAGACATGTAAATAATTCAATTAGTTCTAATTTACCTACTCTATTCACTTCAATTCAAAATGAATTTTGATTTAAAATTATTCTGGGAGCTAGAAGAAATTCCTAGTGCTAAAACTATCTCCTCTGATGATGAATTATGTGAGAGAATTTTTAAAGAAAATTATTTTCCTGATCAAACTGGCAGATATACACTTTCGCTTCCCTTTAAAAACAATATTAGTCCATTTTTTAGGGGTTCTTATGAAATAGCATTCCGCAGATTTCAATATTTAGAAAAACGTTTAGTAGGTAATCCTCAACTTGGAAAAATGTATTATGACTTTATGTTAGATTATTTAAATTCTGGTAATATGAAATTAATAACAAAAAAGGTATCTTGTGAAAATTCATACTATATTCCGCATCATTATGTGTTTAAACCGGACAGTCCTTCAACTAAATTACGAGTTGTATTTGACCGCAGTTGTAAAGATGCCAATGGAGTTTCTTTGAATGATACTCTCTTATTTGGTCAGAAACTACAAAATGATACTTCCACTATTTTGCTTAATTTTCACTTATACAAAGTGGTATTTATTGCTGATATACGTCAAATGTATAGGCAGATTTTAATACATCCCTCACACCGTTTTCTCAAAAAATTATTTTTCGATTTTCTCCTAATGATTCGATTAATGAATATAAATTAAACACTGTGACGTACGGTGTTAGTTCATCTCCATTCTTAGCTCTGCGCACTCTTAAACAATTAGCTGATGATGAAAGATTAAATTATCCACTTGCTTCTGAGGTTTTACTTAGGGAAACGATTGATTGACGATGCAATTGTGGCTAAAGTTCCTTAGAAAGGGCTAAAATTCTTAAATATCAGTTAATTGCTCTTTTGGTAAAGGGAGGTTTTGAGTTGAGAAAATGGGCAACAAATAATGCAGGTTTATTAACCGATTTACCTTCAGATCACTTTTATAATAGTAATATTTCATTTGATTCGGAAAAAGAAAGTAATATAAAAATATTGGGACTTCAAAGGAATTCTCTGTACGATGTATTTTCCTATAAAATTGGACCGCTAGATCGACCATGTACAAAAAGAAATATTTTGTCAGAAATTTCTTGGATCTATGACCCACTTGGTTTCCTTGCTGCGCTTACATTTTTTGCTAAAGTTTTAATTCAGTTTTCATGGAGTCTTGGATTGTCTTGGGATGAAAAGCCGCCTTCTGATGTTATCAATCGTTGGGAAACTTCTAAATGGGATTTACCGCTAGTTTCTTTTTTAAAGTTATCTAGGTTTATTCCGCTTAATTTAAATTCCTTTATCGAGCTACATGGGTTTTGTGATGCTAGCCAACGTGGCTACTGTGCAGTAAAAATGGTGACACCTTTCATCTTTATTTGTTGACCGCAAAAACTAAAGTAGCACCCTTAAAGCAACTGTCTATTCCTAGATTAGAATTTTGTTCTGCCCTTTTCCTTTCAAAATTAATCTATTTTGTCCAAAAAACTTATAATGAAAAGGTCAATATAACAAAAATATACGCTTGGTGTGACTCTCGTGTTGCTCTAGCATGGATAAAATCAACAGCTTTCAAATGGCAGACATTTGTAAATAACCGTTTAGCTGTTATTCAGGAAAGAGTTCTTTCTGAATATTGGCATCATATTAGATCGGTTGATAATCCAGCCGATTGTGGCTCTCGTGGTTTGTTGCCTTATCAGCTTATCAACCACTCCAAATGGTGGGTGGGTCCAGAGTGGCTCGCACTTCCACATTCTGAATGGCCAAATTCATTAAAAAATTATTTTGTAACTAGCGAAGAGGAAAAACCACTTACATTGACAGCATTTGTCACTTTAGATAAATTAGATCATATTTTAAATACATTTTCTTCTTTACTAAAAATTCAAAGACTTGCTTATATGCTTCGCTTTCTATATAATACTAAAAATCCCAAGGAAAAGTTAACTGGACCTCTTAGTTCAGATGAAATTGAATCCGCTTTAATTTTATTAATTAAACGTACTCAAACGATACATTTCTCTCAAGACTTATCACTTATAAAAGGTAATAAGTTAGCTACCAATAATCCAAGAAAATTTAATCCGTTTCTAGACTCTGACAATGTTTTAAAGGTCGGTGGAAGGTTACATAACTCCGATTTATCATATGATATAAAGCATCCAATTTTATTACCGCGTAATAACCGTTTTACAGAGTTACTCATTTTGCATACACACAATCAGTATCTTCATCCTGGAAATCAACAATTGCAATTTATTCCCTCTCAAAGATTTTGGATCTTATCGGAACGTGTCGTGCTATTCGTCAGGTTTTGTCTAAATGTATAAAATGCTGGAGATTACGTTTAAAATCGTGTCAACCCCCTATGGGTAATTTGCCGCTCTGTCGTATTTCAGAGATCAAACCATTTTCCGTATCAGGCATAGATTTTTATGGTCCTGTTAATATAACTATATCTAAGACGCGTGGTCCTCCATTTGTAATGTAATGCATATTTCAAAAAAGGTGGGTGGAAATGTTCAGAATTATTACTATTTTTTTCTTTTCTAAAATTATAGTAATGTAATTATGTAAGTAAAATAAAACTAACGTTTTTAAATTATATTTGGCAAATAATTTAATATTTAAATTTACCGCGATAAAAAACTCCACAAACTGGTTATTTGGAGTGCGCGCATGCAGGCGCATACTATTTGACCTTTAAGGGAGAAGCAGAACCAATAAGTACAACAAGAGTGTCGTGTCGTTCCGCAAAATTTTATTTATTTGCCCGCACGGGGTACATCGCTTTATTTTTTTTCCTACACTGCTCCAGTGAAGGGGGCCCCCTGTGATACCACGTCGAGAGGAGATCAGGTAGGTGGAGTTTTTGACATATTTTCCGCATACTGAATTTTTTTATTAATTTTTACCTTTCCGCCTATGAATTATTACAGTCCAAGATATATACTTTTTTATATAATTTTTCGTAATCCGCAATATTATAAAAGAAAAATATTTCAAACAATTAAACAATTTAGAACAAATAAAACTAATTCATTGCATACATAAAAATATAAAAGTTCTGGAGCTTATAAAATAAAACAAGTTTTATTATTTGGAAATTATCTTGTAATTGCTTCAAACTACGGTTTTCTTTTATTGCCTTCCCTAGGAATAAATAATAGAATTTCTCTGGCAAATTTTCGGATGTTTTTTTGCAATATTCTACAAAAAAAACCCTTAGTTTTCTCCTTCTTTATTCATCGCTTTCTAGATTTAACGTAAAAATGTAAGAAAAACCTGGATAACTTCAAACTGAGATGAGCAGTTGACGTTGCGACATAATTTCGAATTTCGGGAAAATGTCGTCGTCGACTTCTGACGCCACACGCACTATGTAGCCAGATTTCTGTGGCGTGAAAATACTTACTGAAATACTGGAAAATCGACTTATTAAAAAAATATAATAAATAAATAAATTTTACTTTTGTGCGCCTTCATTTGGCATCTACTTTCATTTTACAAAAAAATATCCTTTATAACCGGATTTCTTTATTACCACTTGGTATTTATATGGCATTCGGATGCATATTTTCAGTAAATACCAAGCAATTAAGTTTTTGAGATTGATTGGAAATGAACAATTTTCCAATTAAATTTGCTTATTTTTTAAAGAATCCTCAGTATGACCCTTCTAGTAAAATACGTGTGTATCGCATCCTATAAACCACTCATTAGAGTGAAATGTTTTTTCAAGAAAACTGGAAGGATTCTTTGGTTAGTCCTTTGGCGAAGGTATCAAATTCTTCAAATTTTTCAAATCTTAGACCTATAAGTATTCTTTCAGCAATTTCTGAAATACTGGAGGTTCATGGTCAGATGGTGATATATCTAAATGAGAAAAATATTTTGCCCGAAAACCAGTCTGACTTTAGATCAGACCAGCATACACCACTGCCTTAATTCTTGAATTCAGTTGACAAAATATATTGTTCAAAATACACAGGCAGAAAGTGATTTGAATCAGAATTTGGATAATGTATATACCCACTCAATGAAAAGTCACCTTAAATTAAATCCAAATAAGTCTCATTTAGTATTTTTTTGGAAATAGAAAATAGCGTGAAAATATTTCTAACAATTTCACAGTAAACACTAATAATGAAGACATTCAAAAGGCCGATCATACAAAGAATTTATAAGTATAGTAAGTATAATATTTCATCCAAACTTTAAATTGGATATACATGTTAAGCACTTGCTACAAAAATCATTTGGCGCCTTAAAAATGTAGTTTTCGAATAGGCATGATCTTTCCCAACCTCTAAAAAAAGCTTTTGACGGACTCTTTGGTATTGTCCCTTTTTGATTATGGAGATGCAGTTTACGGTTCTTTCTGGACAGTTCTTCAAAGAAAATTTCAAAAATACATTCCTGTTCAAATTTTACAGAAGTTGTGGAGTTTCATGGTTAATCAGTTCAGCTCTGCTATTTTTATTAGCACAATCATATTTTTTAAGTCTAGATACTAAATAACAGCGCTTAGTATTTGGACTTTAAAAAATGTGATCATATGCCATTAAAAATAGCAGGGCTGAACTGATTAACCATGGAAAAGAGGCAACTCTACCACTTTTGTAATATTATTTATAAAGTTTTAAATACCAAAATTCCGAAATCTTTATTTAATGCCTTAGTTCTTGTTTGAGTAGTATTTTTTATATATCTATATACTTTAGCATTTTTACTTGTGTTAGATGCGTAGCTAAAAAAAAGTTTTTATTACTGTCTTACTTTCAAAATTATTCAGCATAGGCTAAGTGTACAAGAATAGCTATTTGAAAGCTAAACTTTTATAGTTATTATATACATGCACAGCAAAAAAAATTTAAAAGAAATAAATAAAGGAAGAACACTCTTATTATATACTGGCATGGGAATTGTACAAGATGTTTCAAAGGAAAGTAGAAATACTTTATATCTCCGTTATAAGAAAAGAAACGTAATAATCTTTTTTTATTAAATTTTTAAAATCACTGAAAAAACTAGGCTAATTTCATATAACGTATTCTACTTAAAATATAAGCGTTTTCCAGAATTTTTTAAGATAAAAGATAAAATATCTAGTTTTTCAAACAGGCCTTTTGGCGTAAAGTTCCTATAAACTTACCAATGCAGGTTCTCGAGCACACCTTTAGAAATTAAAAGGGGCGCCACCTAACTGACTGTGACTCAATTAGGAAGAAATCTGTATTGATATTTAAATGCTGACAAAATAAAAGTTTGGAGGGCTTTTCAATAAAACACTATATAAAGCGCAGACTGTCAAATTTTAATGATACTTTTGTTCTTTTTTTTAAGAGTTATTATATAAAATAATTTTGAAACATGAAATTTCATTTATGTTTTACAATTTAAGTGATGTTAAGAAATAAAAAATAAATACATCAAGCAAGTACAATGTGAAAATATAAAATATATCAGATGTGAAATATGATGGTAAGTTATTACCATTATACCATCAACCTGTGAACATCTGGCGAAATGTCATGATGCAAATATGTAAATACAAAAATTAAATTAAATATCGCACAGGGAAATCAGAAATTCATGAATTTTCGTTTACCACACTACCGCAAGGAAAAGAGTTACAAAAATATAAAGTATTTTGCCAAGGCTGTTTTACAAAAAATAGGTTACTTGTTTCCTTTCTACTACCTTTTGTAAAATTTATAAATATAAAAATTAAGAATTAATTCCTCGTACTTCCTTACAGGAAGGAACTCCAAAACCATTGTAGAACTCTTTGTTTATGTACCCCAAAAATTACACCATAAACTTAAATTATATCCTAAAACCATTTCTTCAATTCTTAACCTGAAATCCTACAAACGATTGTTTGTCTTAAAATAAAATCGACACGGAATGTGCAAAAACAAGTTATTTACAATTAACTATTCACAGACATTGCCTTACCTCTAGTCATCTAGACGGCTCCTTCGATGTCAACGTCACCAACAAAGTGAATTTCCAGACATCTAGAAAGTCTTCTCGAGGACCGACTGACAAATCATTCAGGACGCCATGTTATAAAAGATAATTGCGAATTAGCTCACAGCAGGAAACTAATTTGAAAATCGACTTACCACGTGGTTGATCAAATGTGGAACTAAACAAAACGGGACCAAAATTTAGGGCGAGATGATGTTCGTAAATAGGCCTTAGGCTTTCAACGGCACTGCACTTTAAAAAGAAATTATTTAGGACATAATTTCAGTACTTAAAACAGATCGGTCCATTAATGCACTTTCATTCAGCTCCAGAAAATTCGAAGAAGTTTGACATTCCCCTCCATCATTCTTCCTCACTTCAGACTTATGCCAACCTAATGCCATAAAACAAAATAATAATTACAGTGGAGTTCACTGCTGGCGCAACTACTATAAGGGAGTAACAACCCGATAATATTCGGTGTCTAACCACTAACGTGACTGAAATGAAAAAACACGACACTGGGAGTCTTTCGGTTCGTCTCGTCGAAGGCAGACCTCTGTGTTATTAACATAAGTGGTTCCACGTGTTCGGTTTTGCTGCTTTATTTCGGGGGGAAACGAGAGACTCAACCGCTCAGAGTGGAAACTAACGACCCCGCAAGAAAGGGAGCAGACGCTGTGAACGTGTGAGGCCTAGTTGTTCCTGAATTCTATCCCGTTTGTCTGCCGCAGTTCTACATAGAATATTAGCGTAATGGCCGCTATGTGGCGGGAGTCGGAGGGGTAAGGGGACAGCTTGAAAGAAAAGGTCATCTCGTGAGACCAGTAGTACTCTCATGGGGCATCTAGTGGAAGCCAAGATGCATTTAAAAATTAAAAAGTTGTTTGAAAGATTCGGGGTGTTCGGGAGCTAAGAGCTCGCCATCCGGACATCCTACCTATTGGGCTGGAGAATGGCGCTGAAAGCAAAAATGTGGCAGCCGACTCCATTTTGAAAAAGAAAGAAAGAAAGAAACACGACACTGTCAAAGCTGGCTGGATGCCGAAAAATAAGAAACCAATGAAACCATAGTGACAGAAGAAAAAGGCAGGCAAATTCCTAATATCTGTAAGCAAAAACAAAATTCTCTTGTTTTAATTTAGAGAAGTTGAAAATACTTTACAAAATGTAATCCAGTGAAGTATGGATAAAACATATTAAGGTATTTAAGATGTAATTTACATAAAAGTCTTGATATTTTAAAGGTTATATTTAACTGCAAAAGTATAATGTTTAATTTCGATTCAGATTACTAATGAGCTTAAAATAACGAAAAACCATCAGCAAAATGTCTGTTTAACATTCCACTCCAAGCAAACATAAAGAACAGCAGCTTGGATAAATGAAAACAAAAAGTTATGTAAAATGAAACTTTCTAATAGTTCAAATGTTGTCAAAGTGTTAAATTGTAGTTTACAAGAAAGAAGAGAGTAAATATGTTTATCATAATTCAAGTGATTGAAATGGACTGAAAGAAGAAACCAAAAAACCAAATATTTTATTGTAAATGAAAAAATTGTTATTTTCATTAATAAAGAAGGCCAGTATCTTACTAACTAAAACTGATTATTTATTCAAAATATGTCACTTTCAATAGTAACACCCTATTAATAAAGATTCTATTAACTTTCTTTTATAAAGTGTATGATATGTAAATTTGGAAAAATCCAACTCGTAGAGTTATTCGACAGGAGGGTGACGGAACACTCTCTGAAAATCACTAACTGAATAACCGTCCAAATTTTGTAATTGCCTCGGTGTTACTATAAACTAAATAATTATACATAAATTTGAAAATGTTATAGCGTTATAACAATCCATACCTAATAGAAACAAATGAAACCAATGTTCCTTTTCTATATTCTATAATCTCCTCTATAAAGCCTACTTCAAATATTTTTATCCAGATGTTAATATGAACTATATTATTTTTATTTATTTAATCACTATTTTTCTTCTTTCTTTTAGAAAGAAAAGTAGGACACGAACATAGGCTTCATTTGTTCTTATTAAGTATCGATTTATTTTACCTTAAATATTTCGAAAACGGTTATATTTTTACGGAAAACATGTTTTATAAATATTGGCTACTTTTTCTCTGCAGATTCTAACAATTAACTACAATAGAGATCAATAAATTTAAAACAATAAAAATTTCCATGTGTTTATTATGTATATATATATATATATATATATATATATATATATATATATATATATATATATATATATATATATATATATATATATATATATATATATATATATATATATATATATATAATTATGTATTTTCCTACTAAAATTTTGACAATACTTGAGAAATAAACAATTTAACATCAATTGTTTAAACCGCAAGATCCTCCCTCTCCAACAGGGGTTGGAATAAACATAAGAAGTGAATAATGTTAAAATGTTTTAAAGATTACGTTTTAATCCACACTCTTGTTTATTAGAAGTTTTGATAAGTAAAAATCATCATTTCCTAACTCCGTAGCATTGCGATAAATTGTATATTTAATAAAAATAAACGTACTTTATAATATCAGGCTTCCCCTTATAAAAAAGTTAGTGATTAAATTAATTAGAATTTCCACCTTTTACGACATATTTTTGAAATGTAAGTAAGATGTGATGTAGTTTAGTTTCATTCTACTTATCTGGAAGAGGAATAATATATCATATGATATTGCAGTTTAACTACTACTATTATGGGGAATTTTCTATTCTCGAGGGAAAAGCAGCATATAAGCGTTTGGAATTTTTATGAACTTTTTTTGGCACTTAATACATTTTTAGAAATAAATAAATAAAGAAGTATGGATCTTTTTAGTCTTGCAAAAGTATTGCATTTGATATCTTACTTAATTAACTATTTATAAAATAAAAAGATTGCATTATACATTTACTAATTTCAGTTGCGTTAAATTGAGCTTTCATGTGTTTTCGCACAAACAGCTTATTTTCATAATGTATCTCAAGTACGTCAGTCTTTTTGTCTAGTTCTAAGCTGTTTACTGTATTGAAATGTAAGGCACTAAAAGATGTTTTGATTGGAAAACATTGGGGGAAACTGGTCACTATTGTCCAACTAAGCGATACGACACAATTATTTTAACTATGCGGTGCTATTATTTAGACCGCTTAATAAATTTTAAACACATTTTATCTTTGTTTTTCAGAAGTTATTACAGTCATTACGTCTATCTATATAAATAATGACTTCTTTTTTCACTGATCTTCAAACATATAAAGTTAAGTTGAGTTCATCCACAAATCCAAAAAGTTTACAATTCATTTTCCGCCCTTTCCAGGTCGTCGAAACTGCAGAAATAAATTCCAATGGGCTGTAAAACGGTAGAATTTATTACATTCTTCGTGTTACACGAAAAGGCTGTTTCCACATCATTGAAATAGAGCAGTAATATATTGATTTGTTATTTAAAATTTATTGGAACTGTGACCACATCAAAATTCTGCTCAATCTTATATTTGAGCTGAACCTTTATAGTATTAAGCTCCGAATAGCAAACATAAAGTTTTCAATTATTTATTTTTTTACATTCCAATTTAGGTTATTTTGCTTAAGAAAATTGACTGAATATTGATGTTTCATTTATGTATGTTCCAACGTACAAGTAAGAGCACTTGGTAAAACTTGGTTTTAACTCTACTGTGCAAACAGCAAGAGGGTTTTAAGATTTTTCCCAGATTTTTTTTTCTGTTTGGAATAATATTTTGCAGAATCGGTGCATTAAAAAAAAAACAGAATATATTAAAATTTTATTTTCAATTTTAATACATTCTGTTTCATTCATTTACTTTATTCTTCTCCTACACGTAATTAATAACCCATTTTCCCGTAAATCAATTCACTAACAATATTTTCAATTTTAATTTCGATGAACAATATTTAATTAAGACTAGATGTTTTCAGAACTCACGTATTTTTTAGGCCTATCTCAAATACATTTTCCAAAGAGTGCCAAACTCGAAAACAATTAATGGATAATTTACGTTTATTTTCTTAAGTATGGGCCCTCTAGGCCTTAAGAAGGTTTTATTACTATTTTAGTGAAGTTATTGTGGCAAAGAAGATATAAGAAGGCATTTTATGATTGCTGTAATAACCTTTTTTACTGCTTTAGAAAACTAACTGTATTTTTTGGGTAGGCCGATGTTGAGCAGCGTTTGAAAAGGCTGATGATAATGATGATATAAATAAGTATTTTGTTTTTACAATAAAACTTTTACTATTATCATTATTTGAATCTTATTGTTTGTATATACTATAACAATTGACAAACTCTGGAGTTATCTTATGAATTGTATTTCTTCGTAACCTATAGTGCAGTGGCGTAGCTACACCCCCGCTAGTTCGATAATGTGGAGGAGCCCAAAATTTTTAGCTGTGTCTCTACTACAGTGGTAGCAAATATTCTGTTTGATGTTTTGAAAAATAGCCTACTGATTGAAACTAGGCAGTGAATACTTTCTAATCTAAAATAATTAATTTAAATTTTATTAAAAGTAAAATACAATGTACAAAAAAACGTTTATTAAAGTATTCAATCTTATGTAATATTAATTTATGTCACAATAACAATAAATTATTTTTAATTACTATTAGTAACAATTCATCCTGTCCTATAAAATATATGATTTTTACCATCCAAAGTTGCAAAATCAGCCTATACTTCTGTAATATGTAAAACTCTTGCTTTGAATATAATCATTACCTTCTGGATATATCATATCTTCAAAGTGAGCCTTGGAACTAAAGTATGTAGACGTCGTGTCGGCGATTAAGTAAGTTCGTTATTAAATGTGAATGTCAAATGAAATCTAATTGTATTTTTTATCGATTTTTGAAATATCTAAACAAATCAAAATAGTTATTTATGTATTTAGAGCGCAAAGTAATAAATTGTCGCTTGAGAAAGAATGTCGTCTAATGATCTTTCGAATGCGGCAATCTTAATTTGCGGCCGAAACACACGTAACTTTTCACAATCGCAGTTTTAATAGTTAAAACATATTTCTTTATAGTTTGAAATTTGATGTCCCTAATTTTTAACATATATTCGGGCATAATCAGAGCGGGAGTGCATCATGGAGCATAAGAACAAACATAGCAGTGTCGTTTATTTTCTATTACCATGGAAAATAATTATTCATAGCCATGGCACACTTTTTAATATTTAGTTAGTATGTTTATGGTGTTAAATGATAGAAGTATTTCTCTGTGTTAGGTTGTTATAATTTTACTGTCTTACCAGTATATATTTGACATTTTAGATTATGGTCTCTAAACATTAATATACCTATCGATTAATATTAAAAGTAAATTACCAGTTTTTACAATTGTTGAACTTTTCCAACCTTCGTGACGTTTAAGTTTAATTCTGCACCTCCATTATTTAAAAGAGTAGCAGATGTTCGTCTAAAGCAGTGACCAGTATATAATTTGGATTTCGGTAAGTTTAGATATGTAGCGATCTTAGTGGATATTTTTGCAATAGAATTTCATTCCTTCCCTTCATCAATTTGATTATGGCAATTCTTTTTTAGATATTTAAGAAAAAATCGACGTGAGCTCGCTTTTATTATTTTTATCCTCAATATCGTCGATAGTCATTTAAACGAATCCGTTTCGTCGACAGCTTCCAGCAATAGAAAATACTATCTTATCAGGCTCTTCTGGTAAAAAACTTTTAGGTGAAAATGTTAGATTTTTTGGCTTTGTAGCTATCACTTTGCTGTTTTAAATATGCAAAAAGTTTCTGAAACTGTTTTATATTGATATTATCATGTAGGGATGTTGTCAATTTTAACATTTTTTATTTTTTACCTTTGCTTTTTCCAATAAAAATGCAAGCCTGGCGTTTTCAGAGACCATCCTTACTATCTTCTCACTGCACCAGGTTTTGAACAGGTGGTATTCAGAAATATCAGGCGTAAATTCAGTACCGGAACAATAGTCACTTTCGCTCTCCATAATAATTACAATTCAATAATTATAATATCATATTTACAGCGCAAAAAGAAAAAATAACCTTAAACTGATACAATTTTAAACACCGCGTACAACGACGCTGGGTCAGTGATCGAATGAATGTTATTTGTTTTCGGTTGCCATGACGGCTATTCATAGAACGCTCGACGAAAAAACATTTTTTTTTTTCATATTCGCTTTAGCAGTAGTGGCCCGTGGGATTTGAGTTTGGCGGTGCACCAGAAGGTGAATAGCCCCGCAGACAAAAAATTGAGCCGCAGGCGAAAATTTTTCGGGGTGCCGTGCCCAAAATGACTAATTTTTTACCTTTTTGTTTTTTTTAATAGAAAAAAATACTAGTTACATCCATTATATACCATTTATACTTCTTGCTAAATTAGTAAAAAATTAAACATTTTAAAAAATTTAATAATGATCTTGAGTTCCTTGAGATAATTTATTCGCCTTTTATGTCTAGTTACATATGTGTTTGTAAATCAAATCGATTCTTCTATTCTTGTGTTGGGGTGAATTTTTTTAGGTATTTCTACTTAAGAGATAACGTGTGCATATATACCATTTTTACAAAGTAATAAACAACATAAAAACCTCGATAAAAACTTACCAGAATAATTAGTCGTAGTGAATAAGTAATACACTCCAAAACTATATACAGTAAAAGGAAGACTATTTTACACTGAACTGCGGTATTTGAAATCTAGTCTTCCTGGCGAAAAGGTCAATGACTCGTTTATTAAAGTCTTCAATATTATTAAGAAATACTTTTTCAGCTGATAACATTCCCAAGGCACTTAGTCTTTCTTCTTTCATAGAGTTGCGCAAAAAAGTTTTTAATCTTTTTTACATAGAGACTCATCAGCTTCAGAGGTTGACATAGGTGTTGTCACTAAAACTTCCAATAACTTAATAGTTTCTCGAAAAATGCACCTCATATCATTCTGTGAAACCAACGGTAAAAGAGGAACGGCTTCAGAAATGGTTTGTAATTCTTCTCTTTCATAAAGTACTTCCGGTTCTGTTTTTAGACGATTTTTCTCTAGAAATGGATATAACTTAACTGGATCAGAGAATAGTTAGGCGGGAATTTTTATTTGGTATTCGATAAAATGTTCTTTCATAAATAATGCAGTAGCTGTCAGATGTCCTGTAAAAGTAAAGCGAGCTTTAATCTGTTGTATTATGGAATCGCAAACTTCCAAGGCTTCAATTTTTTAATTTGTTGAAATAGATAGATCGGAACGAGGGTAACTTCGCCTTTTTTGAGGAACATTTTCATCTTCGTTTTCTAAAAGCTCCAAGTCTATTTGGTCAATAATTGTGTCCATTTCATCATTTTTTGCATTGCGTTTTCGAAGTTTTGTAGATCTTGTTCAGCCTTGATAGGGTCGGTATTAATCATCTGCAGTTGCTTAAAAATTATTTCGACATGTGGCACGATTTTATGAAAAACTGTCAACCAAAATATATAATCTTTGTTATGCAATCTAAGTTAATATGCACCAGCTTGTTCAATCTTTGAATTAAATTTTCGTTGTCGTTCTCTAAAATATTCATAACGTGTATCAGCTCATTTCGGTATTCATAAACTGTATTAATTCCCCGAGAATGAAAATTCCATCTCCTTTGTGATGATTGTGGTAATCGTCTATGAGCTATATCATCCATTACTTTTGTTCTTTGAGGTAATGTAGAAAAAAAAAGAACAAATTCCAGTCAGATGAGCAAAAAAAATCCGAACCAATGCATTAATTGAAGCTGCACTGACCATTATAAGGTTAATCTGATGAGCATAGCAATATACATAATTTGCTAAAGAATATTTATCTTTAATTATTTTTTATACCCCATTTACACCTCCGCTCATAATTGACGCTCCGTCATAGCATTGCGCTATTAACTTATTGGGTGTGTCACTAATTATAGGATCAATTTCATTTAAAATGCAATTTGCTATTGAAATGGCATTGTGTCCGGGAAGATTTACAAATATCCAAAATCTTTCTACTGTCTTACTGGAGTCAATGTACCGTAAAATAATGACTTATTGTAGTTCGTTGGCGACATCGGTAGTTTCGTCGACTATTACCGCTACATAATTCGCTTTTTTAATTTCTTTAGCCACTTCTTCAGGGTAAACGCTAATCATGCAGTCCAATAATTCGTTCTGTATCGTCTTAGAGGTCCCTTTAAATGCTGTTGCTTTGTTGAAATGTTAAAATCTATCAACTCTCGGAACACTCCTTTATTTCCGAATTCTAGGGTTTCATCATGACCTCTCAATGCCAATTCTAATATACCACAAAATCTAATACAGTTGATAATGATGTTTAAAATATGTCTGTTTTTATCAACTTGGTTGTTATGCCTAATAATATTTTGTCTATAAGCCGAACTTAATTGAGTCATTATATTTGATTTTCCGAGCAAAGAAAAACTAAAAATATTATTTATATGTCCCTTGCTGTTTTAATGCATTTTAATTTTTTCATAAGTATGCACTAAATCAGTAACCCCATGCCTTGTCCATGTAGAATCACCACCAGACAAAACACAAACGAAACAAAAAAACGCATTTTTTTTATCGCATCCACAAATCCAGATATTTTTCGAATACATATTACGATTAAACTTCCTTACACGGCCTTTAAAGCTTGATGAACTAGAGGTGGAAGCCTTCTGCGCTTTGGTTAGATCGAAATCGGGAAGAGGTCTTCCAAGCTCCTTGACTTGAATTTTTTTCTCGAGCGATCGCGTAGAAAAAGGTTTCACTAATAGACTGTTTATTTTATTCATTTTGCCTCAAAAAAAATGAAAATAATAGGTACCTAGGTATTTAATTAAATCAATTAAACTTAAAAATTCAGTGCATCGACTTTTTCGAAATTGGTGGATAGGCAAGGGTGGTATTATTTTTTTCTGTGGAGTTACATGAAGGTAATTGTTACTACCTTGTACCACGAAATGTGGAAGAACTTAAATAAATCATAAGAAATTGTATAGAATTAATCCTCCAGACTAGACTGAAAAAATGTGTGGAAGTTAATTGAAGGTACGTAGAACAATTATTGTTATAGTTATGATCTGTTGTTTAACTATTCACAAAAATAAAATTTTCAAAAATACAACTTGTTATTTTATTAAATTTTATTAAAAGCATTGAATATTTTTATAATCAGGCTCAAAGACTAAGGTCTAGTGTCAGATGGTAAATAAGCTTTCGTGCTCTAAAATCTCAAAAAGCCTGATAGAACTCATTTTACGAGAATCCATAAAAAACATAACCTGGGGTAACCAAAAAGGTAGTTTGATAAATTTAAAACACGATTGTATAGAAAATTATGTTTTGATGTATGCTTAATTGATATAATATTGGTCATATTTATTTTCTCTATTTTTTGTGTTACTTATGGTTCGGGTCAATTTTCGTTATCACACAGTAAAATTAAGGCGTTTCCTCAATAGAACAAAATGCTTACTTGGCTCTTCTAAATAACATAAAACATTAGAAAAACGTTGACAGTATTGCTTTTTAATAAAAAATTTCTTTGAAGTTTATAACTTTTTGGAAGCAGATACTTAAAGGAACTTTTGTTAATGTTGACATAAAAAATGTTTTTTTTTTGTGTTTCCATTGGGTGTAATTCGCCTTAATATAATACATTCATCCCTCTACTTTAAATACAAATTATTATTGCTCTAGTGGTAACTAAAGATATAGGAAAAACTTAACGCAGAAGTTTGGCAATTAAAACTTAAAACTTTTAGTTAAAAGTTTTCTCTACATACTGCACGTTAAATTATTACAAATAAAAGGCTTGAACTACGAGTCGTTGTGTGTTGCAAAAATTTAATTATATGTAAAAAAAACTAAATTAACCAAACAATGGTATAACGTAGTGGTTATTAGGAGTTCGAGTGACCGAGATTGAAACTGAAACAAGGCCTTATCGATTTCGGCCTCCAAAGGAATACGAACTTTCGATCTAAAACACGAAACGAATAACTATTACTAAGTTTCAGTCTCTGTATTATACTTAAAATATGCAAAAGTCATTTATAACGGGTATATATATTTTGGTCGCAGAGAGATTTAAAATGAGACACAGGTTAATCGCTTTCTCCCATCCGAAGTATTCTAATTTCTTATTAAAATACAAATATATTATTAAATGTAGATGTTATTTTCTGTATATATATACATATATATATATATATATATATATATATATATATATACCAAAATTAGAAAAATATTATTAACGTAGCAAGAACTAGTATGTAGTAGAAAATTATTTTTTTTGGGATAACCGTGTATTTCTGACTTAAAGTCTTTATCAGTACAGTCAACTAGGTGAAAGACAAGCAAGTACAACTAGCGGTAAAAATACACAAAAAAAAAAACACACCAGAGTCACCAACAGGAGCAAAACATTTGTGGTTTCCAAGAGATCATCCAAAATATTCGCCGGGCTTGATACTCCACTACCATGGAACAACATATAGCCACCTTCGGTGAAACTCATAATCCAAGGGTAGTAAATCAAAAGTAGAAAAATATCAACGAGGTAAGAACTAGTAGAAAATTGATTTTCTTGGGATGACCGCTAAAGCAACGAAATTTGGCTAACTAGTATTATTATTATTATGAATGGTCTAACATATGTAATTGGCATATCAATGTTCGCGAGGCTAAGAAATGTGAATTTTCTCAACGTTTTCAGGGTACTACTTGGAGGCACTAGTTTTGGGCACATAGTTGAACCATTATACATTATTTTTCTTTATCTTCTCCATTATGGATTTCTTGACCATAAATTATAAAATTCCCAATCACAAAGAATATTTCATTGATATCGCTGTCGACATCCATTTGCTAGATAGTTACCATCAAATGTATTATTGCACTTACCAGTATCATAATAGAAGACCAGTATTTAAAGTTGGCTTTGTCAAAATTTTATGGGCCAGTTATTTTATTAACAACATCAGTAGCATTTTTAATATTCTCGTCAGTTTGATTTTTACTAGTGTTAATTATTATTTATCTGAAGTTTTGACATTTTTAAACAAAAATTTGTCAGTTTAAAATTAACTAACAATGCCCAGATATAATCAATTTTCAAATAGAGAATTGAGGGACATGGTTTGCGTGTGCAGGATAAAATTTAACTAGGCATTCTTTAGTAAGATAATATTCTCAGTTTTGCCTTCACACAATAGTAGCAAATTGGAAAATATATTTTAAAATCTGTACAAACAAATTAGGAGAAACTGGTACTTTGTATGCAAATAATTATAGTGAACAAGCAGTTGAAAATCCAAAGGCTAGTTCTCGCCGTTTGCAAACCGCTACCGGGGTATCCAAGATCATCAATTTCACTAACTTTAAATGAAGAGAGGCTGTGTCTCTTTCGTTTTTCATCCAGTACAAAATTTATTGCCAAATAATCTGCCTGAGTTTGCAATTTTGCAAAAAATTTCTGCAGAGAGCGAGAATTGCCTATTCTTAAACAGATTTTTTTTACTGATGAGGCAACCATTACCAGGAGTGGTACTTTCAACGAAACCGAGATTCAGCATTAGATAAGAGAATGGCACTTTTAGCATACATTTTCAGTAAATATTTGGTGCGATATTTTGGGTAATTTCTTAACTGGCTCATTTAAAATGCCAGACAGACTGAAGACCGGTGAAGAATATTTGGGGTTTTTAGAAAATCGCGTTCTTTCACTAATTTATGATATTCCACTTATTATAAGATAAAATATGTGGTTCACGCAGAATGGGGCTCCAGTACATTTCGTTCCTGTAGTAAGAAAATATCTTAAGGAATATTATCGCAACGTTGGATTGATCGTGGAAGAGAATTTCCTTGGCCACTTTTCAGCTCTGATATTAATCACCTTGATTATTTTTATGAGGCTATATCAAAGAACTACGTTATAAGGAATAAATTAAAATACTTAGGAATAATTGTTAGGAAGAATTCAGGATGTCGCTGATGCCATTAGAAACAATGATAGGGGTCTAACGTCATAAAAATGTTTTAGAAAATGCATTCAAGAGGATGGGGACATTTCCAGCACCTGATGAAATAGACAACAAGAATACCAAGAGACGTCCGTCAAACGATGATTGCAATTTCGCTCTTTATAAAGCTCATCAGGCAGCCTTAGACTAAATTGAATCGCAGAAACTACTCCGCTGGCTAATTCCATTGACTTTCATTGGGAGAAATGTCAGTAACATCAACGTCATAACAAGGATAATAAGATCGCTGTCTGGAACACGTGCTGTAATGCTAGCGTGCCCTTGGTCTACACATGGCTCGCTAATCTATGGCGGCCTAATCACCTATAAAAAGAGCGAAGTCGCGATTGTCGTTTCACTGAAATGGATCATTGCGCCTGCGGCATTCCAAGACATGTCCCACAAAGGGGTCTTGATATCCTTGTTGTCATGTTGGTGTAACGTCAAACAAAACTGCATTAACATTATTTTTCTCAACGAAATTCAGGAATCAAAAATGTAATTCAATGCTGGTCTGTGATTCCATTTTCTGCCTTTGCCCTGCACGGGGCTCGCTAATCTACGCCGGCCTGATGAGCTCTAAAAAGAGCGAAATCGCGATCGTCGTTTAACTGCGCTGCACCTGTGGTATTGCAAAACATGTTCCAGTCAGCGATCTTGGTATCTCTTTGTTTATTATTTTAATAATTCGTTTAACAAAAATATCATCGTATCAGCAAACTGGAGTAATATTGAGTTTTGAAAAAAACGTAATTATAATTTCAAGTATATATGTATGTATCATTTGTTTATTTTCACCTACAAATCCAACGACTAGAACAATTTTCATAAATGAGGCATCATGAGATTCGTTTATATCCTTCGAGTATTCTTACCGACGTTTGATTGAAAGAAAATATAAAATGAAAGATTCATAAATAGATCTCAACTTTGTTTTGTACTTGGTTTAGTTGGAATCCATTGAAAGATTTCCGCATAGCAAAGCCGCTATAGATACCGTTCGCGCTGGTTTCACTCGGTTATAGGTCGGTTTTACGCTATTGTCCGTCCGTCAAACTTATTTATCTCTTTAAAGCATAATTTTATAAATAACTAAACTTTCTCAGCAAGTAGACATTTCTGGTAATACCGAAGCAAATATTGTTGCGTGCGGGTTAATGTTACCAATAAACGGCGACACGGGCGACTGATGTGACGATTTATGAAAGTGCCTGATGAACTGCGTATGCTCGAAAATATTATTTTTTTACATCTTAAAGTAGCACCACATTTAAGTTAAGATTCGATTGTAAATTACATTCATGATATTTCAAATAATATCCCATTTTCTTCTAGATATTATAGTACTTATCGCCAGGTTTTCCGAAAACATGCTCGTTTGATATAAATCTTCAAGAAACGTTTTATAGGAAAGAACTGTAAATTTTGCATCTTAATATCTTTTATTTGCCAAGGTCTTAATGTATAGAAAAGATTTAAAGCTTAAACCATAATTTTACCTTTTGATTAACATCCAATTAAAAGAGTAATACAAATTAGCTTCTAGGTATAAATATAGAGATTTTAACTTCACAAAGCATATAAATTAAACTGCAATTTTATACTGCAATCAATACGACCCCTGGGAGGATGCCAATATAAAACCTAATACGAAACGGTTGATTTGATTAAAATTAACACTTTATTTTAAAACGGTAAAGTACTAATATTGAATGGTCTATTAATATATATAGTCTATTAATATGTCGCATTCAAAAAAGCTTAATATTACATAAACATATCTTTATGTTGTTTTCATTTCTCTCTCAACCTGTGTGGTGCATTCGAAATTATGGAATTGTAAAAAATCACACAGGCAGGTTTTTATGAATTCCCGGTCTGTCTGTTTGTCTGTTCCCGGATAGATAGTAGATTAAAACTACTTATCCAATCGACTTCAAATTTCGACCACACGAAAATTAAGGGGTCATATGAGGATGAAATGGTAATATTTTGGTAAAAATCCAATATGGCGGAACAAAATAGCGGCCCAATTAAATGTTAAAAAAGAACGTTGGTAAGAATCAACTGGTAAAATTTTGGTATTGGTGGAACAAGACGGCACCCTTTAAAAATGTCTGGAAAAAGGAAATTTACCGATCTTTTTTGTTTATAGATTGGTTTCTATCTTTTTAAATTGTACATTCCTAATCAGCACCCTGATTATGAATATTACCTATTAACTCTCTAAAATCGAGTTGCTACGTAAAAACCGTATTGCCATTTCAATGCAAACCAATTTCAAGAAGACTTTAATTTCAGGTATTAATATTTAAATTAATAAAAAACAGTTGAATTTACAACATTTTTAATAGAATCTTAAGAAAATATGGTTGGTGTTTACCGTATAAGGCTCCGTAATGTGATTTATTAACAGCATTTAAGAATAAATTAATATTAGCAAATATTTAATCTAAGGCTTCCCTCCCTGTAATTGCATTTTGCTTTCTAATTGGAGTTAGACAAGTTTTACATAATTCGTGCATTATTCTCAAAGACTTTTTGTGCTAGAAATAGCAAAAAAAGTTTAAAACTTCGGCATTACTTCTTTAATTTTAATTTAATTTAAACACCACAAAAATTGTATTTCGTTCTAGTTACTATCACCACTTCTGTAATGGCTTCTTCTATATAACGATTTTTTTTATAAAATCGGAAATGAAGTTTTCTTTGATTTAAAAAAATATACGTACATATCATAACCTCGTCTCTTTAAATTTAAATTGCAATCTTAATTAATCGAAAAACTGACAAAATTCACAAGCAAACGTTAGAACCTTTCAGATGGGATATATGTGTATGTTTAATAATAGAATCGAGGTCCGATTTTTATTATTTATATTATATATTAATCATTTCATGAGAAACTTTTGACAGTTGGTTTATTATTATTGAAATTACGGTTTGGTGCAAAATTTGAAATATTACATTTTTATGTAATTTTTATTGGAAATTTTATCTGTTGTTAAAAAAATACTCACTGTAACTATCCATTCAAAGTATTCGTTTTATTCGGTTTTATTTCACTGCTCTTATTTTTACTTCCTTCATGAGAGGGAAGTATTGTACTTGTCAAAAAATCACCTTTTCTTCTTAACATTTTAAGCTCCCAAGGAGCCGAAAAACATGTCTGTTCGCGGCAAAGCTAACTAGATAAAAACCCGATTAATTTTAAATTTTGGTTAAAAATTAGAGATGAAACTGTAACATTTTAACCCTAATACCCAACATAGCAGAACATAATGGTGGCCTAATATAATGTAAAAAAACTACCTACTCAATTGTTGACCTCAAATTTTATACAAAATCAAGTGTGATTAACTGGTCAAATTCAGATACGAATCTAAGATGGCGGAATAGAATGATAGCTTAATTAATTGTTAAAAAACTAATCTGAAAAACTATTCGTTTGAATAATTTCTAATTTCAAACAAAAATTATTTGCGACGAGTGTAAACTGGTGCGAATCCAATAAGTCTGGAAAAATAGCGGCTTAATACATTGTTTGAAATATCAGTGTGAAAGACTATATACTCAAACGGATTTCGAATTTAGCAGATGATCTTTTACATTACCTTGAAATGTATAAACTTATACACTGCAGGTAATATGGCTTCCGCGACCAAAGATCTACAGCAGATCATCTTAACTTAGTAACCCACAACTGAAATTAGTCCAATGAATTTCACGGAGAAGACCAAATTATTGCCCTCGACATATCAAAACCATTTGATCAAGTTTGGCATCACGCACTTCTTAACAAACTTTCTGCCTATGGTTTTCCTCCAAAACTTTGTACTTGGATTGCTAGTTTTCTTTGTAATAGAAATATTTCTGTAGTGGTTGATGGCCAAACATCAAACTTTCGCCAAATCATCGCAGTCATTTCACAGTGTTGAGTGTTTGCATCTTCTTTATTTCTTCTGCACATCAATGATCTACTTTCTTCTAACACTAATCCTATTTACAGTTTTGCCGACGATAGCATACTCCACTCCAATATACAAATTCCCAAACCTGACTTAAATTGATGGAAGGCGTAGAGCAACGACTTCATCTCTAGCCGAGGACCTCATTAAATCGTAGAATGGGAAGCAAAGCACTTTGTCCAATTTAACGCCACTAAGACACAATCTTGTTTAGTATCTCACAAATTATGTCTTAGTACTATACCATTCAAATGTATATCTTCGCTGGCATGATCACATTACCTCAATGCCACAGCAGTCGCGAAGAAATTGGGTTTTTTTCCGAGCTCGAAAATATTTTTCTTCTGCCAACTTGTTTGCGCTTTACTCTTTGCAAATCAGACACTGCTTTAAGTATTGCTCGCATATACAGGGAGCAACCTCTCCTTCAATCCATAATATCCTTGACTCTGTCCAAAGAAGAAATATTCACCTGATTGATGATTCAACACAAGGAAGCTTGTATCACTAGAGTTTCGTCGAATTGTGGGCGATCTGTGTCTGTTTTACAGATACTACCACGGATTCTCTACTGATGAATCGACACATATGCATCCCTTCACCATCCAACTGCAAAGAGCAAGGACTTCCCACTCTATTCACTCTAATATTCCCAGAGTGTCCCGATTATGGAATGTGTTGCCAGCAAATGCCTTTCCATCTTCTCCTAATCTGCAAGTGTTTAAATCGCGCATCAATAAACTTTCCCGTCTTTATTTAAAGCAACCAACTTCTCAAGTGTAGCATATTCCCTATGCTATACTTGACAGTGGTCAAATTTTAGTGCGAATTATTCGAAACAAAATGGCGGCTTAATAAATTGTTTAAAAAATCAATCTGAGAAAAGTTATTCGATTGACTTCAAATTTTGTACAAAAATTAGACGTGATATTATTACAAAATAACTACATGCTGCATTTTCCTTGAAAAAAGAGAGATTCAATGAGTGAAGTTCCAGGTAAAGCCAATTAAACGATTTTTATTTCCCTCGTAAGAGACAAGTATTGTAATCGCGAAAACTCACTCTCTGAGATTTTTGCAGATCTTTGCGTTTTAAGGTCCCTAGACCCCGAAAAACATGTTTTTCCATTTCTGTCGGTCTGTATATTGGTCGCTGTCCGTATGTGGCGCTAAAAAATACTTATCCGATGGACTTCAACTTTTGGTCAGAAATAAAAGGTCATAAGTCATAACAATTTGGTAAAAATCCAATTGACAGAACAAAATGACGGTATATTAAAATGTTTAATTATTCGTACAGGACAATTTATTTTTTGTAGGCTATATAATCAACATTTTGAAAAAAGAATAATAATAATAATAAGAATAATAAATAAATTAGACAAATCAAATAAATTACAGTTTGTAGGATTTGTACAAAGGTATTACAAAATAATTATATGCATATATAGACTATGCTTTATATATATATACATAGTGAAATTCTGTACAATGAATATTGTATGTAAGAATCAACTGGTAACATTTTGGTACGAATCCAAGATGGCGAAATAAAATGGCGGCATAAGAAAATATTTAAAAATTCAAGCTAAAAATTAATTAATGGATTTATTTCAAATTTTGTGCAATAATCAACTATGGTATAGAGAAGAACTGGTAAAATTGTGGTATTAATTCAAAATTCACCCTCCCAGGTTTTACATATCTTCATGGCTCAGCGTCCCTAAATATTAAAAACATTATGTTTAATCTATTCCGTCGGTCTACCTGTCATTTCGCGGCTTAACTTAAAAACTACTCACCCAATTTTGTATAAAAACCAAGTGTTACATAGGAATGAACTGGTAACATTTTGGTATGAATCCAAGATAGCAAAACAAAATGAAATTTCAATAAAAAATTAGCCAGAAAAAACTACTTATGACATAAATGACAAATTTTGTGCAAGGATTAAATGCAATATAGAGATAAACGGATACAATTCATGATGAAAAACTCAATGTAAAAAATCTTATTCAATTGACTTTACCTTTATTAATATAGAATTAAACTGGTACGAATTCAGCAGACGGAACAAAATGGCGGTGTTTGTCAATGTAAAAAATGTGTATCCAATTTATTTTAAATTATGTCCAAAAATCAAGTATGGAATCCAATATGGTGGAACAAAATAGAGCCCAAAAAATATTTTAAAAACAGTATTTATATGTTACGAAATGACTATCTACCGAACTAAATTGGGTCACGTTATTCCTAATAAAAGGAAATATTCATAACGAAGGAAGCTTCGTGTAAAGTAAATTTCCTGATTTTTACTTTCCTGTTAAAAGGCAAGTATTGTATTCGTGAAAAAAATCACTCTCCGAGATTTCTTCAGATCTTCACGTTTCAGGGTCCCTAGATGACGAAAAACATGTTTTCTCAATTCCGTCGGTCTCTCTGTCTGTTCGCAGCGTAGCTAAAAACTACTTACCCAAATGACTTCTTCAAATTTTGATCAAAAATTGAGGGTCATATTGGGATGACTTGGTAATATTTTGGTAAAATTCCAATATAGCGGCCTAGTGAAATGGTAAAAAATGGCTACTAAAAATTACTACCAATTTATCTCAAATTTTGCACGAAAATCAAGTATTATATAGGAATAAACCGATAAAATTTTTGAACGAATTCAAGATGGCGGAACAAAATGGCGCCAAAATAAAATATTTGTAATCGTGAAAAAATCGATCTCTCAGGTTTTACATATCTTCACGTTTTAGAGTCTTTAGATGCCAAAAAAATATGTTTTATCAATTCCGTCGGTAGCTTAAAAACTACTTATGCGATTGTTTTGAAATTTTGAGTAAAAAATAATGGTATATAGCGATAACCTGGTAACATTTTCCAATTTCCAATGTAGCAAAACAACATGGAGGCCTAGTGAAATGTTTAAAAATTATTACTAAAAAAACTACTTATCCAATTTGTCTCAAATTTTGCACAAAAATCAAATATTATGCACGAATTAATTGGTAAAATTTTGGAACGAATCCAAGATGGCAAAAAAATAGCGGCTTAGTAAAATAATTAAAAATTCCCCATGAGAAGCTACTTAACGGAATGATTTCAAATTGTGTGCCATAAATAATTGTGGTATACAGATGAACTAGTAAAACCGTGCTACTGATACAATATGGCGAAACAAAATGGCTGTTAATAAATTAATAAATATTTGTAATTGTGAAACAAACACCTTCTTAGGTTTTACATATCATCACGTTTTAGCATCCCTAGCTGACAAAAAATGTGTTTTATTAATTCCATCGATTCGTCTGTCGGTTTCTCTGCTTGTCTGTCATTTCACGACATAGCCTAAAAACTACTTACCCAGTTGACTTCAAAATTAAAGGTCATACGGGAATGACCTGATAACATTTTGGTAACAATCCAAAGCAAAACAAGATGGCGTCCTAGTGAAATGTTAAAAAAATTATTACTAAAAAACTACTTATCCAGTTTGTCTCTAATTTTGCACAAAAATCAGGTGTTATGCAGGAATCAATTGGTAAAATTTTGGACGAATCCAAGATGGCCGAACAAAATGGCGGCTTAGTATAATATTTAAAAATTCAGCCTCAAATACTACTTATTGGACTGATTTCAAATTGTGTTCCATAAATAATTGTGGTACACAGATGAACTAATAAAACTGAGGTGCTAATTTAAGGTAACGGAACAAAATGTCAGCTAAATATAATAGTAGTAATCGTGAAAAAAATCGTCTTCTCATGTTTTACATATCTTCGTTTTAGCATGCTAGATGCCAAAGAAATATGTTTTTACATTTCCCTCGTTCCGTCTGTCTGTCAATTCGCGGCATAGCTTAAAAACAACTTATCAGAGGGTCTTCAAATTTTGGTCGTAAATTAATGAAGATGACCTGGTAATATATTGGTAAAAAGCCAATATTCCGGATTAAGATAGCGGCCTAGTTTTATTAATTATTATAATTATAATTACAATTATTATAATTATAAATAATTATTACTGAAAAAAGTAATTAGCCAATTTATCTGAAATTTTGCACAAAAATCAAGTTTTGCATAGAAATGAACTGTTAGCATTTTGGTATGATTATAAGATAGCAAAACAAAATGGCGACCTATTAAAATATTTAAAAAATCATCCTGAAAACACTATTTATTAGATTATTTTCAAATTTTGTGCAAACATTAAGTGAGATATAGAGATAAACTGATAAAGTTGTGGTACGAATTCAAGACAGCGAAGCAAAACGGCGGCCAAATAAAGCTTTCAAAGAATAAACGTAAAAAATCTTATTCAATTGGCTTTAAATTTTGAAGCAAAATTAAATGTCATATGGGGATAAACTGGTATGAATTCAACATGACTTAACAAAATGGAGGTGTGTGTTAGTACTATAAAAACTCTCTATTGATTTATTTTAAATTATGTCCAAAAATCAAGTATAGCTAACAAAATGGCAACGAATAAAAATGTTTTAAAAGACGGTATATATATGACCCAATTTAGTTTTATATATATATATATATATATATATATATATATATATATATATATATATATATATATATATATATATATATATATATATATATATATATATATATATATATAAACTAAATTGGGTCATATTTTACTATTCCTAATAAAAAGAAAGATTCATAATGAGAGAATTTCCAGTAAAGAAGATTTACCGATTTTTTACCGTAAGTGTGAAAAGCTTTAATAAAAGTTTTCTGTCAAAAAACCAAGAGGGCGATGGACCTAAAGTCAAAAAGAGAGACTAGCAAAAAATATGTTATTGATTTATAGGGATTCTAAAATGTGATAAACTGAAAAAATCTTGGAACGTGATTTTTCACATGCGGAAAATGATGTTTCTCTTTCTGAGCAAAGTAAATACAGATGTATTTACTTTAATCTGATATTTCTTTAATATATTTTCATAATTTTATTTATTAATAAACTAATTAAACGGTCTAGCAAAACCACTGGCACTTTTTTATCTTAACTTTTTAAAATATATTAGATAACCTCCGATTCAAATTCGACGATTTGAACGGAAGTGTTGAATTTTGACATTTCCGGCTAAACTGAAAGTTAGCGTCGGCGTCGTGTAAAAGATTTTAAAGGACATTATGGGCCGTTATAGGATATATTACATAAATATATATTTAGAATTTTCCACTGATCTAAAAAGACTAATATACCGAGAATTACGTTTCATTATGGCGACATAGTTCTTACATAGATAATGTCAAGATGCAACACAAGTGGTAAATGCGTATTGAACTCACTTGGATGTTAGGGTCATGGTGAACGACGTACTATCCAACTTCCCTCTTCACGCAAGAATATTAGAAATATGTGAACCTACGTAAATATAGCTATTTATACATACGTTCATAAATAAACCCGACACAACTAACACTTCCAAAGTTTCTATAATCAGATTTGACAGAATTCTGCAGACGCTACAGAACGTTCAAATAGCATTTTTACTGCCTAAATGATTTACAGCACCACTTTGCCAATTTCGATTTGAGAGTAGCAAATGATAGATTTTACCGTTATTCTGGAATAATATTTATGTGGAATTATTTAATTTTTAAATGAAAACAATAAACTCTATTCGTTCAAAAAAATTGAAATAAAATTTTAAATTGTTAATTATTAAGGCCGGAAAACAATACATTTTTCAAATGTTAATTTACAACGTTTCAGCTTTAAATATTAAAATATAGTATTTGATTGCTACTTGCAGTATAAAAAAAATTAATATTTTTTATCAAAAATACGCAGATTTTTTTTAGTTCACTAACTTGAGTATCGGATTTAAATTAATTAAATCTCATGAATACACCAAAAATTAATTAGATTAGTTATTTTTAAATAAAAAAAATTATAGAATTCCCTAAAAAACTTCAAATTTTGGTCATAAATTAATGAAGATGACCTGGTAATATTTTGGTAAAAAGCCAATATGCCGGATTAAGATAGCGTCCTAGTTTTATTAATTATTATAATTATAATTATAATTATTATAATTATAAATAATTATTATTGAAAAAAAAAGTAATTAGCCAATTTATCTCAAATTTTGCACAAAAATCAAGTTTTGCATAGAAATGAACTGTTAACATTTTGGTATGAATATAAGATAGCAAGCAAAATGGCTACGTATCAAACATATTGGCAAAATTATCTCTAACACTATTTATTAGATTAATTTCAAATTTTGTGCACACATTAAGTGTGATATAGAGATAAACTGGTAAAAGTTGTGGTACCAATTCAAGACAGCGAAGTAAAACAGCGGCCAAATAAAGCTTTCTAAAAAATAAACGTAAAATCTTATTCAATTGGCTTTAAATTTTGAAGCAAAATTAAATCTCATGGGAACTGGTATGAATTCAACATGATTTAACAAAATGGAGGTGTGTGTTAATATAAAAACTACCTATTGATTTATTTTAAATTATGTCCGAAGTTCAAAGTATAGCATAGGTAGAAACTGGTAAAATATTGGTAGGAATCCAATATGATCTAACAAAATGGCGACGAATAACGTCTTGATATATATATATATATATATATATATTGGTGCTATATTTTACTATTCCTAATAAAAAGAAACATTCATAATGAGAGAATTTCCAGTAAAGGAGATTTACCGATTTTTTACCATAAGTGTCAAAAGCTTTAATAAAAGTTTCTTGTCAAAAAACCAAGAGGGCGATGGACCTAAGTTGAAAAGAGAGACTAGCAAAAAATATGTTATTGATTTCTTATAAGGATTCTAAAAATGCTATAAACTGAAAAAATCTTGGAATGTGATCTTTCACACGCGGAAAATGATGTTTCCCTTTCGCAGCAAGTAGATAGAACGTATTTGCTTTAATCTCATATTTCTTTAATATATTTTCTATATTTTATTTATTAATAAACTAATTAAACGGTCTAGCAAAACCACTTGCACTTTTTTATCTTAACTTTTTAAAATATATAGAAGATAACCTCCTATTCAAATTCGACGATTGAAACTGAAGTGTTGAATTTTGACATTTCCGGCTAAACCGAAAGTTAGCGTCAGCGTCGTGTAAAAGATTTTAAAGGACATTATGGGCCGTTATAGGATATATCACATAAATATATCAAGAATTTTCTACTGATCTAAAAAGACGATATACCGAGAATTACATTTCATTATGGCGACATAGTTCTTAACATAGATAATGTCAAGATGCGTTCAGTATTTAACACAAGTGGTAAATGCGTATTGAACTCACTTGGGTGTTAGGGTCATGGTGAACGACGTACTTATCCAACTT